>VZDJ01000051.1:7569858-7586376 GCA_008694505.1 Cyanoderma ruficeps
AAATCTATTAATCGATGTCATAGCATCTATTACAAGCAGTTCCAGGGGCTGTAGGCTGGGGCTCATTTGATTGTGCTCAGGAGTAGCTCAGAGCACCTCTAGGTCTATATCTAAGCTAATCCTCAAGGCTGCCTTCTCTACCCATTGGAGATCTGGTCTGTGGGGCTCAGGGCATGGATCAGCTCTTTTTCACTGCCTTGGGGCAGGGGGATCACCCACAAATGAGCCAGTTTCTCCCTGTGAGTTTGGAGGAGCCCAAAGCAACCAGTCCTGTGTGTATCTGTGGATGAGGTGAATCCCACGCTCGGCCTCAGATCTGGGGCAGGGTTGGTCTGGCCACTCCAGGACCAGCAGTGAGGTCTCAGCCCTGCACAGGCTGTGCACCCATTCTGGACAAAGCCCCTGGCACCAGCAGGTGCTCGGTCACAGGAATGCAATCCCCTGTCGTGTCATCTCAGGATTTGGGTCTGGGATCATCTGTTTTAAACACACCACACCCAGTCCCATGGCAGTTCCAAGCCTTGGCAGAGCCAGCTCAATTCCTGCCTGCCAGTGCTGAGCTCCCAGGTGAAACTCCCTTACATGAGATACAACCATGCCCTGCTTCAGCCTCTCTGCCTTTAACCCTCTCTCCTCCTCAGGCAAATGATGCTGTTCCTTGCTCCACGTCCAACTCCCCACTCAATTTATCTTGTTTATTGACCCAAGCAGAAAGTCAATGTTTTCTTCATCTGCCATTTGCTTCGATGGCAGCCAATTTAGTTCATCAAAAAAGCCCCAAAACAACAAACCACAATGGATTCAACAGAGTTTAGCATCAGATATTTCTCCCTTTTTTTTTTTCCCTTCCTTTTTTTAAGTGCTGATTATTCTTTTTTTCCTGAACACACCTGGCCCTGGACACAGCTTGGCAGCCTTTGCTGTACGATATGGCTGCAGGCAAGGCTAAAAATGTGCAGCAATTACCCCACGAGCTGCAGAGCCCGGAGGGAGCCTGGGGGTCAGCTCATTACAGGCAGGCGATGCTGCAGTGCCCCGTGCCCTGCTGATGGGAGCTGTTTGTTTGGGAAACGTCGGCCTCCGGGGCTTTCATGTGCATTTGGAGCTCTGTCTGTTCCTCAGAAGTCGGGAGGTGATGCTTTGCAGCCATTGCCTGGATCAGAGCTTCCCAGGCTGTGGGCTCCTGGTTTGTGCCGGGGGTGGGATGTGGCTCTGATGGGATGTTCGTGGCACTGCAGATCAGGAAAGGCTCGCTGAAGAGAACTGAAGGGGTGCTGCAAGTGCAGGGCTAAACACAGCCTCTGCCCCAAGAGGTTTGCAGGGTGGGATCAGTGTGTGGCTGCTTTGAGGTCTGTGCAGGCAGAGTGGAACAGCTTTGCAGGGGGTGGGGTAGAAGGGAGAAGAACCCTCCTGGCAGTGTGGGTGCAGTTTTAGGTAATAACCAAAGTGATTTTATGAGATGTGCCTTCTGCACAGGGTGGTCCAGACCTTCCCCAGCCACCAATCCCCATCACCTCCCCTGAGCCAGCAGTGGTGTCTGATCCTGGGCTGAGCTTGCTCAGGGATCCAAACCAGCACAAACCCCTCTTTTTCTCCAGGGCAGGAAATTATTTGCTCTGAGGTGCCGACATCTCCAGACAAGGGTGGAATGAGGCAGCAGCAGATCAGGTTGCTTCTCACCTCTGGAGACCAGACCCATGGAGGTGGTGTCCTCAGAAGGGCTCAGTGACCAGTGGCTTCCAGAACAGAGTACTGGCCTTGTGACAGATCCACCTGTGTTCCATGGAGCTGCTCCTGCACCTTGGAAAACACAGTCTGCTTCGGGTGCCTAGATAAGAGCCCAGCCCTTTTGAAAAACCTGCCCAGATGGACAGAAAACCCAATGCAAATCTCTCCCCAGGTATAAAATTAATTGGATTCTAACTTCAAAGAGTACTCCTGGAAATGAGCTGTAAATAATCTGGTTGTGTCTCAGGTCCTCTGTCTGTGGACATTCACCTGGCTCTTTTTGAGCCAGTGAGTGTTGCTTGATGGAAGGTGCTATATTTAGCAGCAGAGCTATGCATATATGGATGCATATGCATAGATGTATCCCTAGTAACTGACCCAGGTGTGTGATCGTTTCTGTAATACAGCTGACAGGTTTGTTTCCCAAAAAAACCTTCAATTTTGCTTGCTGCAGGCTCTCACCCCTCTCGTTGTGCAGCTGTGTGCAGTCCTCTGACGTGGGCTGCTCGCTCACCCCATGGCTGGAAGAGGTTGGGATCGTCTGGGATGCTCAGAGGGGTTGGTGAAGGTCACCCAGGTGTTTGGTTCAGCTGTATGGAGCTTTATGGCAGAGCTTGGTGCTGCTCCTGGAGCTGCACCTGCAGGCTGCTGAGCTGTGGTGCTCAGAGCTGGCCCCTCCAGGGCTGTCCTGCCTGCAGCCGGCATTCCATAGGGATCTGCACTCCCAACACCCATCCCTGCCTCTGCTCCCTGGCACACCCGGTTTCTGAGGAGCTCGGTGCAGTCTGTTGCCAGCGGATCGATAGGAACATCTGTGAAAAATCAGGACATGGATATCTGATCCAGCAGCCCTGGCTGTTTCCTATTTATCTGATCTAATTCTATCAGCGTTTCTGAAGTGCTTATCAGCACCACATCTTGGCACTTTGTATGTGTATTGGAAACCCCTCCAGTCGCCGGGCAATGAGAGGGTTGAGTCTGGGCTGTGCCCCCTCCCTCTCCCAGTTCCCCTGCAAAATCCAACTTTTCCTCATGACCCTCATGCATTGCTCCAGACTCAGATCCAGAAGAGCCCACTAGGACAAATAACTTGTCCAAAATACCCGGGAAGGGTGTCAAAGGGAAGGAAAACCCCAGTGAGTCATTCATGCCTAAGCAGAGGTTGAGTCCCAAGCTGGCATTTTCCAGCTTGCCGTTGCGAAATGCTTGGGATGGCCAAATTCCCTGTACTGGATCTGTCCCGTGGGGCAGTGTGGGACATCTCTGGTTCTGTGGGGCTGGGGGACTGTGCAGCCATGGGGCCCAGGAGCAGGGGATGGATCCTGTACATGGGCTGGGATTCTTCCACCTCCTCTCTTGTCTTTCTGGCCCCACCAGCACACAATTTCCCAATTTCTCTTCCAAGGAAGCAGGGTGGAGCGATGGAAACTGGCACAGCCAAGCTTCAGTTTGGGCTAGAATATATGTCTGGTTTAAATGGGAAAATCCTTTCACTCATGCCTTGGGAATGCTGAATGAGCTGGGACCTCAAATCTTGGTTTGCTGATGGCTTGGAAGGGCAAAAGCAGGGGGAGGGTGGCTGGATGCTCCTGTTCTTTCCAGCGTGTCACCTCCCACGTTGGGAGTGGATACAGGTGAGGTGGCGAGGAGATGCCCAGAGCTCACCACAGCTCTGAGTTTAATGGCAATTTTGCCATTTATGACATTTTTTTTTTGTCCTGTCACGTGGAATCCACGTGAATCTGTGTTGTGTGTGAACCAGCCTAGGCAGGGCTGCAATCGCTGCCTGGTACTGGTGTGGCCTGACCCATCTCATGATGTTTTCAGCCTGTAATAATTTAGGGCAAGAGATCTCAGGCCTTCTATCTTGGCTTTCGATTGATGGCTTGTTTTTCTAAGATTTCTGTTTCTTCCCCCCCAGGCAACACTTTTGCAGAGGATTGAGGCAGGTATTTTGTGGAGGGACTCCCTCTTTTAGAGGCGAAGAGCCGCCTTTATTTGTCCAGCTCAAAAGTGCTTTTGAAAAACCTGAATTGCTGCACACAGCATGGAGCCTGGTTTGGTTTTAGCCCTGAGAACCAGCAGCAATCATCCATCCCTGAGCACAGAGAGAGCAGCTGCCCAAAACCGCCCAGTTTGGGGCTGGTGGGGAAGGGCAGCAGGGAGAATGGGGCAGAGGATTGGGATATTCTGGGACAGGCAGTGAGAGGGCAGGGAGCAGTTGGGGAGGAGCAAGCCCAGCTGATTTTGTCCCTCCAGGGAGAGCTCTGCCCACCAAAGGAGGCGTGATGCTACATCCTGCAGCTGCTGCTGGAAAATGTCCTCTTTTTCCAGGCTGAACACCTTCCTCCCTGCCCAGAATAAAACCCCCAACAGCTCCTCTTTAGCAAATGTTATCAAGTTTGCAGAACTCCAGAGCTGGGAAGTGCCAGGGTCGGTTTGCTGTGCAGCCTTCAGGCAGCCCCTCTGTGCATATGCATTATGGAATTGTCTTTAATGGCATGATCATATCCTAGTTTTTCACCTTTGCCTCGCTCAGCACAGCTGATGAACCTGCTCTGGGAATGATCTGCATTAATGTGAAGCTGTAAAAACTTCAATGAAGTCAATGAGAGCTGTACTTGGAGCAGGGGAAAGTGTCGTTTAATGCTAAGCACTCTGAAAAATCACATCTAAATGTCTCAGATTTGGTGCACATAACGGAGTGGATGTTTTTTACATCACTGTGCCTGTGCCTTGGCTCCCTGTCTGTAAAATGGGGATGATAACAGAGAGATTGGGAACTTAATCACTTTATTTGTTGTGAAATACTGCTGCTTCTTGGTGTTGAGTAAAGCATAAGCAAGCCGTGAGGAGCTAAGTAATTGTGCATGCAGAGCAGTGCCTGGCTAGAGTACAATAAAGTAAGAGCTATATGTTCCCCAAGGAAGAGAAAACAAGATACTGAGAAGCTGCAGAGGAAGTCATTTGCAGCGGGCTGAGAAGCTGGGGATGTTCACAGGTACCCAGGGGTGGGTTTTGGGGTGCCTACACTGAGCTCTGGACTGTTTTGGGCATCCTGAGGCTCCTGGCTGCAGCCTGGCACCATCACCTTTGGCGTTTGGGGAGAGATGGATCATTAGGAAAACCCTCCTGGATGTGGCCTTGGAGTCAACACCCTCATCAAAGACAAAATTACTGGAGACTGCATTAAGGTTGTCCTGGCAAACTTAATTCTTAATTTCCTTAAGTTTTCGGTGCATGACCTCACAACCTTTATAACTTCACGCCTTGCACATTTTCTGTGTGCCCAGGCCAGTGTGATGGCTCAGTTCTTGGCGTGCCTGATGGACCCTGGTGTCTCCCTGGCCCATCATATCTGCTGGGGTGCTCAGGGGGGACACAGTGCTGGGTTTTCTCCTGGTTGGTGTCCCCACGTGCTTGCTGTGGGACTTCTGTCCCACTGAGAGCACCTGCTGTGTTCCAAGGCCCTGTCCCCTCCCATCCCATCCCATCCCATCCCACATTTTGCTGCTGAGGTTCCTGGCACACAGGAGCATCCAGCACACTGGAAATGCATCCTGCTGAATTTGGGATTCATTACAGACCGCAGCAGGTACCAACACATGCAATTCCCAGCACACTTCCTGACCGTGCTTTGCCACCCCTCTCAAGGCTCATGTGCCTTTTCTTAACCCTCCCAGCACCGACGTTGCCTGGGAGACTGAGCCAGCACCTCCTGCATTTCCTTTGGCTCGTGCAGGGTTGAAACCGCAGCCACAACCTTCCCTGAAACGAGAAAAAGACACAGAATTAAAACTATCTTTTTTAATTCACCTGGTCCTTCATATGGCAGAGCTGTGCTGGCTCTGAGGGGGCTGCAGAGAGGTGCAGGATCCTTATGAACCCCAACATCCCTTGGGATGTGCTTTCCCAGCTCGCTTTTATCCCGGTGTGTTTGTTTTCTCTTTGCTTTGCTGTAATTAAATTCCCGGCCCTTCTGCTTGGCAGAAGTGAGCTTCAAAACGCTCTGGCAGAGTGGGGGGGGGGNTTTATTGAATCTCCAGCAAATTATTGATGCTTGGTGGGGAATTTTTCACACTTTCAACCTCAAGGTTTTTGGGAGAGCGTTTTTGCAAGTGTTTATTACAGTATTGCCACAAGAAGCGAGACTAGCTGGAAAATTTATAGCCAGCAGCTCATCAGCTGTGGGATGTCAGCACAGCACCACTGAAATGCCTTCTCCAGCGTCACTCAAGTGAGGATGATTTCTCCCAGCTGAGGACCTGGATAGTGGTTTTTTCTTCAAACCTTCCAGCACTATTATAGTGGCTGAAAAGCGGCGGTCGGTGTACTGGGCAGAAAATCGCTTTTTTCCTACATGAAATGATAAATCTGATTGAGGCACAGCACGGGGATACCTGGTTAAAGACAGGAGCTTCAGCATGCCAAAGTTTCAGGCTGGGAAGTCCCCAAGTGAGAAGCTGCCACCACCTCATGAGCTCTTTCAGTGCTGAGGGTGGACATGAACTTTTCCAGAGCATTCCAGCTTGGCCAGTGTGTGAATGGAGTTGCTTGGCTCACGGTTCAGTGCTGTAGGAGATGGTTTCTGCATTCTCCACAGATAAGGATATCAGGAAGAAATCCTTCCCTGTGAGGGTGGGCAGGCCCTGGCACACGGTGCCCAGAGCAGCTGTGGCTGCCCCTGGATCCCTGGCAGTGCCCAAGGCCAGGTTGGACATTGGGGCTTGGAGCAGCCTGGGACAGTGGAAGGTGTCCCTGCCCATGGCAGAGGATGGAACAAGATGTGCTTTAAGGTCACTTCCAACCCAAACCATTCTGGGATCCATGATTAAATGTTGCAGAAAAGGGCTGTACAGAGGATGGTCTCCTGCTGCAGGCAGAATAAAAACCTAAAGGGTTGAAATCCCAGAAAAAAACACATATTCTGTTGCATTTAAGTTGGAGACCACTTTTCTCAGGTGATCATTTATTGCATGTTCATTATAATTTGTGTGTTTAACTGGAGGACTCTCAGTACAGAACAGCCGAGCCTGTAGTGCAGCAGACCCAGCTGGAATTGTAGTGTGAGTGTGGGAAGTGCTAAAAGTACTAAAAATAACTTGGAAAACATCTTCAGTTGGCCGTTCAACGGAGGTGAGTACTTTCCATCCTCTTCTCTTGTTGCCTTGGTTGCCTGTCTTAAATGTGAAGACAATCATCACCCCCAGTGTAGAGAGGCTGGGAGCAAAAATGAATGTTTGTGGCACACAGGGGGGTCCTGGGAGGGGACTCCCCTGGGGAAGGAGTGGCTCTGGCTTTGCTGAGGACAGGAATGCCATGTGCTGAGTGTGCTGCTGGGGCTGCAGGTGGTGGCACCAAGGGGTCCCAAAGGCTCTACGTGCAGCCAAGATCCCAGTCCCATGTGCTGATCAATTCTTTGCCTCTGAATCTGGGCTTTGCAGCTGCAGCTTGGGGTTTTATTGGTTATATATAATTATAAAAAAAATGTGATTATGACTTTGGCGGTACACCCTCAGCTGGGATCCGTGTGTCACTCACCCTTCGTGCCCATTTCTGTGATGAATTTTCCAGGGCTTGGTGGGACAGCTGCTCAGAACTGCTCAGGCAAGCAGCAGCTGGGCTGAAAGATGCAGAATCTGGGTGAATATTGCTCTGTCCTGGTGCAGCAGCTCTGAAGTTCCGTGTTCGACAGAAGGAGGAAGCAGCACAAGGTGCTCCAGCCCTCCTGGCTGGGCTGTGCTGGGAGTTCTGGGTGAAGCTGCAGTGACACAGCATCTCACCCTGTGCTGCCGGTGGGCCCCGTGTCTAGAAACTCCTGAACATCAGGTTCCCACCCTGATCCCTCTCCAAACCCAGCTCAGGGAGCAGATGGCACTGGCTTAGTCTCCAGCTCACATCCTTTTCTTTATTTTTCTCATCGATGGTGAACTTTGTAAGGCACTGAAGTCTTCAACCATTAGCAGGCAATAAAAAGGGGCAGCAGAGTTGGATAACACTCACTAATCCCCTTCAGGATGAGCTGGAGAGAAGAGCCACTGCAAAGCTCTGGAGCTTATTCTGGGATGAGTGCTTTGGAGGCTTTGAGAATTGCTTGGCGTTGGTATTTCATGAATAAATAACCCCCAGCGGTATTTGTCAGTGAATCTGCTTCATTAATGAGACCTGGAACAAAGGGGGAGGGTGGAGAAGAGTGTTTTTGAGGGAATCCAGGTGAGTGCAGGTGGTGGGAGGTGGGATGGGGATGGGTGCCATGGTCTGCACCGTGGGAGCAGAGTCAGGAGGGGAGCCCTGCTGTGCTGCACCACGCTGGACATTTGCCCCATGAAATATAGATAGACAATTGTGTTTTACTGATGCTGGGCGTGAGTTAGAGAGTGCTGGCAGGGAGGGGAGTGTGTTTCATTTATAACTGTATCATTTCAGTGTCTGCAGGTGTCTTTGGGAGAGCTGGAGAGTTAAAGAAGTGTGTGTGTGTGTGTGTGTGTGTGTGTGTGTGTGTCCATAGATGTTCACGGGCTTGTGGAGAGGATCTGGCACCACAAATTTAGGTCATTCTCTCCAAAATGCCCTTTTTGACAAGGCCTGGCTTCGGGTCAGGGATGGATTGCCCCATCCTCCCAGTGCACCAGGTGCTGAGCCCTGCCTGTTCCCTGGGGTTTGGGCACCTGGATGCAGCCAGGGCCATCAGCAGCTTCCCTGGGCTCTTTGATGTGCTCAGGACACGGAGCCTGTCCTTCTCCATCCCACCCTGTCAGAACAGATCCAGGGCTTAGTCACTGAAATCCAGCACGGAGAGATGGAGAACAAGAGCTGTTCTTTTGCAGGCAGCTTGTTGCTGCTGGAAAAGTGATTCATCCATCAGGGCTGGTCTGATCTGGCCCCCGGTGATGGTGGGGATGGCTGTCCCCACTGGGCTCCCTGCAGGGGTGGTCAGATGCTCCTCAAGTGTCCCCTGCCTTGTCGGCTGTGCTTTGTCCCCGGGGCTGGCTCTGGAATGTGACAACAGGAGCCCCCTGCAGTGGGCAGGGAAGGGCAGGCAGGGGTCACTGCCAGAGCTGTGTGGGTGGAAAGTCATCTGCTCCGTGCCACGTGTCACCACAGAAGGCAGGTCATTAATGACTGCTCTTCACTCCCAAAATTAAACGGAGCTGCTGAGGCTGGCAGTGCCAGGGGCTCAGCAGCACCTCCCTGCACTGAGCTGGGCTCCTCCAGCCCCTCCAGAGGCAGATAAAAGTGAAGTTTGCTCCCGGCTTGCTCTGAGCATCACATCAGCCTCTCATGAGCTGCCATCCCCTGTCAGGGCTCTGTGTTGAAGCTCCTCTGATGGAATGATGTGGATCCGATCCTGCCGAACGTCTGCCCTCACCCTGCTCCTCTCACAGGTGACGCTTGAACACTTCCCTGCAGCTCTGCTGCCCAGCCTCCCAGCGAGGTTAATATTTTAATACCCTTAATGGCTCATTCCAGCTCGCCAGCCCTTCCTGGGCATTGCCAGGGCTCATCCATTATGCCAGGCTTTGGAGAACGAGGGTTCCTGGTCCCATCCTCAGCCCTCCCCAGGGCAGGAGGTTGGTTTGTGCTTCCAAGCTTTAATTAAAGCATGGCAAGCTGCCCTTGCCAGCCCCAGCCTGGTGCCATGTGGGATGAGCTGATGTCTCCTGACAGAATTCTGACTCTGGAGAAATCCTGTGCAAGGAGCCAGCCGCAGGATCTCCTTTCCACCACCCAAAGCAGCTGTAGCTCCTCACCTTCTCCTTCCAGGAATGTGGGTTGTTTGGTGGCTCAGTGGAGGGAGGATGGGAGCACGGTTCTCCTTGCTGTCCTCCCACAATGAGAACCCCCCTGGGAGGACCAGATGGGGCTGAGCTTTTGGGGTGGGCGGTGGAGGAGCTGTCACGGTTTGTTGGTTTGGGCTTTTTTAAAATAATTCTCCCTACGTTAATAAACAGTGGTTTTAGTTAGTAAATAATATCTCCTTCCTCCCCCCACCCCCATCTCTCCAGCAGAAATACGTGCCCTGATCTCATATATCCTGCCTTTCTCACTCCCTCATTTCAGAGGGGTTGCAGATCCTGGTGGGAACAGAGTGCTGATAGAAAAGGGCCTCTAAAGATATTTGAAACGTGACCAAGAAAGGACAGAGGGAGATTCGTCTCCAAATACGCTGGAAAATCTAGGAGGTGGGCCAAGAAAGGGAGAACATCAGGAGCTTGATTGCTACGAGTGAAAAGTTAATTGGGAAGCATTAATTGGGGTGAGAGCGGGCAGCGCAGACATGAATTTGCTATGTGGGGCAGCACAGTGAACACGGAGCTGAACCAGTGCTGGGATAACTCATCCACCCCAGCCCATGGGGATGTGCCAATTCACTATTTCTCACTGCTTTTAGTGGTGTTTTTCTTGTTGATACTCCCAGCTTCTGGAATCCTGTGATTCCCTTGAAATCCAGAATCTGAAAAATCATGATTGTCAATACTGCATAAGGCTTTATTTGAATTTGGTCTCTGAGGAGTTTCTAGCCCTCGAGTTTGCAAGGAAAAGCTTGGTCATACCCTAAAAACAAATTTAGGGAGGAAAATATATTTTAAAAAAAATCCAGCACAGCAATTTATTTATTTTTAAAATCTCATCATTCTGGTGCCAGTTGCATTATATTCTTTTTTAATGCCTGACTCATGGTTTTCTCGGGCGCTCGGAGTTGGCAGGGCTGTGTGTGTGTGTGACGGCGTGTGAGCTCAGGGGCCCTCTGCTGATAGAGAATGCAGGGCTGCTTCCAGGCAGCACTGCCGTGGCCCTCCAGGGCTGATGAATATTCCTGTGCTGCTGTTTCATTGCCAAGCAGGCTGCTTTCACATTAAACCCCCTTCAAAAAAAGGGATACTATCGCTGGGCCTTGGGTTATTGTGCTGATGGCCCAGCAGGAGAGAGGCTCGAGGAGAATGAACCATGCTGTGACTCCCAGCATTGCCTCGGGGGTATTGAGGTCAGAGGGGTCAGGGTTAATTTGCAGCCTCCTGTGTGCCAAGATCTAATAAACCTGTGGAGGTCGAGTCTGTCACTATCAGTGACTTGTTCTGTGACCTTTCTCTCTCTCTGATCACTTTGTCTCTCTCCTGTCAGTAAGAGGGCGATGGGTTCTGGTGCCCAGGATGGATTGTGGGTATTGGTTAGCATATAAACTGTGCTTTGAAGATGAAAAATACCTTGGAGATGCTTAAAGCTCTTGACAAGCATCTGTGTCCCTTTTGCAGGAACCCAGCAGAAGGCAAAATGCTTGAATGCTTTGTCACAGGCAAAATCTGCTGCGTGTGCAGCTCAGAGAGGCAAGGCTGGGAGGTTCCCAAGGCTTCACGTGGCCTTGGAATTATTCCTAGGTGCTCGTGCTTCTTGCTTGAGGGGTGTGACAGCACAGCCATGCCTGGGGCTTTGCCCATCATGGGCTGGAGCAGAGCAGCAGAGCTGCTCCTGCACACATCCCTGCATTATCTGCTCCACATCCACATCCCAGCAAGCACAAAGCCAAGTTTCATGTGTCTTTCCAGCTTTGGCAGTGTCCCCAGGGTGGATGTGGGTGATGGTGATGGACAGGGTGTGGATGCTCAGGGAGGCTTGGCCAAGCTGTGAAACGTTCAGAAGAGTCTTATGGCTCTGGATTTGCTGTTGTCTGGTGTAGGGTTGGATTCACACCCAGCTCCAGGCTACTAATAGAGTATCTTCTATTTGCTAGTTTGCATAAAATTGGTGGATAGTATCTTTGAAACCCCATGACTGGTTGATTGCACGAAAGATGCCAGAGTTATGCAGCAAATCCATTGTAGAGCACAATCACAAAGCCCTCATTTCCTTGGGAAGCCTCCTTTGGCTCGGGATCGCTAATCAGGATTTCGCTGGAGCAGCTCTCTGTGGATTGCCCTGCCCGTGCCCTGCTCTGCCAGCTCCCTGCCAGCCCTAACGGTGCCTTTTCTCTCCAAGGGAAGAAGCAATGCTGTCCACCTACTTCGAAACCATCAATGACTTGCTCTCCTCCTTTGGGCCTGTCCGGGACTGCTCCCGCAACAACGGCGGCTGCACCCGCAACTTCAAGTGTGTGTCGGACCGCAAGGTGGACTCCACGGGCTGCGTGGTAGGTGCTGGGGCTGTGGGGTGGGTCCTGGGGCTGTGGGGTGGGTCCTGGGGCTGTGGGATGGGTCCTGGAGCCGTGTGGTAGGTTATGAAGCTGTGGGGTGAGTACTAAGGCTGTAGGGTAGGTGCTGGAGCTGTGGGGTATGTACTGGGGCTGTGAGATGACTACCGGGGCTATAGGGTAGGTGCTGAGGCTCCAGGTAGGTGCTGGGGCTGTGGGTTGAGTGCTGGAGCTGTAGGGTAGGTGCTGGAGCTATGGGGTAGTTGCTGGGGCTGTGGGGTACATACTGGGGCTGTGGAGTACATTATGAGGCTTTGGGGTAGGTACTGAGGCTGTGGGGTAGGTGCTGGAGCTGTGAGGTAAGTGCTGGGGCTGTGGGGTACATACTGGGACTGTGG
Organism: Cyanoderma ruficeps; assembly: GCA_008694505.1. Taxonomy (NCBI): domain Eukaryota; kingdom Metazoa; phylum Chordata; class Aves; order Passeriformes; family Timaliidae; genus Cyanoderma; species Cyanoderma ruficeps. Next base: position 7,582,111 of record VZDJ01000051.1, read on the forward strand.
GGTACATACTGGGGCTGTGGGGTCTCCAGGCCTGGCCTCTGGTTTGGGGACAAGCCAGAGGCACATGTGACCTGCTCCTGCTTCCCGTGGCTGCGGGGATGTGTGTGCTGGAGGTGGACTTCCCCAGTCCTGGGCCTTCATGGACAATCACAAGCGCTTTAAGGACTCCAGGGAAGCAGCCCAGGTGCTCAGAGGAGCAAAAGAGAAAAAAACTGCTTGAGGCTGGTGGTCATTTTCCTGCTTGTCAAGAAGCAGGGATAGAAAGCTGCCTCACTTTTTCTCCTGCTTTGTGCTTCCCAGTGCAGAAGAAAGATGAAGCATCCCCCCAGCCTATCCACCTCTGGGGATCTGTGACACCCTCAGAGTCTTGATTTGTTTCTGTACATGCTCATGTCTTGCCAAACAATCCACCGAGTCCCAGGTTTTGCAGAGTCCAGAAGATCTCCTAGACCCTAGAGCATTAGTTTTGGGCAGAGGTTCTGAATCACAGGATCCTAGAAGGGTTTGAGTTGGAAAGGACCTTACAGGTCATCCTGTCCTGACCCCCTGCCATGGCCAGGGACACCTTCCCCTAGACCAGGCTGCCCAGAGCCTGTGGACAGTTCATGGAGGTGTCCCCAGCCACTGATGCCAGAGGGGTTTTGCTGTGCTTCCAGGTGGGAACAGCAGAGCTCGGCACCTCGCCCAGCTCTAACTCATCTCACCTTGACATCGAAGTCATCCCTTCCCTGCGTGAGGAGCCTGTGTGAATCCAGAATGATGTGCAGAGACACAGGACAGAGCCTTGGGAAGTGGGGCAAACCTGAAGCATCTCCTTTTGTCTGTTGCTGATGCCCCTGCCTGCCAGGAAGCCATGGTCACCCCCGAGGGGGTCCAGAACTGTCACCCACTCCACCAACCCCTCAACCCCACATCCATTGCCCCTAAACCCCTGAAACCCCTCATCCCACTGCAGGCAGGGCCTCCTCTCTTCGTCCCTCCCGTCTCAGCAGAGACAGGAGGTAAATGTCTCTTTATTTATTGAAGATGTTTGTACACGGCAGCTGGGAAAGGTCAGGCTGGAGCCGTGCTGTCCCGGGGGGGAGGCGTTTTCATTATCCCCCTTCTCAGGTTGCTTGTTAAGGCCATTTAGCATGACAATCCGATGTGTCACCAGCAACCTGGTGCCATCTCCTCCTTGCCGCTCCTCTCCCCTTCCTCCTTTCTTTTCCCATTGCCATCTTTTTTTTTTCTATGTCCCCCTTTCCAGGGATCAACTTCCTTCCTAGTTTTTTGGGGTGTTCCCCCCCTTTTTTGGGGTGTTATTTTGCTTTGAATGCCAACGAGCTTGCCCAGGCACTGTCAGAAGCAATCAAGGCTCTGATCACCTCACGCCTGTGGGAAGTGATGTCTCTTTTTAAAGTCAGGATATATTAAGATAGAAATTGTCAATAAATTACAGACCTAGTGCTGGCATGTGGAGAGGCAGAAAAGGAAAACTGTGTCACTTGGGGAAAATCCCCCCCAGCTTCGGTAATGTCTGACTGAAGCTGTGTGTAAAGAGAATGGACCATGCACGGTGAGGAGAGAAGGGAGAGGCAGCAGGGGCATTACCCTGGAGGGCATCTCCTCCCCGAGAGCTGTGGGTGAGAGGTGACACGTGGGGACAACAGGAACCCCCATCCCACACATCACACCAGGCTCCTGGGGCTGTGCATCCCACGGGAACAGGAGACAGTCTCTCCTCACTCTGTTCTTCACCCCTTTTTCTCCCCACTGCAGGAGCATGAGGCTGCTCTGTCCCTCTCCACAGCTCCCAGCCTTGGGGTGAAGCTCCCCGGTCCCAGCCTGAGGACAGCAGAGCTGAGCTGCCCAGGGGGAGTGTGGGGACGGCCCCAGCCCTTGTCTCCCTGTTTCCCTTTGGAATGACACCAGCCCAAGCTGCTTCCCAGCTCTCCCAACCCTGTGCAATGGTTTATTCTCATAAACTGTTGTCAGTCCCTGGCAAAGGAGGGGCATGAGGAGACGTGTGGAAGGAACTGTCCCATGTTTCTGACCGTGCTCCATGGCCATTGTCCAGGGAAAAGACTAAGGGGTGGGCTGGCAGCAGTGCCCCCAGCCCTGGGTGGTGCTCATGGTACGGAGCGAGATCAGAGGGGCTGGAGAGGAGTCTCAGAGCTGACACGGGCTCGGTTTGAGACATTCTGGTACTTTTTTCCATCCCTGTGCTGCCCCTCCTCATCCCTCTCCTGCTCCTGGAGCCTGCTGGGTGTGAGCTGGGCTTCCAGCGCAAGAAGGGATGGGGTCATGTGCTGCAAATTTTCAGGGATGTCAGTTAGTTTTGAAGCTGAACTGCTGTGAACTCAATTTGCCAATTTGGTAAGTGCTATGGGCAATATCGGGATGTAATTTAATTAAGCTATCCCCTTTTTATAGAGTTCAGGGAGCATTTGCCTACTAATTTTAGCACTAGGTTTGCTCCAGCTTTACTCTGGACACAGATTCACAAATCATGACATGTTGTTAATCTCTACCAGTCAACAGTTTATTAATTTGCTGAGGACCACAGAAGTATATAATCAGTGGTTCATCAATCAAGGCTAAATCCAACAAATGTTCCAGGCAGGTACTGAGCATAAAATATACATGCAGCCTTGTAAGCAATTAATATACCACAGAGCTGGAGCCGAGCGGCTCAACCAGGGAGCAGCACAAATCTCAAAGATTTCTCATTCCTTTTACATATAATCATCATCTGTTACCAGTTCCTTCATGCCCTTAATACGGCTTCCAGTAATTCTGGGAGGACTGGGATACATTTATCTCTGGGTTTTTAGCAGTGTGGGCTCTGCCATTACCTAATTGTTTGGCCTTAAAAGGCCTCGGTTAAGAAGTCGAGGGCAGATTGCTCGCAGCTCGTGCTGGAGTCTGGCTGAATCTCCTTGGGCTGAGGAAGGAGAGGAAAGATAATATCACTTTGTTCAGTTAAAATCCTACTTTTCAGGTGTTACCTGAAGACCCTAAAGCCTCTCCAGCAGGGTTCCCACCCACAGGGGTGGCAGCTCCCCACCTGCCACCCCCCACTTTCCAAGGGTGACGTAGTTTTACACCACAATGACCCAGACTCCGAGCTTCAGAAGGCGGAAAATGATCCCTTTATTTTTGGGATGTGTCTCTCTTGTATGGTATTTACGCCGACCAATTTGATTCGTAACACAAAGGCAAACCTCTTCAATCACATTGGTCAGAGCAGAGGGACATTAAGAAGTCCCTCCTAGGAAAAGGAATGAATATCATAAATACAGTTACATAAAGCATTTCTCCGGTTTACAGAAAATTCTCTTGAGAAAAAAATTTCAGAAAACAAAAGTATTTCAAGCACAAAATCAAGGCTACACATGGGATCCCTTTTCCCCCCTCATCTCATGGTTTTCTGTTAGTTTTCTGTGTTACCCAGTAGATGGCATGAGTGCATAAAGGGTTTCTGCAGTTCTTTTCTTATCGGAGGGCATTTTTTTATTCAGGTAATTTTAAGAATGTCAGCTGCAACCTTGCCAAGACCTTGGCATTGCTAAGTGGAGCTTTGTGTTTGAGCCCTAACATAACCAAAGAGCCCCCAAGCTCTAGAAAACCCACTACCATGCTGCTTTTTCTTCTTGCACTCCAAAACTGCTGATGGATCTGGTCAAGCTGTGGGAATTTCCCAAGAAAACAAAATCCCAGTGAATTTCTCTGAATCTGATGACTCTGCACGTTGAGTCCAGTGTGTGTTCCGTGCCATCTTGCAGGGATCACAGCAAACCAGGAGAAAGTGAGCAAGAGGAATAATTCAGACTATATCCTATAAAGGAAATATCACTGATCTTTTCTACTGGCACGGTGGTAGCTGCACAGCCTGGAGGGAGGATGCTGAAGGAGGGAAAATGCTTAACCCTCATGTGTTGGTGATTTATAATTTGAGATGAAAACCTGTGAATTGGCCCTGAGAGACTGAAGGAAACACCTGCATCATGGTTTAAATTCAGGTTTCCCCAGCTGTCTCTCAGATTGGCTTCGCTCCCTGGTGCCAGTCCTCTCACCCACCTGAGGAGAAGGAGGGGGTTGCTTCTATGTGCTGTTGTGCTGTGCCCAGGTGCATTTTTGAGCCTAGAAAGGCAGGATTGCAGCCTTATTGAAAATAAGAGGTGAGGAGATTTTTGTTGTTTGTTTTTTGGGGTTTGTTGTTTTGGTTTTTTGGGGTTTTTTTGGTGGTTTTGATTTTGTTTTTTGTTTGTTTTTTGTTTGGTT
>VZDJ01000051.1:7586906-7811258 GCA_008694505.1 Cyanoderma ruficeps
TGATGGCCCATTAGCGAGAGATCACTCCCGGGGGCAGTTATCTGTGAGTCACACAGCAAGGCACCTGATGGGCCATTAACAGAAGATAGCCCAGGGGAGGGGTCTGGGAAACACTGCTCCAACAATGGGATTCAACAGTTCATGAAGACGGTGATAGAATACTTTTGCATATTCTATACCACAACCCAGGACACTGAGCAAGAAAACTGCAAGTGCAGTGTGCCTACAAGGATGATCTGAGCTGTTCCTGCCTGCCATGGTGGGGTCAGCCCATCAGGAAGGAGGGTGTCACTATAGGACACGGAATGGATGACACACACACAGTCAAATCAGGGCAAAAAGAGAGAGTTTGTTTTTCTACTTCAGTTTATACAGATTTTGGACAATGAACCATGGATTGGAGGATGAGGTTGCCACCTCTCCAACCCCACTGGTCAAACTAGAAGTCCATCAATTGTCCCTCCTCAAGAGAGGAATGAAAACCAAGAAGGACAGATACAATAACATCCCTTTGTTCACATGAAAATCTGTGAGAAACTCCACTACAAAAATGCAAACATCAGAAGGCTGAAAAAGATCAGGGGGACAGGAGGGAATTTGTCTGGCTCAGCAGGAGGGAGATCATCTCCCAGAGAGTCACTTAATGAAGTTGTGGCCTGCGGTGACACTGCTGTGCTGTTGGTCCGGCCTCTTTAGACACAGAAGGAGGAGAAATTTGGAATGGTCCACACAGGCATTAGCCATAGCACAGCTTGTTTGGGGCTAATCCTTCCTTTGCTCTCTCCCACCTCAGGATGATGGGCTGTTCCTCACTGCTGCAGAGTGTGGCAGGGAAATGGCTTAATTTAGGACTGTAACGGTTTTGGGGAGAAATGGGATTAGAAATGAAGGAGCAGGGCAGTGCCTGCTGCCTTTGTCTCCTCCTTCCAGCACAAGTCACCCTCAGGTGGCTGAGGGACCATGGAGAGATGCTTTGGAATTATGTGGGTGATGCTGAGAACTTATTTTCCTGGGGAGAAATGGGGTGTTTGGGAGTTTCAGCCCAAACCGAAATGCTGTGCAGAAATGCCTCACATATGTGAAAATTCCAACATACTTTGGTTCAAAACATTCCCTTTTTATAAAGGAGAGGGGAATGTTTAGTTCTATCATTATCATCTGGAGCTTTGTTTTATATTGCTTTATCCCAGTGTACAGCCTGAAATAAAAACAAAATTAGGTGATGGAAACCAAAACATTTCAACCTTGTCAAAATTAACTGCTCTCCTAATTTCCCAATGAGTTTTGAGATGTAATTGATGGAATCCCACAAAGCACTTAAGCTTCATCAAATCTGCATTTTTCTGACAGACAATTGTTCATTGAAAAATAAAAACTTACCCATCCCTGCCTTGAGAGGCACCTAGCTAATTATGGGAGAGATGCACACACCAGGGAGGGAGAGGAGGAAACCAGTCTCTCCTAATCCCTTTAAAGTCTCTCTGGGTCCCTGGAGCAGGAGCTGACTCCTTTTGCACATTGTGGTTGGAAGCAAAAGCCCCCTGAGCTCAACAGCAAGCCCCCCTCCAAGGAACCTGTGGGTTTGGATTTTATCTCATTAATCCAGGTATATACCTGTGATGAAAACAGGATTTGAGGAGGAAAGAGGAAGAAAGGGTGGCAAAGGCTGTTGGGGTCAGAGCTGTGGTGGGTGGGAGCAAACCACCCGCCTGCCTTTGCTTTCAGAGGGGGTTTGCACCTCCTGGGCAAGGGGCAGCTGGTTTAAAAGCCAGTGGAATAGCTCAGGGAGCACCAAGGTGAGCTGGAGGTCTCTGCCTGCACAGGGAAGGAGTGGTTTGGATGATAAAAGCCTGTTTTCCTCAGCAACATTCCTTGAGGACTTGGCTGGTTCCCCTCTGCTCCTCACCAGACTGGGATGCTTCGTGTGCTGTGGTCACAGCTGGCTTGGGCCTTTGGGATTGGTTTGGAATACAGGATTTGGTGTGGAGTGTCATGGCTGGGCTGCACCCTGATGGGTGAGTCAGGTGGGGCAGGGGGTGAATTTCTGTTTTCCTGAAGGTTTCTGGAGGTGCCAGCTTCTGCTGTGACTGAAAATGCCCTACAGGCGGGAGATCCCAGCACACCCCAAAACGGGCTGTTGGTGACTTCTGGAAGGGAAGCAGATTTCCTTGCTCCAGGAACACTTTGTCAGTGTCCAAGGCATCCCACCAGCTGCTGGAAACAAATCCTTCCCTCTTGGAGCTGAGGTGCAGACGTACACAGAGTGACTTGCCTCAGAGGGTTCGCTGGAGCGGTGGCCAGAGGGGAGGAGATGCTGCCTCATCTCCCAGGGCTTCCATCTCCCCCATGCATCCCCCATCCCACCTTCACAGAGGGCCCAGGCTGAGAAGCACGAGCAGCATGTCCTTGAGAGCCTGCAAGACAGATGGGTTTGATTTTCTAAGGCTAAAATAATGATTGATGATCTTTAAAGGGAAAAGGAAGCAGGGGAATAGGAGGGAGGGGGGAAAGAATGGGAAGATAATGACTGTTATTTCAGAAAACAGTTGTAATGCTCCCCTCTGGGAAGGATGTTCCCCCCTCAGCAGGGTGTCAGGAAGGGCTCTGCCACAGCTGGGGTTGGTGAGGATATCCCTGCCCTGAGGAGACTCTGGAGAGCCCTTTAGCAACGAGAGTTTTGGCCCTGTTTTATCAAAATATTGGGAGAGGAGAGAGAAATCTCACACACAGAGACTGTGCTGCACACAGCCAGGCTCCGTCCTGCTGCTGCTGAGGAGCTTTGCTCACCAGGGGCCTTCTGGGTCAAGAAAATGAAGAGCGAATAAGCCAGAATTATCCAAATATACACAGACACACATATATATATATGGACACAGAGGGGTTTACTGCATTTGTATCATTTCTGAGCTCCAACAAGCAAATAAATGCATGCCAATGTATAGATGGGAGCTCATTAAAATGCTGCCACTTGCTTGTACCTCAGCAGTGCCTCGGATTAATGTTTTTGTCTCACACTGAGGAGGTTCCTCTGTGAGGAGCGAGGATGCCTCAGCACCAAGGGGGGTCATTAGGGCCTTTGGAAATGGTCCTGAGTGCTCTGTGGCACTGAGACACCAGCTGATTGTGCTGCCTGGGGCCAGCAGGGTCCTGGGTCTCCCTTCTGGAGGCATCCAGGCACAAGGATGGTACCTGGAGCAGCACTGGGAGCAGGGTTTGGTGACAGATTCCCTCTGTGGTTTTAAGAGCTGGGGGGATTCAGACTCGTCTGTAGCCAGAGCATCACCTCCAGCACCTGACACAGAAGTCTCTGACTAGAAGGCTGCTGTTGTTGGGAAAACAGAGTGGAATAACAAAACAGGGCAGTTTACTCTCTGCAGAAACACTTTATTAAGTATTCTGGGTTTTTAAACTTAATAATGGAGAAGAGGAGCTGAGCTGAGCAGCTCTGGCAGGCAGCTCAGATGGAGGAGAGTGGATGTGCTCCCATCTGGGGGATCTGTGTCAGTAATGATTTGCCTTCCAGTGACCCCTTGCCCATCTCTCAGCTAATGAGCTTTGCAAACGAGAAAGTGAGCAAAGGCTCCTTTTTTACTTTCCATGAGCAGGGCCTTATCCAGGTATTTATTTTCCTAAGGCACGACCTCGCACAGGTTCTGTCGTGTGCTTGTGTTCCTTCCCCTCTGAAGTTGATCCTGGTCCCATTGTGTTTGCTCTGGGGACGCTGGTGGTGGGCAGAGTGCCCAGTGCTGGTGGCAGGAGTGTGGCAGGAGGCCACACAGTGCCACACGCTGTGCTGGGGTGACAGCAGTGGGCACAGGCATCCCAGTTTGTCCCCAACCACAGCCCCTGTGTATCAGTGAGGCTGGATCTGGTGTATTCCCAGAGGTGGCTGTGGGCATGTGGCAGCAGGCCCTGCCAAATTTGCCACTCCGTGTCACCTTGGAGATGTCATTTAAAAGCGAAAAAAAGCCTGTTTCGCAAAACAACAGATAAAAATAGCACTTCCTATTCAGCACATCCATTCCCTGTGTGTACTCAAAATTCATTTGCTGACTGCAATCACAGGAATAAGGAGCCGTGTGCTCTGGGATGGGAAGGGATGGGCTGGTGTCCAACTGTGCCATCAGCCAAACCATGTGGAGCTGCTGCTGGTTCCTTCTCCTCAGACCCCTTGGGAGCAGCAGGGTCAGAGCATTGGAGCTGAGGGTCATGTTTAGCCTTCAGGGCCTGTGTTATCAGTGCTAACACACAAGAAAAGAAAATTTTCTTTTCCAATGCCAAGGGCAATTTTCAGGGTTGTCTGTCGGCACAGAGAAATCAGTTCACTTCTGCAGAGATGGAGTGGATTTGCAAGACTGTGGAATTATATTTGTAACAGCTTCCCCCTGGATTTTGAGTAGACAATGAGCTGGAATCTCCCCCTACATCTCTTTTTTTTTTTCCTCTCCATAGCATGGATTAGGTGCCAGACCCTTTTTCCAAGCTCTGAGCTGTATTTCCTGGTCAGATCCACAGATAAAAGATGAACTGTGAATTGGAAGTGAACATACACAATATGAGTCTAACGTGGTAAACCACAAACAGCTTTTTCTTTTGAATAACTGGGCAACTGTGTGGGATCCCTTTTCTTCCATGGCTAAACAAATCCATGCCATGTGTGGCTGAGGGCTGTGCAGAGCTGTTTGACCTGGACCTGCTGAGGCACCGGCTTCCCTCCCACCAGGGTGGGACGTGCCACCCGTGCTCACCCAGACAGAGTTATTGACCGAGCTGCTTATTGATTTTGTAATCATTTTCCAACAGAGCCCCCCGTCCTGTGTCACTGCCAAGGCAGATCGCAAATTGAACTGCACCTAAATTGATGAGGCATTGATTAAAACTCACCGTAATTATTGGTTCTCTGCTGCCCAAGCCAGGCAAATCAATGTCAGCAAGAACAGATCTGCTCCTTTATCAGAGCACAGTGAACACAGGGCGAGTGCTGGCTTTCCAAACCCATCCAGGAGCCCAAGCTGACCCACCAGGGAGTCAGGATTAGCACAAACTGGCTTTTTCCATAGTCATTTCTGACTCCTGTGGGCAAGAACGTAGTTGCACTCAAATGGACTTCAGTTTTCCCCCACTCTGATCTATTGGTGGGACATCCCGATGGGAAATCCTCTGGTCCAGGGGCAGGGAGGTGTGTTACAATGATTTATAAGCCGTGGCTGTCCCAGGAAGTGTCCAAGGACAGGTTGGACACGGCTTGGAGCAACCTGGGATAGTGGGAGGCATCCCTGCATGTGGCAGGGCGGCTGAGCTGATTTTTAAGGTCCCCTCCAACCCAAACCATTCTGTGATTAACTGTGCTCACTAATTGCTTCATCCACCTATTCATGCCTGCAGAACCCTCCATGAAGAGGCTGGTGTTGCCTGGCCAGAACCAACTGCCAACTTTGCTGATTCCCCTGGCTCTCCTGTGCAGGGACACATGCCGTGTTTTCACGTTGGCTCCCGAAGCTTTCTGTCCCTGGAGAGCTCCGTGCTGCAGCACAGCAGCTGACTGGAGAGCCAGCTCTGCTCTGAGCAGGGATGGATGTGGAGAGACAGGAGGGCTTTCTTTTGCAAATGCTGTGCTGAGCTATTTGCCTGCTGTAATTAATGAGTATTAGGATGCATAATTATGAACTGAAAGGAAACACGTTTCATGGTGGTTAAGAGCCAAAACTGGAGGAATATCCCAAGGGTGGCCTCAAGCAGAGTAGGACGAAGGGAGGGAGGGCTTTGCTGACCCACTAACCCAGTCACGGGGAAAGAACCATCTTCTTCCTCTGTGGGCTGGACAAGGCGCTGAGCTCAGCACATGGATCTGTGCCAAGGCAAGAGCTCCAAGTGACAGCGCCAAAAAGCCGTGACAGATCCTCTGGCTGTGGTCCTGCAGCTCCTGCTGCCTTACAGTCCCATCCAGTTGCCTTCAGCACCCTGGAGAATCCCTCAGGATCTCCTGAGGGAAGTTAAGCAGAGTCCTGGCCCCCCCATCCCTGTGGCTGTGGGGAGAGCAGCAGAGGCAGATGTGGTGCTGTGAAGCAGGGGTACTGTTTGCAGCCAGACCTCCCCGTGTCCTCCAGGGAGATCCTCTGTGCCAGTTTGCACAGCTCTGCTCTCACAGCAGGGCTGGCAGACAAGGAGGAGAGCACGGGAGATAAGAGCTCTATCTGCAGGTTCACAGTCTCTCGTCCTGCTGCTGTTTCCCAGGCAGCTCCGGGGCGGTGAAAAGCACAGATTGTTCTCAGTGTCCTCTCTCTCCTCCTTCATTGTTCTGTGTGTGCATCTGGAAAGCCTCTTGCTCCCAAGTCTGCTGCTTCCTGCTGCTAATTCCAGAGCTGTGTCTTTGGGACCCTGCCTGCTCTGCAAGGATGGGCAGCATCCTATCCAGAGCCCTTTGCTGCCAGGATCCTTGGGATGGAAAAGCCTTCTGCCTTCCCTTCTCGCTTCACTCGGCGCCCCCAAGGATGCTGCTGAGGTTTGCAAGTTTCAGAGCTGAGGGCACAGGAGGCAGTGAGGGATCTGAGGGACAGCTGGCACAGAGATCAACACATCCCAGTTGCTGCAGGCAGGGCAGAAGCAGTTTTGGTGCTGCTGCTGTAGGGAAGTGGCACAGGGTTTCTAGGAGGTGGAGAGATAGATGGAGACAAACCTTATAGCAGGGTAGGGCAAGTGTGATGGTTTTAAACTGAAGGAAGGGAGGTTTAGGTTAGATGTTAGGATGAAATTCTTCCCTGTGAGGGTGGGCAGGCCCTGGCACAGGGTGCCCAGAGCAGCTGTGGCTGCCCCTGGATCCCTGGCAGTGTCCAACGCCAGGCTGGATGGGGCTTGGAGCAGCCTGGGATGGTGGCAGGTGTCCCTGCCCATGGCAGTAGGGTTGGAACCGGATGGTCTTGAGAGGTCTCTTCCAACCCAAACATTCCAGGATTCTGTGATGGCTCAGGGTGGGCCAGGACCCTCTAAAGTCCCATTCTGCTGTCCCTCTTTATTTCTTAAGTATCCAAGTGTGAGGGAGGCTCAGCAGCTCATCTCCCCATCAGGACCCTGCTGGTGTCAGTGAGTGCAAGGTCCAGGGTCTCCTGAACTTTTATGAATATGTACAGCATTTTGCTCACATGGACAATTGATTTTCTTTTTTAAGCACGAAGTATAGTGGTTTTATAACCTTTCTTCTGCTTGACAGAGGCCATTTATAACCTGCCTTCATCATACCTGGGCCATCTCCAGTCTCACTCACCTTCAAGAAATTCCATAATGCATTTTTAATTGTGAGCTGCTCCCAGACAAGATTTTTTTTTTTTTCCCCCAAGGACTGGTCTTTTTGTTGTTGTTTGTGTGCATGGCTGTTTGGTGAAAAGGGATAAATGACAAAAGTGGAAGTGTGCTTTAATCTGGGTGACAATTTATCGATTTTCCGCCTGCTGGCTTTTATCTTTTGGGGCAAGGAAAACAAGCTGGGCAACTGGAATTAGAAATAGAGCCATGGTTCCCTCAGCTGTGGAAAAGTGATGAGCCTGGGCTGCCATCCTGGCTGCCCCCAGTCCTGCTTCTGCCATGGGCTGGTCCTGCCCACAGCAGGCATCAAGATCCTTTTGGGCATGATGCCAAGGCCATGCTTGCTGACCTGCCTGGCATGGGTTGAGATGGATTTCTAGGTCATTCCCAAACACTGAGATGGTTCTCTGGGTTGGTCCCAGGTGTTGAGGTGTTTATTTCTGGGTTGCACTGGATTTTTGTGCATTTTGGAGGCACAGGGAGAAAACACAGAGGGTTGTCACGTTTTGCCCCACACTGGCTGGCTTGAGGCTTTATTGCCATGTGGTTCTGCTGCCTCAAGGATTTCACCCTCTTCCAGAGGGAGGATGTGGGGGCAGGCATTGGCAGCATTGCCCCATGGCCCTTGCCCTTTTCCCAAGGGCTTGTGAGGTGATGCAGGGCTACCCCATCCATCACTCATCTCCTTCACATGGAAAAGGAGTCCAGCTCTGGGATGAGCTGTGTCCTGGGAGGCCACTGGACAGGGGCTCCAGGGTGGGGAAGGACACACCAGGTGACTGTGGGAACCTTTGAACTCCTCAGGGAAACACCCAGGGCTTTGTCCTGTAAGAATATATCAGAGTTTCCCCACCTAGGCTGAAAGAAAAGACTTCCCCCCATGGTGCTCTGCAGCACTACCTTGACCTTCTTCAGTTTTGCTTTTCCCCATGTGTCCCTGGTTCTGGTGGTTTCTCCTTTCCCTGTTTCCCCATTGGTTGTGGTTCCAGGGTGGTTGTGGTTGTGGTTCCAGAGTTGTGGTGGTTCCAAGGTGGTTGTGGTTCCAGGGTGGCTGTGATTACAGGGTGGTTGTGGCTGTGGTTACAGGGTGGTTGTGGCTGTGGTTACAGAGTGGTTCTGGTTCCGGGGTGGCTGTGGTTGCAGTGTGGTTGTGGTTCCAGGGTGGTTGTGGTTGTGGTTCCAGGGTGGTTGTGGTTCCAGGGTGGTTGTGGCTGTGGTTACAGGGTGGCTGTGGTTACAGGGTGGTTCTGGTTCCAGGGTGGTTGTGGTTGTGGTTCCAGGGTGGTTGTGGTTGCAGGGTCCCTGTGGCCCCTATAGGGCACTGCCCTTTGCCCTGCCCCTGTACCACCCCTTGCCCCCACACCACTGGTTCCTGACCCCATACTTAACCTTGTTCACACCTTGGATCTGGGTCTTCTGTTCTGATCCATTCGATGTGCTGGATGTAATAAACCTTGGCTGGAATTTATCATACAAAGACCCTTCTTGCCTCTCTCTGCTGAGCCAGCCGTGGTGTGTGGGCTTTTCTGCTCAGCCCGAGTGCCTCCCCAGGCAGCTTTCCCCGAAGAGATGCTCACTGGGGAAAGGTAGGAGCCACCATCCCTTTCCACGTTGGCATGGGTGACCTTTGTGTGTGTGCTGTCCCCTGTAGTGCCCCGAGGACCTGCGGCCCATGAAGGACGGCACCGGCTGCTACGACTACTCCAAAGGCATCGACTGCTCCGACGGCTTCAACGGCGGCTGCGAGCAGCTGTGCCTGCAGCAGACCCTCCCTCTGCCCCACGACCCCTCCTCCAGCACCATCTTCATGTTCTGTGGGTGAGTCCCCTCTGGTCACTCCCCTCCAAGGCTCCTCAACAAACAACTCCTTCCCCATATCCATCCCTGCCACCTCCTGTGCCATCCATCCCAACCCAGCCCGGAGTGTCCAGGAAAAAGGCTTTTGTTGCAGCTGATTTCCCCTTCCAGCAGGGAGTGGAGGCACCTGGTTTTCCTGAGGGAACTGTGAGGAGCAGTGTGAGCAGATGCACCTTCCTTCTCTCCCCTCTCTAGTCAGTCCCCTTCAAGATCCCTCAACAAACAACTCCTACCCCATATCCATCCCTGCCACCTCCTGTCTTATCCCAGCCCAGCCTGGAGCTGAGTGTCCCAGGAAAAGGCTGGTGATGGAACTGATTTCCCCTTCCAGCAGGGAATACAGGCACTTGGTTTTTCTTAAGGGAAGCAGTGAGGAGCAGCTTGAGCAGATGCACCTTCCTTCTCTCCCCTCTCTAGTCACTCCCCTCCAAGGCTTCTCAACAAACAACCCCTTCCCCATCTCCATCCCTGCCACCTCCTGCGCCACCCATCCCAACTCAATCTAGAGCTGAGTGTCCAAGAAAAAGGCTGGTGATGGAACTGACTTCCAGCAGGGAGTAGAGGCACCTGGTTTTTCTGAGGGAAGTGTGAGGAGCAGTGTGAGCAGATGCACCTTCCTTCTCTCCCCCACTGTGTGATAGTACAGTTTGATCTGTGACTCACTGTGAAGGGACCCAAAAATTGTACATTGTGTGTTGGAGGGGAAGGTGTAGGATTTGTTTAAGAAACACTACTTATTTACTTTTTTTTTTTTTTCCCTCCCCTGCGCCTCCCATAAAAATAGAGTCTCATCCCTGATTTTGGCCAGGAACTTATAATCCTACACAATTCAGCATTTTCTCTCAGGAAAATCTCCCTGGCTGCAGTGTGCTGGAGAAGGAGCTCAGTGATTATCTGGCTTTATGCTGCACAGCTGCAGCCATCCATCGCCTGCCCCAGCCCCACGGCTGCTTCACTCTCTCAGGCACACTCAGGAACCTACTCTCTGTCCCAGTGTGACAGATTAGGATGAAGAAGGGGGAAAAAAAAGCCCTTTTGGAAAGAAAATGCCCACAAGCAAGAAGGGGAGTGAATTGCTAGCAGTAACTCTGAGGAGCATCCATCAAGTCCCGATGTCTGCAGGTGCAGCAAAGCCCTCCCGCAGCTCTGACTGCCTGGTCCCTGGGAAGAGCAGCCCAGGGAGCTCTGCCTGTGCCAGCTTCTCCTTTATTTATCCCATTTTTGCTGCTTTGTTGTTTTTTTTTTTCCCCCCACTACCTTTTTTTATTATTGTTTATCAGCGCAGAGTGACTGAGTCACCAAAGCAGAGCGCGTTTTCTGCTCCCAGCCTGCAGAAGGGGTTGGAAATTCCTGTGGGCACCAGCACCCTTTGTGGGGAGGGTATAGAAAATCTTGGGACATTCCATGGTATCCACCCACACCCACATGAATCTGCATTTCAGCCTTGCATCCCCAAGGACAGAGACTCTTTCCCCTTTTTTTTTTTTCCCNTCCCTTTTCAAGGCTGAGCTGCTCTTTGGGAACAGGCAGGGAAAAGTGTGACAGACGGGTGGGAGTTCATTTTACTGCATCAGTAAAATGCAGCAGAGGAAGGGGAGAGGGGAGCAAGCCTGGGTAGAGGTGGGGTTGGTGTTACAGCACTGGGGCTGTGGGGAGGAAGGAGCAGGGAGGGAACAGAGGTTTTCCAGTGAGGTGGGAGCTGATAAGAAGGCTGGTGGAAGAGGAGGAGAGGCAGGATGGCACATTTACAAAAGATTCCACCGAGGTCTCCAGTGTCTGGAGTTAAATCACATCCCTGCTGCCTGCCTCAGTTTCCCTTCCTGTCGGTTGAAGATGGACATGTGAATCTTACCCAGAATAGGCTTGAAAGTGGGATCAAAGAGCAGAGGAGCAGCCAGGCTGGAGCTGCTTCCTTGCAGGAGGGTATTTCTAGGTGGAAGTAGGGGCAGGAGCTTGATTTTGCTTTGCTGTGGGCTGGGGAATGTTTGTACCCAGCTGACACACAGTGGGCTCAGCTCTGCTCTCCAGCATGGCAGAGTGAAATTATGGACTGGTTTGGGTTGCAAGGGACCTGAAAGCTCCTGTTTTTCCACCCCCTGCCATGGGCAGGGACACCTTCCCTCAGACCAGGGTGCTCCAAGCCTCACCCAACCTCACTGCAGGCAGATGGGCCATGCTGCTACAGGAGGGAGGGGAGGTGGGAGCCAAGCCCCATTCACTGGTCACCCAACCCAGCCAGGGCAGAAGATTTGGGCTCTGTGACCCTTCACATGTCCAAACAGCTGCTGCAGGGATTGGTGGGGCTGGGCTGGGCTGGGCAGAGGCCCGTGGGGTGGGCTGCTCTGTGCCTGGCCCATCTCACGTGGGCTGTGGTGCCCCCAGGTGTGTGGAGGAGTACAAGCTGGCCCCGGATGGGAAGTCCTGCCTGATGCTGTCTGACATCTGCGAGGGCCCCAAGTGCCTGAAGTCGGATGCCAAGTTCAATGAGACCCTTTTCGGGGAGATGCTGCACGGCTACAACAACAGGAGCCAGCACGTCAACCAAGGGCAGGTGTTCCAGATGACTTTCAGGTATGTCCTGGTTCTGCTCCTGGTTTTGGGAGTATCAGGGTGGTGGGATGGGACCGAGGTCCAGTGGGACAGAGCCAGCATTTCTGATTTGCTCACAAGGGGAAGAGAGCAAGAGGACAAGAAGCATCCATGGCTTTCCTGCCTGCTTGTCCTTCCCTCTGGCAGGAGCTCAGGACCCTCCTGGGCCAGTGTGTGTCTTGTCAGGACGAGACAGATCCAGCTGTGCTCCTCGAGCCTTTCTCAAGAGTGTTGCCTCATCTCTTTCTGAACACTGATGTCTTCCATCTCCATGATGTCCTGCAACAACGAGTTGTTTGATTGTGTGTAGTGTGAAAGAGCATTTCCTTTGCTGTGTTTTCAGCCCGTGCCAGCTGGTTTTATTCAGTGCCCCCATTACAGCACTGGGAGGAGCTGTGGATATAGCATGATAAATAATGTAGATGAGCTGAAGGTAAAAGCCTTCACCTTGCAGGGCTCACAGAGGAGCGCTTGCTGAAGTCAGGGCTGTCAAGTGACTTATTTAGTTATTTTTCTTCAGGTCTTCTGAATGCAGCTGTGTTTTGGTGAAGTGTAAGCCAGGGTGGCTCTGTGAGTTTCGAAGGAGCAGCACTAGTCACAGTCAGGAGAGGATGCAGCCCACATCCCACCCAGACTCAGCTCTTCCCTGTCCAGCATCTGCTTCTTTCCTGTTCAGGCACCAAGACCCCATTGCTGCCTCTGATTTTAGCTGGAGCTGTGGGCCCTCATTCCTGCTGCCCACAGAGTTTTCCCAGGTGCTTTTGTCCAGCTGATCAAAACTCCCCTGGCTGTGGATTCAGGCTGAGCTCTGGCCTTCTGCTCTCCTGATGACGGAGGCATTACAAGCTCCACCAGCACAGAGGTGCTGGGAAACCCACAGCCAGCAGAGTGCTGGGGGCCAGCAGAGCTCCAGATTTTGCTGGAAGTGAGACTTGACAGGACACAAAGGCAATTTTCCCAGAAGATTCCTCTTTGCTTTCTCACATTATAATTATCAGTGGGTCCATCAGAGCAGAGCCAGGGCTGCAGAGAGGAAGTTTTCCATGAACTGGTGGGTCTAAGGGATACTTTATTGATTCCAGGTAGCAAATGTATCCCCTGTTCTCAGGGCTGAATTCCATCTGGAATGCACACAGGGATTGTCTGTGGGGCTGGTTTATCCTGGGGCATGTGGCTTCTGCACGTCTTCCCCTCTGAGGGCATCCTGAGTATGGCAGGTTTGGGCAGTCCTGAGCTGGACCAGGAGCAGTGTGGAAAACTGAGCTGGCTGGGATGGATAATAGCTCAGCCCAGGTCACCTCTGCATGAACCATAAACCTGAGACCATGGGAGGTGGGATATGGAAATTAGGATGCTGATGGCGTCATTCCAAAGTAGGTCATGTCTCTGGTTCTCCATTGGTTCAGGACCTTTGGCACATAAAGTCATGTCCCTCCCTATCCCACGTTCAGGATTGGATCCTTGCCCTCAGATATCCTTATATATTGTTAAGTCAGCCACACCCCTGGGTCTTTGGATGTTGCCCTTTGGACAGTGCAGTCTTAACATTTGTTATTTTACCACCATTAAAGTTTTATTTTTGGGTACTCCGTCATTCCCGTCCCGTTATATTTAGCCGCGGTCCCGACCGGACCGGACCTGGAATCACAGTTCTGACTGTGTTAGGGCACATCCTGCCGGGGTTGCCCTTGGAATAAAACACCTGAGGTGTTGGGATGGCATCTTCCAGGGGCCAGAAGGGACTCTCTGGGGCTCTGCCTGACAGGTTCTGTGGTTACAAAAAGAGCTGTTAGTCCTCCTTCCCAGGGCTGGCACCACTCCTGCCGTGCTGGCCGGGATGCGCAGTGGGGAGAAGCCTTTCCCAGTGAGGAGCTGTGCAGTGACAGCCAAGTTCTCTGTCACACACAGGGGTTTCAATCTCTTTAGTCCCAGGTGTAGCAGCAGTGGGGGGCAGGAGAAAGCAGGTCTGGAACAGGAGCAGCGTGCCCAGCTGCCCACGTGGTGGAGGCTGTAGCGTGCGATGAAGTGGCTCCGCAGAGCTCGGAGCCTGGAGGGAGGCAGCACATCTTGCTGCAGAAATGCTTCCAGCAGCCTGGAAGGTCAGCACAGCTGCCCTTTCCCCATCTGAGTGAAGGCTCCAAAAGCACCAGGCTGTGATGAGAAAGGCTCAGTTCCCTGCGTGCAGTGGCCTCCCCCATGGCCAGGCTGCCAGGGGTGTCAGCGGGTTACGGTGCAGAAGCACCATTACATCATCTCTTAACAAGGGAAGAGAAGGAGGTTAATGGAGAAGAAATTATTAACTAAAAGATGTAATTTGCCTCTGATTTTCATAGATACTCACGAACCTCTCTGAGCATTAAGACACCAGCTGTTAGAGAAGCCCTTAATTTGGTGCATTTGAAACATAGCAGGAAGCTGCCTAATACTAGGGATTAAAAGCCTGTTTCTTCGAAGTAGGAGCAAGAACCTGCTATCAGAACAAGGGGCTGAGTATTTTAGAGGGATTTATGACTGCTGGGATCCTTTAGCTATGCAGATGTGACAATCTTTTGAATGGTGTCTGCTTCCCATGTCGCCACATCTTCAGTGTCTTTAATAAATAGGATATTCTCAATCTGCCAGGCATGTCAGCATGGGGCTGGGAGGGAGTCTTTGTGCTGGGAAAAGCTGCCTTGCACACCCTGTCCTGGGCAGCACTTATCAGTTACTGCAGAATTTCCATCCCCTGGGGGTCAGGGAAGTCTCTTTGCCACCTGAGGCATTGATTAATTAGAGTCTCGGCCCTTCTGGTGGCTGCAGAATGGGCGAGGTTGGAAGGAACCACTTTGGGTCATCTGGCTCAGTAGGAGCACAGGGCACAGAACTGCATTCAGGTGGTTCTTGAATAATCCAGTGAGGCAGGCTCCACACCCATCTGGGAAATCTGTTCCAGTCCTTGGTCACTGGACAGTGAAGAAGTTCCTTCTGATGTTCAGATGGAACTTCCTGGGCAGCAGTTTCTGCCCATTGCCTCTTTCTGGTCCCATTGCTGGGCATCACTGAGTAGAGCCTGGTCCGTCCTCTTGGCACCCTCCTGGCCATGCCCAGCACATCAGTGGGATGCATCGGGTAGGATATGGAGAGATCCCCAAGCAATGATGCCTCTGTGGTATCTGGCCAGCTGGGAAGGCTGGGGATGTGCAGTGGGTGCCTTCAGAATGCAGAGCACAGATGGATGTGGGGATGTAGCAAAGCGTGGAAGGTCTCAGACCTCTCCAGTCAGTGCTGCTTCAGACTTTGCATTTCCCCTTTATTAGATGTCATTTTATCCAAGGGGCTCAGGCATTTATCCAAAGACTTCAGCTGTGTGACTGAGGAGGTGGTAACCCCCAGGGGATGGGTGGAGGAAGCAGACACTGGCTGCTGAGGCCAGTGTACCCCAGCAGGGCTGGGCAGCAGCCAGAGTGGTTCCTGCTGTGTGCTCCACACACACCCCAGCAGTGATGGAACACCTCACTGTGCTGCCTAGGGCCTGTCCCTGCTCACATGGCCCTTTGTGCTGGTGCCAAGGACCCTTTTCCTCATCCATCAGTGCCAGTGAGGCCACAGCCCAGCAGGCTGTGAGCACCACAGCATCCCTGCAGCTCCACTCCAACCACCAGGAGTTAGGAGAGCTCTGTGGGCAGCTTCTTCTGCACTGAGGTGGCTTAAGAACCACTGATGACTTTTGTGGAGGTTGGGGTGCTTGACTGCTCTGCTGGACATGCCAGCATCAAGGTTCCAGCTTGGAGGAATGCACCATGGCATCGCTGCTGCTGCATTATTGCACGGATTTTAATCTGAGCACTCCTCCAGTGATGCTACTCCTGTGCAGTCCCTCATGAGCCTTTGGGAGGGGACTGAAGAGGGATCTTCCATCACTCACCAGAAATCTCCCTTGGTCCTTCCACTGCTGAACCAAAAAGCACATTCAGAGTTGTTCTTTTCTGGGCACCCCTCTCCTTTCCTTAATAAAGGTCGTTCCCCTTGGCAAAATGCTTCGTGAGTTTAATGAGTAGATGGGGTTGGAGCTGATCTATTCCAGTCACAACCCCCTGGTCTAGCTGGGAGGCTCAGCAATGGCTGCAGCTCACTAAAGACTAGATTAGAACGATTTTCCCCCTGTTGCCTCACGGTGGGGCAGAGCCTGAACTCTGTGCCGTTCCCAAATCGCTGAGGAATTATTTTCCAAATGGGTTGTTTGTTCATTCTTTATCTGTTTCTGTGCCGTCTCTTTGCCATGAGGGAATAGATATTTTTGTTTAAAAGCTGTTTGCAGTTTCAGACTGTTGCTTTTATGCCATTAATATGGAGAAATCCCAAAATACTGCCCGTGGAGCCAGCTTTATTTGCTGGATTATTGCTGCATGGCAAATGGGATGTCAGGGCAATGCACGGCAGCTGGGAGCAGCTGTCTGCCCGTACCAGAGTCCCTTCTACCTCTGCTCTCCTCTGCTCTTGCTCCAGCTTGGCAAAGCCCCAGGACACAGGAACACCCACACAGCCCCCATTTAATCCCTTTCAGCAGAGATGCAGCGAGCCCGGGGAGTTTTGAGGTGTTGAGAGCAAAAAAGGAGCCAGAATGGTTTGGTGGCTGGAGGCAGGGAGAGCATTCATGTTGATGCTCCCTCCCTGTTAAACACCAAGTGGTTTCCCTTCTCCATATCCAGGGAGGATGGCTTTGGAGCATCCAGGGCTGCCGTGCCGTGCCGAGCACCTTCCTGCAAATTGGAATCACCCTTCCCTCTGCAACTCAGTCCCTGCAGGATGCTGTTCCCCCCATTCCCTCTTATAAAACAGGGCTGCTGCTTCTTTCCAGCCTCGGGGAAGGGAAGGGAGCAGGCTGGAGGTGGTGCTGAGGTGCCCGAGGTGGCCGGGGGGGCTGCAGGGAGGGATGGGCACTGCCCCAACTGCTCCCAGCAGGCTCTGCCTCCACACAGCTCCCTTCATGCTGCCAGGTCACTGAGATGATGTGGGGAATTGTCATAATATTGATGTTTGGACAGTTAATTTTAACTGTCGATGGTTCTCATCCCTTAATAAACCAGCACAGTGGTCCAGGGTGAGCTGGCAGCTCAGTGCCATCCCTGCCAGGGCAGTTTTGGGAAACATCTCCACCCATCCATTGTTCACCTGGTGCCCTCCCACCCGTGGGTGCTGCCAGGGACTGGGATGGGGGCTCAGCTGGGTGCAGCATCACATCTGGGTGTGAGAGGCTGGAGGGGCTTTGCTGGTGCCCCTGGCCTGGAGCTCACAGGCCAGCCCTGGCAGGGACATCCTGCTTCCCCCTCAGCAACATGAATGTCACGTCTGTAAGTGGTTAAATTAACACCATTCTCCCCCCCACCATTTTTCTCCCTCTCTTTGAAACCCCCAAGCACAGGAGTTATAATTGTGCTGTTTATTATTCCCGTGCTGGCCAGCCCAGTGCCAGGCAGTGCACCAGAGCCTTGTTTACCTATTACCCTTCAGGCCAGGATAATGGATGGATCTCTTTTCCAGTGGCTGCCTTCCATTTCATTCATCTTTTTATTGTTTGTTGCTGCAGTTCTATTACCTGTTCACAACTTTGAAACCTCAGACATGCTAGTTGGAAGCAATGATGTCTTTCCAAGCCAGGCTAATGCCTTGTGCCATGGTCCTGAGTAGCTGCTAAGGGCTGGTTAGGATTTTAGCAGCTCTGTGGAGGTGGGATCTGCTGTGGGATGTATGGGATGTTTCAGAGCCCACAGACACACACTGTTTTGGGCACATCTTCACTGGCCAGGCTCAGCAGTAAGTTTTTTTCCAATCCAGTGTGTAAACGACTAATGCAAGTAGCACAGCATTCCATCAGTTAGGTCACTGTTGCATCCCATTCCATTTCAAAGTTCTCATCCCACCAAAAAGGATGGCAGATTGTGAGGCTTTGAGCTGGTGTTGCCCAGTGTGCAGCCACGTGCTTCTGCAGCACGTTGGCAGCATTTTTTATTCTACAGACACAAAAGCAGGCGTGGTGTCAGACGGTGCAGGGGTCCCGGGTGGAAGAGGTGCTTTGTGACAGAGATTGTTCAAACACTAGAGGTTCTCAGAGTGGTTCTGCACCACGTGCAGGAAGGATTTAGGAAATGGTCCATCACATCCTTGGTGAACATGGACATGGCCATCACAGTCACCTCCTGCTCCTGCTGCCCCATCCCAGCCCTGGATGCTCCTCTGAGCTCCATTTCATTCCTGTCTATGCAGGTCGCAGGATAACCTCACAGAGAGTCAGGCTGTGCTGTTTGGTCATTGCCTGTGAGAATCCACTGCTCCCAGCATGTGCCTCAGCCCCAGGGAGAAGGAGGAAGAGGAGGAGGAAGAGGGATGGCTGCAGTGGAAGGTGCCCCTGTAGCCAGAGCCCAAAGCCAATTGTACACTAATGATCATGAGATCTGGATGAAGAAGAAGTTACTCAATCAGAGGGTGGTGAGGCCCTGGCACAGGGTGCCCAGAGAAGCTGTGGCTGCCCCTGGATCCCTGGAATGTCCAAGGCCAGGTTGGACACTGGGGCTTGGAGCAGCCTGGGACAGTGGAAGGTGTGGAAGGGGGTGGAAGGCTCTTACAGACACCAGCACAGTCCAGAGCCAAGGCACTGCTGTCAGAGACGGTGCCAGCACCCACTGGAGCTGATGGAATGTCACCCACGGGCTTTTCCTGGCTCAGGGACCAGAACTTTTCCTTTCCCTGGCAGTGGAGCTGCTGCCCCCGTAGGGAGGGATGGCAGGGAGCTGCTCCTGCCCTCACACCCCTGCTCCCCACTCCCCCAGCCCCAGCAGCGCCGGTGCCTGCGCAGATGTTTGTGTTCTCCGCAGCCGGTGAAAATATTCATTATCTTGTTAGCGGCTGCTGCGGCGGGGGAGGCGCGGATTTGCATTCCCACAGCCGATCCCTCCTGCAGCACACACGGAGCTGCAGCACTAATTGGGCAGAGCAGGGCAGTGCCCAGGCAGGGAGCAGTGCAGGGAGCAGTGCCAGGGCCATGCAGCACGGAGGGCAGGAGGAAGATGGGAGAGGGCTGTGGAGGAAGGCAGAGGGCCTTGGGGCTTGGTCTGAGTGTTGGCTGGGTTGGGAGGCAGTGAGGAGCAGTGCTGGTCCCTGGGCAGGGTGGGAGCAGGCAGGGGGGAGTCTGGGAATGCTGCTGAGGTGTCTGTGTGTGTATGGCAGGGTTGTGTCTCCTGCCTCTGGAAGGTCCCTGTGGGATGGGAGGTGCAGGGTCTGGGGCAATGCTCATCCCTTGGGATGGTGGGCTGGGACACGGGCCCTGCCATGGTCAGTCCACACTCATGTCCCCTGACCCATGTCCCCACACAGCTGTCAGGGGGTTCCCTGAGGTCTCCTTGGTGGTGACACCCATAAGGATTTGGGAGAGAGGCCAGCAGAGTGCCCAAGTGACTCAGAAGACCAGTGGCATCTTGGCCTGTGCCAGCAATAGTGAGGTCAGCAGGACCAGGGCCGTGATTGTCCCTCTGTACTCAGTACTGGTGAAGGGCACCTCAAATCCTGGGGCCAGTTCTGGGCCCCTCACAAAGAGAAGGACATTGAGGTGCTGAAGTGTGTCCAGAGAAGGGAATGGAACTGGGGAAGGTTCTGGAGCACAAGTCCATGAGGAGCAGCTGAGGAAGCTGGGGGTGTTTAGCCCGGAGAAAAGGAGGTTCAAGGGAGACACGGAGAGGTAGGTCTCCTCCTGGGTGACAAGCAATAGGACAAGAAAACAGCCTAGGTTGCCCCAGGTGATGTTTATACTGGATATTTGAAAAATTTCCTCACCAAAAGTGGTGTCAAACCCTGGCACAGACTGCTCAGGTCAGTGGTGAAGCTATACCATCTTTGCAGGGATTCAAGAGGTGTGTGGATGTTGCACCTGGGGATACGGTTTAATGGTGGCCTTGGCAGTGCTGCGTTAATGGTTTGACTCAGTCATCTTAAGGGTCTTCTCCAACCTAAATAATTCCATAATTGTCCAGACAGGAGGGATGAGAGGTTGGCACTGGGTACTTGCAGAACCAAGAGCTGGGCTCTGCTCCCCTCCTGGGTTTGGCAGAGATGTGGTGACCCATGTGCCACCCCCTCCTTGTCACCACTCCCTTCAGGGTGCCCAGCACTGCCAGCCTGCCTTCCCTGCCCCCAGCTCCTGTGGCACCCAGGAGCTTTCCCCTTTCCCTGGGCCGTGGGGAGCAGTCCATGGCATGGCCTCGCTGGCCTGCTGGCCTTTCCCATCTCTGACTTTTATGATATTAATTATAGCAGTGTTACTGCACAGTTAATCTGCATTATTAAGAGATGTGGTGGAGATTGGTTTTATAATAACAGCTCAGATTTATGGAGTACCTTTCCTCCCAGGGGGTCCTTATTGGCTTTATAGCCTTGCAGAGAGGAATTGCTGCTTCTTCCTTCCTTATCTCACAAGAGCTGCTCCTGGGCCACGGCAGCTCTGTACCCGCTCAGGACACATGAAAATACAGGTTATGTTCAGCTGAAAAGCAAGAGGAGAGTGAGACAGGAGGGTTTGAGGCAGTAAATTGTGATCACACGGCTTTAGGATGTGATAGCAGCATTTTTCCGTTGCTGCATGGGCGCTGTGCTGGTCCCCGTTAGCTGGGCTGTGGGTTTGTGCTGCTCACACCGTGGGGCCCCTTCAGTGTCACCTGCAGGGACAAGGCTGACATCCAGCAGCCCGTCACTGCTCTTCCCTGCTAGTGCAAGCGCTGGTTGATGGAGATTCCCCATCCAAGGACTAAATCAGCTTGACATTGCCTTAGCAATGCGAATCCTTGCTCCAGGCAATGCAGTCAGGAACAGTCACCAGCGTGGGGACATCTGAGCACGCCACAGCTATGCCAGCTGTCGAGCCATACCTGCTTCCGAGGTAGCAGCAGGGCTTGGCTGCAGTCCTCAGTGAAGCAGAAAATCTTGCCTTCCTCTTTCCCATCCCAAGTGTTCTCTCCAGAGGTGGAGGATTTGCTGTTCTGCCTGTTGCAGCGTAGCTCGTGACTGCACAAACCTGAAAGCAAGTGCTGGGTTTGGCCTTGGGCCCCATCAGTCGTACCCAGTGTCCCAAAAGTGGTGGGCAGGCTATGCTGGCAGCCCTCCTGTCCCCCGTGGCATAATCCAGATCCCCTAAATCTTCCTCTGCACCTGGTTCCTGGGCAGCGTGACCTGGTTTGGATGCTGGTGGCTCTGTGCAGAGGAAAGCTGCAGCAGGTGGTGGGGACATGCCCTGCATCCCTCACTCTCCTCCCCGGCCCCAGCAATGCTCTTTGCTGTCGTGCTCTGCCCCTGCCTGGGCTGCAGGAGGAGTGTCCCGTGGGCTGCTGCCTTCAGTCACAATTCCCTGGAGATGAAAGCTCGAGGCATTTGTTCATTTCTCCCCCAGCACAGGCAGCACAGGCGGCGTGCCTGGCCCCAGCTCTCCAGGGAACCCTGCCTCTCACCATCTGTGCCCGTGGGCAGCAGGCAAACAGCTGGAAGGTGTGGCAGCACTGCCACTTGTCATCAGGCAGCCTTGGTGCGATGGCCGCAGAGCTGGGACAAACGGCACTGGAGAAAGTGCTGCAGGGACCTCGCTGAGCCCAGGACCGGGGCTTTGTTCCTGGCACCACAGTTCCCTGGGAGGGTGGCAGGGGGTGAGGTCATTGCAGGTGCGTCGCCTCACCCTGTGCATAGTTTTGTGGTTCTGTAATTAACTTCACACACAGAAACACGACTCTGCAGCTGCAGTCACAAACCCCAGCTAATTCTCCATATGCTCTGGCTGCCTGACAGTGTTGCTGCTTGTGGAAGTGTCCCCTGTCTGGGCACTGCCTGTCCCTGTCCCCTGGGGACACCAGGCTGGCAATGGTCCTTGCTGGTGGAGCCATGGGCTGACCCTGCATGGGCACCTTGGGCAGGCCCTGGGGTCACCCTGGGGGCAGCATGGTGGCACAGGGCTGCTGGCACAGCTGGAGCCCACACCGGTGTACGGGAGGTCTGGTGTGGAGGGAAGTGGGAGCAATAACTGCACTGAAATGACATTGTCGGAGTGCCAGCATATGAAATGTGTGCTGGTATTGCGGCCCTGCCATTGCCTGTGGCTGTTTTTCTTCTGCTTCTAATGACTAATAGAGAGAAGACAAAACAATTTCTATTAGTTTCTCCCACGCCGCAGTGGGTTTCTTATTTTCCAAACCTCATTAGAGTTTGTAATACCATGGTGGTAGTCAAGAGCAGTCCGAGTCACCCTGGGGGGAGAGAAGAACCGAAGAGATATGATGTGCAGCCCAGTATTAACACTGCTCCTGGCTCGTTTCCAACGTCCCTCCTAATTCCTTTCCAAACCTTTACGCCTTATCTTCATCTTAAAGGTTAACAATGAAGCTTAGGAGAGGGGAAGAAATGTTTAAGATTTCAAATTGTTAAAGAGAATGGATGTGTGTGCTGAGTGGAGAGCTGGGTCTGAATTTACATTGGAAAGGCAAATATTAATATTAAAAGGCTGTGCTGGTGCTTCTCGGGGCACCGCACCTGGGGTGTGGGTTTCCCTGGAAAACTGGGGCTGCTGGTGCACAGAGAAGCCTTTGGCTGCAGGATGCTGTGCCCAAATCCCAGAGGACCTGGATGCCAGTCAGCCTCCTTGGCAAGCCCCAGCAGGGAGTCCTGGCTCCTCTGGAGTCAGTGGGAGTTTTGCATTTGTTGCCTTACAAACAATGCCAAGGAAAGCTCCAGGTGTGGAACTGCTGGAGCAGCACTTGGGAAAGGATTGCAACCAGCACCCAAACACCCCGTGGGAGAGGATCCAGAGCCTTGGCTCAGCTCAGCGCTGGAATCAGCACCCACAGGACATGTCCAGCCTGGCTCCAGCTCTCTCAGCTTGGACAAATCATCCCCACAGGGAAACTCTGCCCAGTGGGCACAGCCTGGTGGGCAGGAGCTCCATGAGCTGCTCCGGGCAGGAGCTCCATGAGCTGCTCCAGGAGATCTGTCTGTTGTCTTCTCCATCAAATAGTAGACGAGCTGGAAGCTGATGAACTTACAGGAGCTGACAAGGTCAGAGCCTTTGGCTGTCAGTGATGACAAAGCTAATGGAAGGAGACACCTTGAAGAGCTGATAGATGGAGCAAGACATGGATCCTCCTGGCAGACTCTGAGCAACTCCAGCCCCTTGCAGATGGGCAGATTTCTCTCCACGCAAGGTGTTGGGCATTCCCCAGGCCTTCCACTCAAGGAGGGATGGCACACAGCCCAGATGTGTCACGGTGGCCCTGATACCAGGCTCTAAGCTCAGGTCAAGGCTGCTGAAACACTGTGAGGGTGGGGAGGCCCTGGCACAGGGTGCCCAGAGAAGCTGTGGCTGCCCCTGGATCCCTGGCAGTGTCCAAGGCCAGGCTGGACAGGGCTTGGAGCAGCCTGGGACAGTGGAAGGTGTCCCTGCCCATGCCAGGGGGTGGAATGAGATGAGTTTTAAAATCCATCCCAACCCTGCTGGAATCACAAATCTGTGATCCCATGATTCTTTCACTTTTCTCCAGCCACAGGTGTTTTTGTTTGATGCTCACAGCTTCTCCATCTCCCCTCCCAGTGTGAATTTCTTTGTATTCCTTTAGAAATGGCTTCAGGAGAGGATGCACTTTTTCTCCACGATGGTGAATCATGAACCTCATGTTCACTCTCAGTGCCACAGTGGTGGGCACCACTGGCTGAGTGCTCAGTGGGGTTGCTGGGCCTGTGTGGCCCCGAGGAGGGTTATAGTATTTGGGGGATATTTGGAGATGCTCTGTGGAAAAATCAGATTCAGTGTTGGCAGAGCTCAATGCTGATGGGAATGGGCACAGGAGCTCCCAGCCCCATGGAGGGTTTTTGGGCATAGTCGGGGGGTGTGTGGAGGGGATGGTTCAGCAGCAGCCATGCAGACACCTCACACCAGCCCAGGAGCACCAGGGCTTCCATGCCCCAGCGCTGGTGTGATTTACCTCCTGAAACATCTCAATTTAAATGCTAATTCTCCCCAAGCCAGGGGGTAAGGCAGCTATTGGATATTGTCAAGCCGTTTATTGCTGGCACTGAAGTGGGACAGGCTGGGGACATGGATGAGCAGCACAGGGACAGGAGCAGCACAGGGACAGGAGCAGCACAGGGACAGGAGCAGCACAGGGACAGGTCCCATCCACAGCATCAGGGGCTGCTGCAGGGATGCTCCTGGTGCTCTCCTTTTTCCCTTCAGCCTGGGTCAACCACACTTGGTTGCAAACAGTGGTTGAGACCTGGGGAGCTGAAGGGGCTCCAGAAGCTGGCAAAACCTGACTGGTCTCCCCTCCTTTACCCTGCCTTGTTCTGCAGGAGCGGGGCCTCCCTGAAATTAATGCTCAGTAAATTTGGAGTAAGTAACTGCTGCTTCACAGGGTTTGCATTAAACCTTTATAATTCACCGGTGCCTGAGGTCATGGAGACAAGCTGGGGGAGATTTACCGTGTGCTTACCTTCTCCTAAGTGGCTGTGGCAACAGGACACCCTCTTTTCTGTTTCCCAGTGACTCCTGACCATTTTTTTTTTTGGGTGATGACAAGCTAACAGGAAGCTATTTCTCAATGTCCCTGTGTCAGGTTGGGCTCTGCTGATCTTGCAGCCACCCCAGCAGGCAGCTTCTCCAAGGGAAATTTGGGTGAAAAGCTGGCACTAAGTAACCTCAAATCCATCGTGTTGTCCCCGAGCCATTGTGGGACAGAAAGAAGTAAGATTAATAACTAATTCTTTGCCAGAGCAGGCGTCCTCTCAGGATTGCATAGCAGAAAGGGCGGCCCTGGAATAGTCACTTTGCTGAACATAAGCTTGCTGGATGATAATGTGATTAACATTTGTAGCTGTGCTGGCTCAGATAAGGGTAATTAAATCTCACGCTTCAGGGCATAAGCTAATCACTTGTGGGGTCATTTTCTATATAACATTTATATATCTACCCCTTCATGAATATACTTGCCCAGGTGCTGTGATGCAGGGTGTGCATCTGCTGTCAGTGCTGGGTGCAGGCAGGAAGCCCCATGTCAGCTGATGCTTGGAATGTGCAGTGGGAGCTTTACAGCTGCAGGGAAGGGTTGGTTTGCAGAGTCCATCCTCGAGGCCGTGTCCTGTGGGAGCAGAGTGCCAAGGGAGGAAGCCACAGCTGACTGAGCCAAGGAGAAGCTGCTCCTTCACCCAGCAGTGTTGCTAACAGGGAAATGAAATGCATGTCAGCCACCAGCTGAGCTTTCCCTGCTGCAGGCCAGAATCCCACTGCCAGCTTGGCTCTGGCTTTGAGCATCTCAGCAAGGAGACGTGGTGCCCCAGGGCCAGCAGGATCATGCCATGGAGCAGAATCCAGCAACCACGGCCCAATCCTGGAAGACCACAGCACTCCAGTTCCTCCCCAGAGCCTGCATTGGGCTCTCCTCCCCCCAAAGCCCATTTTGCCCTGGGATACTCTGGAGGCTTCCCATGGGCTGTGTGAGCTGCTGCCAGCGCTGCAGAGCACAGCAATGCAGCCCAGCGCTGCACCACAGCTCTGCTGCATGACCTTGGCTGTGTATTAAGGGTCACAGTCCCTGAAAACAGGGCTGGCTTGTGTGTCTGGCTTCAGGAGGACAGGAGAGCAGTGGCACAGCAGGCTCTTGCTGCCTGAGCCCTGCTCCTGGTACCTGAGCAGCTGCGAATTGCTGTCACCCCACCAGCACCCCGAGATGTGGGAGCGCCTGTCACTTGTCTGTGTCACCCCAGGCAATGGGTGCATTGTAGGACTCTGCTGAGGATGCACCAAGTGCCCATCAGAGCCAGGATTTTGCACTCAGTTTAATCCAGCAGCTGCCTTCCTCCTCAGCCCACCCTGCCAATATCAGAGCTCGCTAAAGCCTTTGGCCGTTTGACCTTTCCCAGCATCAGGCTCATTTATATGGAATCGGTTCCCTCCAAGGCAGGAACGTGCTCTGGGTCAGATGCTGCTGGGAGAAGCTGCATTTCCTGGTGTAATGACTCAGTATCTGCAAAATGCCTTGGGAGATGCTCAGCTCCCCAGCAGGAGAGCGCTGTGCCGGGGAGTGGATTCCGTGTGCATGGCGCTGGAGAGAGCTGCGTGCTCACCGCTCCAGTGAGTCCTGGGCAGCTGCTCCATTGGGGAGATGCCAGGGGCAGAACAAGAGAACACAGGAGGATGTTGTGGGGCTGGCAGGTTTGTCTGCATCCCGTCTGATCCCACTGGAATAACCTGTGAACCCCACACCTGGCCCTGCACTCCTGCAGAGGTGCCGGTGGCTTGGCCGTGTCCTTGTTGGAGGCACGTGTGGCAACACATGCATGAGGATGCTGTCACATCCCTCCCCTCCTCCATGTCCCTGCCCCTTGCACAGAGCCCCATGGCTTTGATCACAGCTTCCAGAGAGCAGAAGAGTCTGGCAGGAGTTCTTTATTGTGCCTCCACAGTAAGCAGCGTGCAAGCCACAGGGTTATTGGGAAGGCCCTATGGAAGAGGAGCTGCAGCCCTCTGCCTGCTGCCAATCCATGGAATGCTGTGCCCTGGGCACAGCCCAGCAGCAGAATGCCCTGCCTGGCGTGTCCCCATCCCCATCCTGCCCCTGCAGGACTCTGCAGAGGGACTGTGCTGTGCCCAGACCCTCTGCCCAGCAGGTGCTCCCCGTGCATGGCTTCGGCTCATCCCTGCCTTGGGATGGCAGGGAGCCGGGGCCTGCAGGTGGGGAGAGCTGGAAAAGATGCAGGAAGGGTTTGGTAGCAAGAATTCATCATGGAAGTGCTCCTGAAGTCCTGCCTTGCACTGCTGCTCCCTCCCACAATGGAAGCACATTGTGGACACGTGCCCACTCCTTGGCTCCCACTTGCCCCATTTTTTTTCCTTTGCTTTTCGAGTGTGGAATAGTGGAACAAATGAACAAGAGGGGTCCTGCAGAACGTGGCTGTTCAGTGAATACCTTCTCACAGAGGCAGCAGCTCGGAGCAGCAGCTGCAGTGTGCAGGTCCCCTCACACTTCAACTTCTCCTTCCTGAGCTCCCAGGCGTGGACCACCAGCCCCCAGGGCTGTCCTGCCTCATGGATGAGCTGGGGAATGCCCTGGGACAGCTGTTTTACAGGCTCATGGCACGGGTGGGTGTTGCTGAGATGGCTCAGGTGGGGGCAGGGGGAGACGCTGCCTCTCTGTCTCCTCTGTCCCGTGTCAGGGTGCTGGATGAACCTGAGCTTCTCTCATGCCATCTCTTTGTGTCCCCTCGTGTGGGACAGCACTTGGGACAGTTCCACCAGCTCCTCCTGGGAATCCCCTCCTGATCTTCTCAGAGGTGGGATGTGGGGCTGAGCAGACAGTGACCCTCCTGTCCCCTGTGCTCATCCTGGTGCACTGTCAGGAAAGGGACAGTCCCCAGGCTCCAGGATGACAGGCAGGCTCAGTGCAGCTGCATCCCTCTTTCCCAGTGCAGCATCACGCTTTCCCATGGCTTTGGGATTTGGCAGTGCTGATGTTTTCCCTTTTCTGCTGAGGCAGAGCAGCAGAGAAACCAACACACACCTCTTCCCCTGTTCCCTACCGATTTGCCTTATTTTGCAGCCCTGCTTCCCACCACCCACACGGCTCCCAGCTCCGGCAGTAATTGCAGTTCCCCACTTGGAATTGCTGTGACAGCAAAGGGCTCAGAGCAGCAGAACACTCCACCATGGGGATCCTGTGCCCAGCGGGATCAATCGGAGATTTGTGAACACACTGTGAGTGAGAGGATTTTCCCCTCAGAAAAATAAAGCACTTTTTCTGTTTTGCACTGAGGCAGTGCAGAGAGTGAGGCTCCTGAGATGCAGTCAGGTGCTGGCGGCTCTGTAATGGGGGTGTAGCATGAGGCAGGCTGCCTGTGCAGCCAGGGAAATCAGGGAATGGTTTGGATTGGAAGGGACCCTAAAGATCCTCTTGTTTCAACCTTCCTGCCGAGGGAAGGGACGCCTTCCACTAGACCATAGTGCTTAAAGATCCATCCAGTCTGGCCTTGAACACTTCCTGTGCCCCATTCATGTGTCCCTGCCTTCAGATGCTCCTCCCTGTGCTCCTCTCCTGCCTTGGGGCTGGGAACATCCCCACGCTGGTTGCACAGGGCTATGGCTTCCTGTTCACCTCTGGTGCAGGTTGCAGTGGCCACATCTTTGCCCCAGACCAATGGGAGGATCCCAGGGAAGTGTTGCCTGAAATCAGCATCTTGCTGTGCCGGGACCCATGGAGGTGGCCAGGATGTCCCCAGTTGTGAGATGACCATAGGATGATGGATCATCCCCCCAGGGACAGGCTACAAGGGGTAAAACCAGAGTAGGTGAGTGAAATCAGCAGCTGTTTAAAGGAAAATATATTACAAAAAAATGCAGCTGGGGCAGGCGGTGCCAGTCTGAACCTCCCCCAAGCTCCTGGGGCTGACCTGATTTTGCAGGAACCTCCCTTTCTTCTGCTCTGCTGCCCTTTTGTTTCCACACTCGGAGGATGCAAAGCCTCCTGGCCTATATTTTGGCTCTAAGATCAATATTTAAAATCCCCCCTCCTGTTTCCTCGGCGCAGGCGCGAGGCATTTCGCTTACCGGGGGAGGCTCGTCTCCCAGAGACCTGTCTGTTCACCATTTCAAATAATTTCCCTGCTACCGTTGTTCTAGAAACAATTCATTAGGGGCCTATTATACAATGTTATACCTGCCAAGGTTAGAAAAGATCCTGCATGTGTGGTAAAATTGCACTGTGAGTTGTACACGAGAGTGGGGTTTTTTGTGGCTGTCTGTAAATTGTATTTTTTCTGCCTTTTGGAGGGCGAGTGACTGGGGAGGGGGGGGTGAAAACCGTGGGGGTGATGATGCTGCCTGGGGAGCCCCAGCAGAGCTTGGTCACTGTCCACATGAAGATGCTGCAGGTGTGGAAAAGGGGCAGTTTTGGGGTGTAGCAGCCACTCCTCTTTCCTTGCCCCCTCTCCAGGGGCCCACTTTGAAAATCTGGGCCAAACCCAGTGGCCAGGTCCCCAGGCTGAGAGCAGTTCCATATTTCTGGAGCGCTAATGGAAATGTGGTCCCCGGGGAGCTCATTAGGCATCACCTCAGAGGGCTGCACATGCCCAGGGCTGCCTGGTGCCTGGTGGGGAGGCTGCAAACCCCATCCCCTGGCAGGGCTCCTGCTGGAGATGTCCCCTGCCCTCCTGAGCCGCCTGTCCCTGTGCCACCAGGGCGGCTCAGCCCCGCTGCCCGGCCGTGCCCTGCATCGTTGCT
Source organism: Cyanoderma ruficeps (assembly GCA_008694505.1). NCBI lineage: Eukaryota > Metazoa > Chordata > Aves > Passeriformes > Timaliidae > Cyanoderma > Cyanoderma ruficeps. The sequence continues at coordinate 7,615,921 of VZDJ01000051.1, forward strand.
TTGCAGTTGTCTTTTTCTCTCTGCAGGGAGAATAACTTCATCAAGGACTTCCCCCAGCTGGCTGATGGCCTCCTGGTGATCCCACTGCCCGTGGAGGAGCAGTGCCGTGGTGTCCTCTCAGAGCCCCTTCCTGACCTCCAGCTCCTCACAGGTACGAGCTGCCCCCAGTTCATGGGAGAGCACAGGAGGAACAACCTCTTCTCCCATCCCAGTGTGGCTCCTGAGGGGCATCATCCCCTTTGTGCCATCCTTCCTATGTGCCTGGGGCAGAAATAATCTGAGGGATGTGTGAGTCCATCCCAGCAGCGTCTCCATCCCTGTCAGCTCCGGGCAGTCACAGCCATCCCAGTGCTGGTCCTGCCCAGGGACCCCACGGCATCACCACTGAGGTTTCCAGCCCTTCCACCCCCCCGTTTCTCACCCCTGCAGCACGGAGCGAGGTGGGAGCATTAAGCATTTCCCCGGAGCATGGCCAGCAGTGTCACCCACCTGCTTTGTGTTTGCAGGGGACATCAAGTACGACGAGGCCATGGGATACCCCATGGTGCAGCACTGGCGGGTCAGGAGCAACCTCTACAGGGTGAAGCTCAGCTCCATCACACTCTCTTCAGGTGAGGGATTCCAGGGGCAGGGAGATGTGTGTCTGCACGGGTGGGGGGTAGTTTTCTGCCCCAAGCATCCCACTGACATTTCCCACATCCGTGCTCTGTTCCCAGTGCTGCTGCAGAGACAGGCAGGGAGATTCGCCTGTTTTTTTACAGGGGGGAAACTGAGGCAGGGAATTTGTGCGGCAAGAGGTGAGGTCAAAGCCAGGAGGAAGCCAGTAAGCAACGAGCAGGAAGGATTTGTTTTGGGGTGGCTGTGTATGTGTACAAAAACCAGCCAGTCCCTTAAAAAAGGTGGTTCCAAAAGGAACCAAAGCACTTGGAAAAGCAGGTCATATAAAGCAGGGAGTCACAGATGAAGAAGGGGTGGGTGGGAGGATCCTGCAAATGTCAAAACATTTCACTGCCACGTTTTTATAGCTACACATTTTGTTTCAGAAATGCCGAAACATTTTGTTGCGACCTGAAATGTTTTGCCTTTTCATTTCAAAATAGCATTTTTTTATTTAAAAATCAACGAGTTTTTAAATGCAGAGAGAAAGGAAAAAAAAAGATTTAGTGCTAACAGGCTGCACAGCCCCAAAATGAAATAACCTGTTCCGAGCTGAAAAAAAATACGTGGGTTCAGTTCAAAATGAATTCTTCTGGCTTTTTTATTAAAACAGCCTTCTCTTTCAATAAACCAACCAACCAACCAGCCAGATAATCTCATTTTGGTGACAGTTATGACGTATTTTCTTGCAGTATGTTTTCCGTTCCGCCACTGAACCAAAACGGTGCTTTCAGCCAGCCTTAAGTGATGCTGGAGTGCTGTGAAGTCACCAGTGTCTCCAGGATATTTCACCTCCATGGAGCAGCAAAGCTCCATGTCCTTGTCCCAAGCCAGAGGTCCCTGCTGTCTGTATGGATGTTGCTCAAGTGATGCTTTGACCTTTGCACACCCACGGAGCTGCCACCAGCCCAGCCCAGCCCTGCATGTCCCTCTGGGCTGTCTCCAACTTTCCTAAAAATAGTTACCAGCTGTGCTGGGTGTTTGCACTAGGGATGGAAGATCTCTGGCTATGGATACAGCCAAGCAAAGGCCAAGCACATCCTCTGGGGAGAGTGTTAACGATGTGCCAGCAGCCTGAAGAACAGACGAGCTGGCAAGGACAGAGTCTGTGTGTGTGTGCAAATGTGTTCACATGCACATCCCTGTAAAATTATCTGAGAAATCTCTTAGGGAGAGGAATCATAGAAGGAAGTCACAGCTTGGGGTAATAACAGGTTGTGGATTCAAAGGATCAGGTGAAGGTAAAAGAGGAGGAACTGCACCCCTGTGGGGCCTTGTATGACCTGAGCAGGGAACATCTGGGGCTCCTTCCCCTGCCTGGCTGACCTTCCCACCCCCTGCCTCCCTCCCACAGGCTTTGCCAACATCCTGAAGATCCTGAACAAGGACAGCAGCCGGGAGGAGCTGCTCTCCTTCATCCAGCAGTTTGGCTCCCACTACATCGCCGAGGCTTTGTATGGCTCTGAGTTCAGCTGCACCATCCACTTCCCCAGCAAGAAGGTCCAGCAGCAGCTCTGGCTCCAGTACCAGAAAGGTGAGGAGGGAGTGGGCAGGGGCACAAACATCAGGTGTCATGTGCTGGTTTCCATCCTTTCCCATGCGTGCACCATCCCCATGCTGGTTGGGCTCAGGCAGGAGGCTTGTCCCGAACTGAGTGCCCAGTGTCAGGTGGCACATGTCACTGGCAGCACCCCTGAGCCACCCTGCCTGCTCCTGCTCTTCAGCTTCCACACTCTGGCTCCATCCCTGCCCAGGGTGACCCCCTTCCCCACAGTGGCCCTCGTGTTCTTGGGGTCAGCTGGTGGAGATGTGACATAAATGAGCTGTCTCCGAATGGCTTTGTTTTATTGCTTGTGACAATGACAGTCCTTAAGGAAGTGCATTAAATCAATAGCAGACTCATTGTGCTACACCATAAATAACGAGACACATCATTAAACAGGGCAATAAACTTCAGGACTTTGAAGTAATACAATTAGGTTATGTTTATAAAAACTGCCTTATCGCTGTAGCCTTCCATTTGCCAATTCATCTCTCTCCTCCAGGGAGTTGGGGATATGCCCTGGATCTGATATTTTTCTATTCAGAAAACGTCTGTGGTGTATCACAGAGCCCACCTTAGGGCTGATGGTGACAGAGGTCATCGGGGCACTTGCATCCTGCCCTGGTGGCACTGCCAGGAGCAGCTTCTCTCCCTGGAACCCGGCGGAGAGAGGTGTTCTCCCACACGCCGCCTCCCTTGCTCTTGGCTCATTTTCTTCCCCATTTTCCCAGTGCAGCTCGTCTTGTAAGAGTATTTATAACACCCTGTGCTCATTTGTTTGGGTTTTAAATAGTGATAAATGAAGTTTGCCATAGCAATGCCCCTGTTTAGCAGGAGAAGGCACGTGGAGGTGGGTTGTTTATGTACTCACGATGGTATTAATCACTCGGGAGCACTCCCTGCAATCCAGGGGTAAATATGTTGGTGGGGAGCAGCCCCTGAGTGCCCCATGGTCCCAGTGCCATCACCTGGGACCAAACCCAGACAAGAGTTTCTCAGGAGAATGAGAGGTGGGAATGAGAGGCAGCTGCTGCAGACCAGGCCTGGACAAGAATTGCTGCTGTTCCACAATGCTGGGGCCAGAGGGGACACGAACAGTGCTTGATCTGGTGGTGAAATATCTCCCATTCCCTCACTCCCACCTCCCCCATGTCAGGGGCAGTGTGGCTCAGGGCTCAGCCACAAAGCCCCACGGTAGCACAGGGCCTGAAGGCAAAGCAGTGCCTCAGTGGAGGAATCATTTCCTTTTTAGTCCATGGTATGCAGCTGGCCGAGGTGGATCCCTCGCTCCCCACCCGGGTCCTGCCCCCACTCCTGGAGCTGTGCCTGGCTCCTCTGGCATTTGTGGGGCACCCAGAGCAGCCTCTCCCACTGCCAGCGAAGCACCAAAGCACTCATGGTACTCCAGGGATCCCCTGTGGGGTTGCCTCTAATGCCTGGACATAAACCTTTCCCTCCTGACTGTGCAGCATTTGGGCACTGGGTGCTGGCCCTGACCTTGTGTTTTGTGACTCCATCTGTGGCTTTGGTAGCTGGTGGGGTCGGTGAGGTTGAACTTTGGGGCTATGGGCAATACAGAGGTGGCCAGTGTTGTATTCAGCTCTTTGATGGCCAGAAAATGCTCTTGGAAGGACATTTAAGGATGCTCAGGGCTCTTGGGGAGATCAGCTTGTGGACAGAGAAAGTGTCATGGGGAACCAGGGCTCTGTCCCAGGGAAATCTCAGTTAGCCAAGAGAAAGAGCTTGCCGTTCATGGTAGATGGATTTTATTCCCAACTTCTCTACTGATTTACCCTCATTTTGCCAGCAACATAAGGCAGATCAGAATAAATAGCTCCAGCAAGACAGTTCTGGATGCCTTCTCCACTCAGAACAGCTCTGGCCTGCCGGGCTCCCCGCTGCTCACCAGCCCGTTCTGAACTGCTCAGTGAGCACACATATGCATCAGCTCTAATAAATATAAAAGTAGGGCCAGAATAACTGCAATTTGTTAGTGGACAAAACAGGTCACAAGAGGAGCGAGAGAGGAGAGTCTCGAGCTAATTGGAACGGCACCAACTCTGAGAAAAATGCACATTACGGGCTCTTCGCAGCACCGCACAAAATTATTTTAATATTTTAATCAACTTCATAAATCAATCGGCGGGCCTCAGGAGGAGGCCTCCAACAATAAAGGCACAATCTGCGCGTCGAGCCCTAATTGAAAACATGGTTTTGAAGAGAAGCTCACGCTGCTGGTGCCAGGGCAGGCGCTGGCTCCGTGCCCCAAGGCTGGCACAGAGCCTGTGACGTGGGTCAGCATCTGCAGAGCTCTCCCTCCTGCCAAGGCAGGGAAAGGGATCCGCCTCTGGCCAGGGACAGCACAGAGCCCGCTCTGCCTGGAGCAGTGACAAGTGTTCCCTTCATCCTCCTGCAGGTGGATGAGGAGAATGTGGGGGGAAATGAGGTGACAGAGCAGCCTGGCCTTGTTCCTAAGGATTTGCAGGAGTGAATCCTGCAAGAGAGAGCCAGACAGGCATGGTGTGACAGCTGTGGCACACGGAGGACCGCACTCCTTTGGGCAGGCATGGGACCATCCCTCAGGCTTCCTCACAGGAACAGCCTCACTCCGTGAGCACACCAAAGCAAACTCCAATTTTACTTCATGCAGAGTGATTAAAACCCCATTTTTTTTCGGGCTGCTTGCTCTGGCTCTGTGCAGCCAAGCAATACTTCTAACACATTGAGTGGCCTCCAAGCAGGGACCTTGAGATCGACCCAGCCATTGATCTGTGCCATGGGAGCCCGCCTCGCTTTCCCTCCCCAGCAGAGCCAGCATTTAACGCTGACGACGCCTCATTAAGTTGGGAGCAGTTGTGTGAGGACCTTCATTTGGCAGCTGGGACAAACGTGATGTCCCCAGCCAGCTCCTGCTGTGTGTAAGAATGTGCTGGGCCTGGCGGGATGGAGGGAGCCAGCTTTGTCAAAGCGGTGCTGTGGATTTCTGGAGAAACCAGTGTGGAGAACACCCCGGAGTGCTGGCTGCTGCTGAGCAGTGCCTCCGTGGCATCCATTCCTTCCTCTTTTTCTCCATCCTGTCCCCACAGTCACTAGAGTGGGGTGGACAAGGTGTTGGGAGATGACACAGCCAGGACAGCTGACCCAAACTGGGCTGTTCCTCACTACACGGTGCCATAATAATAAACCTGGAGGTGGAGGCTGGGAGTGACCCCGCCTCAGAGACTCAGAAATTGTACATCAAGGAAGAGAGTGATCCCTCCGTCCAGCAAACCCCGCTGCTGGGAACCACTTCATTCCCTGATAAAAGTTCATCAGAGAGCTGGTTGCTCTGTGGTTCCTCATTCTGGCTGGTGAGGAGGAGGAGAGCTTGCTTAGGAAGGGAAAGATCTGCTCCGAGTCCAAAATCTGACAGCCCTGGGGAGGTATCTGCAAGAGCTGTTCCAGTTTGCTTACTCTCACTGGAGAAGCCCAGCTGGGAAGCAGGAAGGGATGCTGATGGGCTCAGGATGTGTGTGCCTGGGTGGGGGAGATCCAGAGGGTTTCACTGCCCAGCTGGGAGGTTACTTTAGGTCTGCAGTGAGGAAAATGTTTATTTTTCTTGAATTTCCTATGATCTCTAGATAGAGTTTCCTTGGCTGAGGTTCCCTGGCCACATTGAGTGCTCAGCCTGTGGCTGCTGCAGATGGGAAAGATGTTCATGTTCCCTCTCAGTAATCGATCATTTATGGGAATAGTCTGTGCAGGGGCTGTGTTCTGGCAGGTCCTGTCACATTCCCTAAGCCTTTCTGCTCCCTGCCCTCCCCAGTACTTGCTTCTCTTCCCTCAGACCACACTCCATGGACTGCATTTACCTGTAAGAGGTGACAACTTTCATGCTTTCTTGTGAACTCAGCAGCTTTGACAAGAGATATTCATAAATATCCTTCATAAAATTAAGGATAGAGCCTGGAGCTCTGCTAAAATAGCAATCCATATTCCTCTGAGTGAGGCCTGTGGCTCCCTCCTGTCCTTTCAAGGCTCCATTTGTCTTCTTTCAGGTCTGATACTGCCATTAACACAATTAAGATTGAACTAGTCCACAGGAACCTTTAGTTTTCCTTTCCCAGATGCAATCAGGTGCATTAAGAAAGCTGTAAAGTTACTTTTTCAGCTGTAAAAGGACATAATGAGTTTCCCTTATATGTGCTTGGTCAGAAGTAGAACACAGAATTTCCCTGGTTTTGAGATCCGTCCCTATGTACAACTACTCTATTACCTTTTAAACACTCTTTTAACACTCTCAATTACTCGGTTTATGTCATTATTACAAACCCTCAGATTTCAACATTTTGTTCGGAGGAGGTAAAAACAATCTAGCTGGTTGCCATGAAATTTAGTTTAGACTGAAACATGTGCTGTGAGTAAGTCTGCTAAATGACCTTATGCACTGCTCATTGTAATCCAGAATTGCCAGGCAAGTGGAGTAATTAGTTGTGCGAAATGAAATAACTTTAAACCCTCGCATTGAGTAATGACCCAGAAAAATCACTTAAGCTGTACAATAGGAACAACTCAAAGCATCTGGCTTTATTTTTACTTTTGTAGCTCTACCCCCTTTGATGAGGAACAGGCTCTCCTGCTCATCCCTTCTTTCCCTGGCTCCTGGTTTTGCCCACAACAATATCCATGGCTCAGCTGTTCAACCCTAAGAAATCAAAACCTGTGATAAAGCTACAGGGTAGGTCTCACAGCACCACACGGCAGCTGTTCTGCAAGGGTTGAATAATGTTTGATAAACCAGAAAGTCATAGCTGTTTAAAGAGCTGAGATGAGCCCAAGTGATGAAATCCTTCACCCAGATCAGCCAGGTGGCTGGACAAGGGGACAACCTGCAGGTGCTGTGGGTGCACTGAGGAAATGTCCCCGCTGACCATCCAGGACCCCCCTGGCACCACCCGAGCTTGGGTCAAGGCACCTTCACAGCTACACCCCTCACACTCAGTCACACCAGGTTTCCTCACCAGCTCAGCTCCCATGGCAGTTTTGGTCTAATAATCATGGTGCAACATCAGAAGAGCAGCCCGAGCTGGCACCTCCAAGGAGGGGAACTACAAACAGAGGAAACCCGGGTGTTTTATATCCTCACAGTGTAAGTGCACCAAAATCTGAGGTTTTCTAGGTGAGCCCACGGCTCCTGATGTGTCCAGTCACCTGGCTGCACTCAGGGGATTGGGAGATTGCCAATGGGGATTGGCAGACCATGGATGAGCCAGGGACACAGGGGATGGAGTTTTCAGCCAGGCTCCCACGCCCTGCTGAGCTCCCGGAGCCAGTGAACTCAAATCAGACTTCTGAAACATCAGGTGACAAAGAAGATATTGCCCTTGAGGCAGTGTGAGTTAAGGCACAAAACCACAGCATTTGTTTATAAGGTGGGTAGGGAAGTGTCAGGAGAAGTTCCACGAGGCTGCCAAGATCAGATTTATCCTCAGCAACCTGACACATAAAACGGGTCTCGTAGTCACTGTGCTCCACTCTAATCCCCACTGGCTGTAAAATCCAATCTGCCACCGAGGGGAGAAGATTAAGTGTTTTAATAAGAAAATGAGCCGTTTGCAATGCACTTTTAATTGGATCAATTTTTCCTTTATTACACAATCTTTAAAAACCAAACACATACGTATGACCAGACAAGCTCTTCCTCCAGATACAGAGCAGGAGCCAAACTATTTCAACATAATCCTTAATTACTCCATTTCGCCTCGTTTGGCAGGTGATCATGACACTGTGTGGGAGCACCACAGCAAGAGGAACTCTGTAAAATCATCTCACAGTCGAGTTTTGTCAGGGGATGTGCAGACCCTGGGTGAGGGACAGCAGGTTTTTTTTCTTCCCTTTTCTCCCTGAAAGCCCAGACTGGAAGAGCTGCAGGCAAGACAGAGCTCCAGGAGCCGACTGCAGTGTCCTGGCCCACCAGTGCCTCACAGGCTGGTGGTATTTTTCTTAATTCTCTGAGTGAGAAACAGATGACAGACACTTTGTTTGAACTCTGTAACCAGGAACAGGCTGGAGTAACCAACTGCTCAGTTTACTGGACCAGCTTTTAATTTTTTTCCTTTTTTATTTATTTTTTCAAGCACTCCAGGAAATGTTATTGCTAGTAGTTGTGCTGTTTATTGCCAAAAAAAAAAAAAAAATCCACGGGAACAGAAAATTACAGAGGTACATATTATCATAGATAATATTGCTTTAATTATTCAGGTCCATGGCAGCCTCCTGTGTGGAGCAGTTCTTGGAAGCAGGAGAAATGTTTAAAAGAAACCAGAAGGAGAGGAACTGCCATTGTCATAAAACTGGAAAAATGCCTTCAGTTACAATGTCATGAACTGCAGCACAGGCCAGTAATCACCATCACCTCCCCAAAACACACATCCAGGATGAGAAAGGCTCCTCAGATTGCTGTCACATGCCTTGGGCAACTGCCCCCTCCCACCCCCAAAAAAAAAAAGCAGCAGAGAATGTGAATAGTGATGTAAAAGCTGTAGCCTTGGCAGGCACACGGAGCAGCTCAGGGCAGCCGAGTCCTCTCAGCACCACCAGCCCCCTCGTGCCTTAGCTCCCTTCTCCACAAGCTTCTTCCAGCACATTACAGCAGGAGAAATTGGAGTTTGTCCTGATGGGAGCCCTATCACACAGCTGTGTTTGTGTGCTCACTCCTTCAGCACTGGCTGAGCACAACAAAGAGAGGGAAAAAAAAACCCAAATCCCACCAAAATCTTCTTCCAGCGCTTTTCCTGCAATCCCTTTAACTGCCAAACATCCAGCCAGAGCAGCAGCAGCTCACCAACCTGTTTCTCTTTGCTGTTTCAGCAGGGAAAAGTAGATGGGCTTAAAAAAAAAAATCACCTGTTGCAAACATGTTGTAGGACAAGTAGCAAACAATTTGCTGGAGCATGGCAGCCACCATAAAATCAGCTTTTATATTGTCTGTCGTGGCCCCAAATTTGCAACTACGTTGTTGATGGCAACAAATAAATGCACTGCAGTGTAACTATTATCTGTGGCAGATTAACATGCTACCACTGTGCCCTATTTAAATGCATCTTTCCTTCAATAAACTATTCTGGGCGAGCAGCACCACACTGAGGAACACATTTATCAGCCAGGAGAGCAGCACTGTGGGGGCCCTGGTTCACACAGCTGCAGTTTTGTGCTTCATTTGGCCCAAAGCCTTGATGAGCAGCAACTCTGGTGCCTGCTGGTGTAGTGGAAAAGAGAATTAAAAAAAAAAAAAAATCAAAAAAAAAATCTGAAGAAGGTAGTGTTTTGCTGTGCAAGGGAAAAAAAACGCAGTGTACCAATGGATGTGCTTCCAAGTCTTAAAAAACCAGAAATGAAATAGTCCCCCCTGCCCATCGTTATCTCAGCAGTGAGTAACTTGCACAGAGGAGGTGCAGAAGAGTGGAAACCTACTGCTACACGCAGTGCTCTGGAATGCAGAGTAGTGAAGTGCAGGTGAACGTACAGTACGTTGTGTTTAATCTCATTCCCTACAATCTCCCAGTCTTATTCCCCCAGCTCTTCCCCCCTTCCCCAGGAAGTTTTAGATACCAGATAGGCCTTCCAAAGACAGTTTCCAGGACACATTTAATAATAAAACAACAGTAAATAGCAACCCTAGGTTTCCCCTCTTTATTTTTTTTTTCCTCCAGCCCCCTCCCTTTTTATCCCGTTCTATCTATCAAAACTCTGATTAGTAATAAAACCCCTGTCTTCTTACAACTCAGAAATAAAGAGGGCAATTTTCTGGCTCAGCTCGGTCTCCCACGATTGCACAGTACTCACTTCACATGGAACAGACACAATTCACAAATGGCACGACAGGGCAATCTCCTGAAACACCAGAAAAATGGGAGAGACAACCCTGCCTCGTCAGGGTGGAAGCAAAGCTTCATCTCTGTGCAGTTGAAGAGGCCATTTCGTTTTATGCAGTACTGCAAGCACAAATTGCTCTCTCTAGGAGTTGCCCAGACAACTGCTACCCAGTTCCTTGCAAGTACCACAGGGTTGCCTCTGCTAGTTCTCTAAGGGAAGGCGATTTAGAGCAGTCAGTCAGCGTTTATGGCACAAAGAAAGACACAATGGTTGAAGCTGGAAGTGTACGAGACGTGGCATAAGGAGGTGAAGGGGTTTATGAAGTGACCAGTCACAAGAACCAAGACTGCAAAGGATGGATCCTTTCCATTGTGCCTGTTCTTATTTGTATGGATTTTATATAAAAAAGAAGAAGAAAAAGCAGACCACCACCACAAAAGCTATTTTGTTTCTAAACACAGAACATGATGACCTCTATGCCAAATCCCCTTCAGTTATGGCACAATCTTCCTGAAGGCTTGACACTGGTTCCCGTTGGATTGCAAGGAGGCTGCAACAATCTCCACTGCCAAGACAAGCTTTGCTTGCACAACCAAGCCTTTAAGGGGTGGAGTATCTTCTCAGGTGGTAACTGTAGATCTTAATGCAATGATCCCAACAGTCCAGCACCAGCAGCTGCCCTTTGGGAGTAATGGCAATGCCCACCGGGCAGGTGAGTCCCTCCCGGATTAAGATGTTGTAGCCGCCTCCTTTAGGAAAATGCAGGATTTCCTTACGACTGCTGTCAGCAACGATCAGGTCTCCCCTGGAATCAACGCACATCCCGGCAATGCACCTGAAATCCTCATTCTCGGAGAAGAAATGGCTGATCTGGCGCCCCAGCTGCCCATCTGGGCCGACGGAACCGATGGAGAAGCCTCCTTCCAAGTGGTGCTCGTACTGCCGGTTCTCCAGGTTGAGCCCCAGCCCCTGAGTGAAGTAAATGGTCCCTTCGGCGTCGCAGGTGACGAACTTGGGGCGCACGGCGCTGCACAGGCAGCTGTACTTCACCACGCCCACGCCACGGTCCACGGTGAAGCACCAGAGCTTCCCCCCTTCCACGTCGGTGACGACGAACTGTCCCGACGGCAGCGCGGCGATGCCCCAGGGCTTGCTGAGCTGGCTGCGGTGACACGCCACGCAATGGCCGTCCATGGTGTACACCTTGACCGAGTTGTCGTAGCTGTCCGTCACGCCGATCAGCCCGTGGCAGTTCATGGTGACAGAAAGGGGGGTCAGGTTGGGCAAGTCGGCCCCGAGGAAACTCAGCACGAAGCTGTCGATGCCGCTGGGGCTCCGGCGGATCTCCTTCAGGAAGCCCTTGCGGGTAAAAACCTGGATTCGGAAGTTGCCCCGGTCTGCCACGAGCACCTCGCCTTGGCTGGTGACGTGCAGGCTGACGGGGAGGTTGAACATCCCCGGCAGGCTGCCCTTGGAGCCCATCCTCTTGATGAAGGAACACTGCTGGATGCTCATGGCCGGTTCAGGCAGCCTTGGCTTGGCTGGGGAGGAATGAGGGGTACAGCTGGGCTCCTCTTGCACCAAGTCCGGCTCCCTAAATGGCACAAAGGAGGATGCTGCGTGCTCCATGAGCGATTCCTCCACGTTAACGGTCCGGGGTTTCTTCACCACCTGCCCGATCTGCAGTGGTCCCACGTGGCTCACCTTAAGGAGCTCCACCTCCTGCAGGGTCAGCTCCCTCGGGAGACTGTTTGTCAGTTCTGGCTCTTCCTCGTCCGCTGCCTCCTCCAGGAGAGCTATGTCCCCCTGCTTTATTTTGGCAAGGAAATAGTCACAGCGAGACATTATCTGCACTTCTGCTAAGTTCAGCATGTAAGCTTGTTCCTCCATCACCTGGTTATTTATCTTCTCCACTTCAGACAAAGAGGTGGTGAAGAACTTGCGTGACCTGGCCAGTTCTTCCTGGATCTTGCGCTCCTCTTTGCTGTACTCCTGCAGCACCGCTTTGTATCTGGATTGCAGGTCTCTTGAAACATCCTCCAGAGCAGCTTTCCTCTTCTGAAGATCACCCATGAGCTCCCGAAGCCTGGCAAGCCTCGTCCCAAATTCCCTCCTACGCTCCTCAGCAGCCTCTTTGATAGCAATGACTCTGTGTCCCGGGGGCATGTGTGAAGCCTCCTTGCAGGGCTCACACAGAAGCAAGCTACAGCTCTTGCAAAAGTGTCTTGGCAGCCTCCTCCCGCAGACCTTGCACATGAGAAGTCCCACCACGTCCCCCAGGCCGGCCGTGTCGATGATCTTCAGCACGGTGAGGTTGTCAGTGAGCTGAGCCAGGCTGGTGATCCGCGTGATCTTGCTGCAGAAGGGGCACCGGATCCCGTTGATGCTGTTGGCCAGGAGCTTCTCCAGGCACTGCTTGCAGATGGTGTGACCACAGTGCAGGAGTTTGGGCCTCAGGTGCTCCTCGGTGAAGGATTCCATGCAGATGGGGCACTCCAGGACCTCTCGCAGCGCGTCCGAGTTGAGATAAGGGGCGGCAGCCATGGTGCTCCAAGGCGGCTTTATCCGGCACAGCGCCTTGTGCTCACATCTATTCCAAGGTGCTCCGATTCTGTCCAGGAAGAAAAAAGGGAAATGTGATTTATGTCACCACCAGCAGTTATGTATACATGCAATTTATTTCTGACTTATCGCATAACCCTGCAGAAAAAGAAACCCAGTTAGCTTTTCCATGCTGGGAAGGATGGATTAGTCATAGCTAATCTCAGGGTGGGCAAATTTCAAAACTAACTTGCGGCTCCCAGTGCGATGAATTATTCACTTCCAAAATTTGTAAAATAGCACTGAAAAAAGTGTAATGGCACCAATAGGGAAGCCCAGTAGATATTGATGACTGAATCATCTCCTCATGGTGCCCATCTCCTGCTGCCAAGCCTCTGAGTTTACATAATTTACTGAAACCCAGGGAGATTAAACCAGGCATTCAAAACGTTGTGCATCAAAGGAGGAACCAGATGGTGTGATGCTTTAGGACATTAATAGATCACCTCTGGAGACCTGCATTCAGATGTGACATCAGATACCAACAAAATAAATATGCTTGGTTCACTCTGCTTTGCTAGAGAGCCAAAACACATTTTCAAGGTTTCATACATTTGCCAGGAAGTGAAAGTAGCAAGAATGCTCTGTCAGTTTCCACTCCTTCTGGGGGTGACTGCACGCTGAAAACACACAGAGAAGGTTTGATGCCAGTGCATCTCAGTAACCTCTGCCATGCTGCAGCACGCTTCATGCCAATTAAACAGAGCTCAGGCAGGTATTAACAATAATGGAGTTAACAGACAACTCCAAACATACTCCCAGTGTTCACTATTAGCTCCTGAACTCAGCTTTAACTGCATTTAATTTCTCCTCGTTTCACAATCTCGCAGCGTTGACCTCGTTCTCGTCCCCTGGTTCAGTTTTACACCACTCTGGTTGCTGTTCAGCTTCAATCCAGGTTTCTCCACCCTCACATCCCTCCCAGCAGGGAGCAGATCCCAGCAGCTCTCCTGCCAAAGCAGCCATCCATTCAAAAGGAACAGAACAGGGCTCACATCATTAAGTTATTATTCACTAGACTGGGTTTCAAATCCTTTGCTATTGTACTGCTTAGCCACTAAAAAATAGGGAAGAAAACCTTTCTTCTAGGGAAGAGGAGGAGGAGAAGGAAGTAGTTAGTCTTTGAAATGAAGAGAAAGTGGCAGAGGGATGTGAACACACAGCTCTCTCTGAGAAATGGCTGCATGCACACAGCATTCTCACTTCCCTGCTGGGTCTGCCTCCTTCCTCTTTGGGAAAGAGGCTGTGTATTTCAGTTTGCTGTGTGTTCCTGTGCAGAAAAAAACAACTGCAAGGAAGAAAAGTTCTTTATGCTCATACAGAATAGAAAAAAAAAAGCCCTCTCATTTTAATTTGCCAGCTGTAGTTCAGAGTCCTTTAAAGCCCATATTTCAGGAAGGGATTCAGTGTTGTGGCAGAATCTCCAGGCACCATGCTGGGATCAGCTCGACAGTGGCAGGTTGAGTATCACAGCCCTGGCCCTGCAGAAGCAGAAACCTGGGCACTGCCATGGAGAACACAAAACTTCCTCGGAGGGAGGAAAAACCTGTGATTTAAAATGTTTTTTTAAAAATGAAACACAGGATACCAGGTTCATTATTCTTACTTCCCTTGGTAACATGTCAAAAGACTTGCTTAGGGAAAGGATGCAGGAGCAGCACAGGCACCAAGTACTGAGAGTTACATTAAAAGCTACCTTTGAAACAAGTATTTTCATTAAAGAACAACGGCGGATGGGATTTTAAGTCAGGTTGGGCTTTTAGAGAGCTGGTTTGTATGACATTCTTTTCATATATAACCCCCTTTATCGGAATGTCAGCATGCCCTCAGTAATGGGACATTATTTATTCCTTTTATCTTCCTCTCACACTCGACTGTGCCTCCATGGAAGTTTCCTTAACAGCGGGTTGTTCTGGCGTGTCGGTCCCTCCCGGGGCAGTTCCGCTGACGCAGGGCAGGGTATTAACAGAAACCCTCAGCTGAGGATCAAGCCATAAAACCGTGAATTATGCGAGTTTTGTTTCCTTACATTCAAAAGAAATTTCCTGCCGTGGTTTCTCTTGTCACCCGGTAGTTTTTAGTGAGTGTCTGCGGTGAGAACACCGGTTTCACTTGTAATTCAGAGCTCGTGTCATTAACGAGGGAAAATAATGGGGTAATGCTGCAAAATAAGCGCCGCTGACAGGAGCTGCCACAACAACAAAAACAGCAGGACAACCCCTGGGTTTGGGGGGGTGTTTCACTGAAAAATCCAAGGGTTTGGGTTGGAAAGACCTTAACGATGACCTAATTCCACCCCCTGCCACGGGCAGGGGGGACACGTTCCACCAGGCCAGGCTGCTCCATTGCAGGGATGGGGCAGCCATGGAGTGACCTGTGCTGGTGGCGTCTGACCACCGTGCTGGTGGTGTCTGACCACCGTGTCCGCACAAAGCACCCGCACTGACCCCCGCCTCTGGCGGCAGCCGGGGGCTCAATGGCAGCGGGGCGGGCGGGGCCCGGTATGAGCCCCCTCTGCCTCGGCCGCCGCGCCGCTGCTGAGGGGGACGAAGCGAGGCGGACCCCTCGCTCCTACCGCTCAGCGCGGCGGGGAGCGCGCACACCCCGCGGGGCGCGGCCCGCTCGCTCCCTTCCATTCTCTCCATGCCAATCCGTCCTCTCCATCGCGTCCCTTCCATCCATCCCGTTCCCTCCATCCCGTCCCGTCCATCCCGTCCCCTCACGCCGCCCGCCCGGGGGTCCCGCCGTGCCCGCCCCGCCCTGCAGGGGGCGCCGCCGCCGCGGCCCCGCGCGCGCGCTCCTCACCTGCCCACCGCTCCGGGCCGCGCCGCTCCCGGCGTGCGCCGCGCGCCGCGCGTCACGTGGGCGCGCCCGCGGCGCCTGCCGGGAGATGTAGTCCGGGCGCGCCGCTGCTGGCGGTAGATGGGGGGGACACCGGGGGGGCAGCGCGGGGACCGCGACACCGGCACGGTGGGGCTGTGGCGGAGGGGAGGGGCCGTGGGATGGACCTTGGTCGGCTGGGCCTGTGCTGCGGCTCGTTGTGAAAGGAAAGGTTAAAAGTAACAAAGGGGAAGCAGGAACGTCTTTGCAGTTTTCACTGCCCTTTCCCTGATCAGCCAGTGCTGCTGCGGGATCAGCCTCTTCCCTTTCCCCTTCACCTTCCCATTCCCCTTCACCTTCCCTTTCCCCATTCCCTTCCCTTCTCCTTTCTCTACTGTTTTCCTTTCTTTGCCTTATTCCTTTCCCTTGCCTTGCTTGCCTTGCATTCCCTTCTCATTTTCCTTCCCTTTCCTTTTTTCCATCCCCATTCCCTTCCCCCCTCCCCTTTTCCCTTTTTCTTTCCCTATCCCTTCCCCCAGCAGGTTCCTGAGTGTTTGATGGGTTTTACATCACCTATTGAAAACGTGAGTTTCTCCTTTCATACCGTGCATTGGAGCAGGCTGTGGACTCCAGGACAAAAAGGTCTATTTTTGGGTACAGCTGCAGCTGTGAGCAGACACTGCAGGCTGGCAGTGGTAGCCAGAGACAGAGATTTGGCCACTGGCCTATGGCTGGGCTCTGCCCCGTGTTTCCTGAAGTCAGTATCACCGTCAGGAGCACTGACCCCATTCTAGCCCCATTTTTGCTTGGATGTCATGAACCTGCTTTAGAGATGGCAGAGTGACCCGTTCTGCTGTGACATGCTGTGGGGTTGCACAGCAAACTGAGGAATGGCAGGGCTTGGGCCTTTCTCCGGGATCAAGGGGAAGCCAAGGGAACTGTGTCCTTCACACACCACCGGTGCCACAGGCAGCCTCTCATGGTCAGCCCAGGGCTGATGTGCTGCTGGAGGTCTGGAGGCTCAGGCTCAAAGGAATTCACTCCCTGGGGAAGAGGCAAGTCCTCAGTTTAACCATTTCCCAAAATCCCTCCATGTGGCCTCTCCGCCTGCAGCGCTTTTCCACTGCTCACCTGCTCCGGCTGCCGCCGACCTGAGCTGAGGGAAGCACTTGCATAATGCAGCAAGTCTTGCCACCTCCTGCTCTTGATGGTTTTTCCACTTTGTTTAGAAAAAAAAAAAATAGTTCATTTGGAAGGGATCTACATCCCTGGATCAGCAGTGTGGGCAGTGGATGCATTCAGAGGCAGCAAGAGCAGATGCAAAGCCTGGCCAGGGTTGCAGTGAAAACAGTCCCCTGTTTCAAGCCCCAGTGGCTCCCTGGGGGTGTTGCTGTGCCCAGGGAGGGGACACAGGGTTCACTCCCAGTTCCTGGCCTCACCAGGGAAATGCTCTTTCAGTGCCTGATACATGGGGAAAAAAAAAGCATGTAAACATTGAAACCAGGGTGGTCTGGCAGATCTTGTGAGGCCACCCACACCTGAAAATGAACAGTGTGAGGAGAAAACAATGGTAGAAGTAGGAAATCATCTTTCAATGCATCCTGGGGAGAAAACAAAGGACTCTCTGGATTTAATTAGAGGTGACAATGACAAGCTGATAGTGTTACCCATCATGTGTGAGGATGGGGACCCTACATGACAAAGAAGGATGGGAAGGTTGTCCAGCCCGGGATCCTGGTCACCCTGATCCATGGACAAGGTGGCGTGTCCCAAGGAGCTGCCCCATTCTGGTAGCAAGAGCTCCAGCTGGCAGGGTTGGGAAGGTCTCAGCCATCCCATGGGAAAGGGGCATGTGGGTGTGTTGGAGCAGAGAGGGAGCCAACTGCCATGGAGGGAGGATTTGGAGGGCCATGGATCCATCCTTGTGGGGCCAAAGTGTTTTGGAGGCGGGGAACAAGCCCTGAGATGCTGCCAGGGCTTGGATGAGCAGGGAGAGCTCTGGGTGCTCTTCCTGGGATGTAGTGCAGGCACTGGGGGGACACTGGGGGCTCTGCAGGATCTGCAGAGCCAGTTCCTTTTCCAAAACTACGTTACAGGAAATACTTTCAAAATCCCCTTTTATAGAGGACTATCAGAGGTCTCTAAGAGCTCTTTTTTTCTTAATACCTCAGGCTTGCAAGTGTGTAAATGTCTCATCTGAAGCTGAGGTGAGATTCTTCGTGTCCAACCTGCAGGCAGCAGGTTTGATCTGCCCCAGATGCTCTGTGCTGGTACCTTTGGGATCATCCCCGGGGCAGCGGGGCTGTGGCAGGCCGGGGGTCACACATGCCACCAGTCACAAGCACAGTGGTGCAGCTCGCTGCTCACACCTTGGTGCTGGATGTCAGGATTGTGTTTAATTGAGTTTGGTTAATCAGCTGGGAGCAGTGGGCACTGCGTCATCAGGGAGAGGGGGCTGTGAAGAGGGGCAAAGGCAGAGTGGACATAAAGATACTCTTTGTCAGGAGCTGAGGTGACAGGACAAGGAGTTTGTACAAATTGAAACAGGGAAATATAGATTAGATGCTGAGAAGAAATGTTTTACTGTGAGGGTGGCGAGGCCCTGGCACAGGTTGCCTGGGAAGGTTGTGGCTGCTCCATCTCTGGACCTGCTCAAAGCAAGGCTGGATGGGGCTTGGAGCAACCTGGTCTGATGGCAGACATCCCTGCCCATGGCACGGGGGCCCAACGGGATGATCTTTAAGGTCCGTTCCAGCCCCTTCACATTCTATAAACAGGGGATTAAAAGGGATCGCGGAGCCTCACACTCGGGCGTTTATCAGCCACCGACACCCAGGGGTTGTTACGCATTCCCTGTGCAGTGCTCCCCTCCCCTAGGCTGGATGAGGACGGAAGGATGAGACCTCGCGGGTGGCGCGGAGGGGCCGCGGGGCGAGGGCGGCGGGATGTGCCGCGTCCCGGCATGATGTGCCCTGTCCCAGGATGCTGTGCCGCGTCCCGGGATGCTGTGCCCCTGTTCCGGGATGATGTGCCTTGTCCCGGGATGCTGTGCCCCTGTTCCGGGATGATGTGCCGTGTCCCGGGATGATGTGCCCCGTCCCGGGATGGTGTACCTTGTCCCAGGATGCTGTGCCCTGTCCCGGGATCATGTGCCATGTCCCGGGATGATGTGCCGCATGCCGGGATGATATGCCCCGTCCCGGGATGATGTGCCCCGTCCCGGGATGGTGTACCTTGTCCCGGGATGCTGTGCCGCATGCCGGGATCCCAGCGCCGTCGTGCCGCGGTGCCACGAGAGGGCAGCAGGGCCCCACGGACCGACACGGCCACCGCTGCCCCGCCAGGCCGGGCCCCGCCGCGGGGAGGGTCCGGCGGGCGGCTCCGCGCCGTCCCCGCAGTGCCCATCCCGAGCTCCGCGCTCCCCTCCTGCAGCCCCCCGGCCACGCTGAGAAAACGCCTTCGCCCAGGGAATGGCATTCCCACGTGGCATTCGTGCCGCGTGTCCCAAAAGTCGTGTGGCAGTTCCTCGGGAGTAAGCCCTTGCCCAACCCATACTGAACTCTGGGGAGGGGTGTTGGTGGATGTTTGGTGGTTTAGTTGGGCGGTGTTTCCTTCGCAGCCAGGGCTGGAATCACAGAATCCAGGTTTGGGTTGGAAGGGACCTTAAAGCCCATCTCATCCCACCCCCTGCCATGTGCAGGGACACCTCCCACTGTCCCAGGCTGCTCCAAGCCCCAATGTCCAACCTGGCCTTGGACACTGCCAGGGATCCAGGGGCAGCCACAGCTGCTCTGGGCACCCTGTGCCAGGGCCTGCCCACCCTCACAGGGAAGAATTTCTTCCTATTATCGCATCTAACTCTGCTGTCTGCCAGCCATTCCCTCTTGCCCTGTCCTACCCTTCCTACACACATGGATGGATGTGCCAGACTGACTCCCCTGGACACTGTGCCCACGCCTTCCTCGCAGCCCCAGCCGTGTTTGCCCATCACTAACAGCGGGCAGCATTAAATCTGTCCAGCTTCTTCATAGACCTGGTGGCCACTGCTCTGACAATATCTCAGTGCAGGAGAAATTCCCAGGCAAACACATCTATTGATTTCCTTTCTAACTCCCTCTGGATGGATTTTCCAGCAAAAAGGGTATTATTCCACCAGGTGATAAACAGGCAGCCTGTGTCAGTGGATGTGTCCTGGCCACAAGTCCCCACTGTCCACCTTTGGTGGCACTAGCTCTGTCCAGTGAAGGGTGGTGTATGGGGAAGGTGGACCAGAATTCCATCTTTCTTGCATAAAATGCAAATCCCAGGCCCTAAATCAAGCCCAGCTGAGCAGCCTGTTGGTGTTGGTGGGGTTAACCTGCTGAGCCTGTAGGAATCCCTGCTTGGGTCTGTTCCTGCTGTTCCCTCTACAACTCCAGCTGGAGACCCTTCTCCTGTCCTTGTTCCAAGCAGTTCTGCTCTCCAGCAGATATCACATCCTACCCCTGATATGGCTGCATTCTTGTGGCAAGTGGAATGATTCCCAGTTTTGGGATGACTTGGGGATCTTTTGGAAGAGATGTTGTATGAAATGCTGGGCCACTAGGAAACCCATTTTCTCCTGGGAGCTCTCAAGACAGGACAGCACTCCAACAGCACAAATTAGGCATTATGCTGCTGTTTTTGTTGCAGTAGTGGCGTTACCCTGCTCCCTCATGTCCAGGCACCAGGAGGTGCTGCTGGTAATGCTGGAAACGTTTTCCCACATCAGCAACTGCTGCATCCTGAGCAGGGACCCCTTTGTGCAGGCACACACCTCGTGCTGTGGGATTGTAAAATCCTGGTGGAGCCAAGAAACGGGAGCCAGGCAGCCCAGCAGGCAAATGGCACCTCTGCACACCCTGTGCTGCTCATTCTCCCTTTCTTACAAAGGCCTGATGCCTGGCACAAGGCAGCTATTTTATTTGTTTTGTGGTAGTATTGGTTGTTTTGTTTTTTATTTTTTTGTTTAAATCCGTATTTCGGACAAACAAACTAATAACTCCCACAAGTTGCCCTGATGCATCCAACTGCATCCAAGGCTCTCTGCTCCCACACAGATGTTGCCAGCAGTGTTAGTGACAGCGTGTTCAGATTCAGGGGCTGATAAGGGATCCCTGCATCTTCACTGCTGCAGCTGAGTCTCCTCCTCTTCCCAGAAAGGACCTTGGGAGCTTCCTGGCAGCAGTCACCTGCAAAGCCCTTCCCCAGGAGTGAAGCAGAGGCTTTGCAGGAGTGTCCTGGGAGTTTATCCTATTCTATATAGGTAACAAAATCCAGGCTGAGCCTACAAGTACTTGTGGGGCTTCTCCAATTCACTGCTGAGCCCTCTCCTTGCATGCAGGGAGCTGAAGGATTAACCAAAACTCATGTCAGGTGTAGGGCAGGGTGAAATTGAGGGACCCCAATCCCATCTTCCCAGGCTCTAGTTGCAATAGTAGGTGCAGGAATATGTTTGGGAGGGAAAATACCTCTGGGATCTGTAAAGCTTCTCTGTGAGATGTCCTGAGTGGTGGGTGGGGGATGTGGGTGGGATGAGAGGGAAGTACTGTGTCCAGCAAGGAAACCTCCAGCTTTCTAGGGATGAGGCACCTGAGCAAGCAGATGAGGAGCATCTCCTCCTCACTGCCTCTCTCTGGCTCTGGAGGAGCTGGCTCAGAGGCAGGGTGTGCTGCTGGTGCTCCCAGATGGGTTCCAGCAGCCGAAACGGGGAGATTATTTTGTTAGGGCTGTACATGAGCACCCCAAACCCATCCCACAAAAGCTCCCAGGAATTGCTGTCCAGTGCTGATGACATCCAAGTGCTTGTCTGGATGGGAGCTGGTAATTTGACAGTGAAGCCAGTTTCCCTCTGCTAAACCACGTCCTATTTCAGTTTCCTCCTTTGGAGTTGTACCCAGAGCCCTCATACAAGGGAACACCGTGGATCTTTGTCAGCCTGCAAAGGAATCCTTTCCCCCAGTGCAGCTGGGATCTGTTCTAAAGAGGATTAACTGCAGACAGCCAGTTCCACCTCGGCCATGAAGTCTGCTCTGCTCACAGGTCTGCCATGAATCACCCAGCTTTGTGGTTAATCTGTCACTGAGCCCATGGCTGCTGGGGGAGGGGAGCTGTCCTGCTCACAGTTTTCTCCCTTACCTCATTTTCACAACTCTGGGCCTTCCCCTGTGCAGCCCCACCTGAGCACTGCTGCTCCTGAAATGGCTTTGCTCCTGCTGGTTGGATTAGAGTGATCTATAATTCGTAGCTATAAAGCCAATAATTCAGAAGGAAGGTTTGATATGCTGTTGCCAATCATGAGATAACTGATTTCACTGTCTATTCAGCCCTGTGTTCTTGCCCTCCTTTAAAGCATGGCTCCAAAACTTCCTTTTCCATGAAGGATCTCTAAAGCTGCTTTGGCTTTGGTGAAGAAGCTTTGGAGCCCAGAAGTGTAATTGTCTCCTTTCTCTTCTACATGTACTTTAGTAGTGATGTTAGAAGACGTTACTCTTATTCACAAGTATATTCACAAGTATAAATGGTATTCCTCTATAAATTCCTTTTTTCTCTGCCACCCTGTTTTTCAAGGCTTCATGTCTTTCCCTTATGAGACTTGAAGTTGCCTGGAGCTGATCTTCTAGAAAATAATCTCTCCAAGAAGCAGCTCCAGCTCCCGTTTCCAATGTCTGTGTACACCAGTGTCTCCTTAGATGTCGAAACGTCTCCCTACAGGCTTGTTTTAATTTATCTTAGCAACTGCTCCCCTTCTCTTCCACTAAAACATGGGTTGGTTGGAATTTGCTCGTTCTCCCCATGACAGCTTTGATCCTGTGCACAGAAGTGTTCCCTGACATCCAGACAGCAGGGAAGGGCTGTCCCTAGCCTTGAGGGCTCCAGGAGTCATGAATGAATGTTGTTTACTTGTATTTCCAAATGGCTTGTGCCTTGCCAGATCAGCTGCATGTCACTGCAAGCAGAGTGTGTTGAGACAACCCTTGCTCCTCTTCCGCTCCTTCTCGGGACTGGGAATTTGTTGCTAGAGGCAGCAGCCATAAGATGGAGCAAGCCTTTTCTTCTGTAGGTCTGTCACCAGGTTATAAAAGTTGGGCCTTCTTGGGTGAACCCAGCCCTAGACAAAGAATTTAAATGGAAGTGTACAGGACAAACACTGGAGTTGTGTCTCCTTTGCTCGAGTGGGATACTTCCCTTGGCCTAAGCAAGTGTTTGGATGAACACAGAATAAAGTAAAGGTTCTCCAGGTTTGTTGGCTTGTGTTTAAGGCCACCAGGTGGTTTTCCAGTGGGTTTCAAAGGCCTGAATGTTTCCTGAAAGCAGTGTTGGCAGTTTGGTTTTGGCAATGTCTCCGTCTATTCTCCATGCAGTGAGTTTGTCCTCATACCTGCTTTTCCCTGCTGCCAAGGGGCTCCATCCCTCCATGTAGTCCTTTTGCAGCCTCTTTGGATCCATTTCAGTGCCCTGGGTAATGTGTCACCCACAAGAGTGACCTGAGGACCACAAGGACTAGAGGAGGCTGGTGTTAGGGTGTGGATAAAGGGCATTCAGGCCCTTGGCCTGGTCTCTCTCGGGATGTTTCTCTTTGGTAGGGAAGATATACTGAGGTGATTTTGTCTCATTTTAGAACACAGAAAGTGAATACTCAAGTTAGAAAAAAAAGAAGAACATGAGTATAGAAGAGAAGAACAATCAATTCTGTCAGTTTAGACATCCTTGTCTGGAAAAGCTCACGCTTCCAAGCAGTGACCTGAAAGTCCTGTTTTTCTCCTTCTCTCCTTGACCTTTCTTTTTTCCTGCTCCCACCTGGCCTACACCTTCAGCAGCTGCATTTATCCTGGCTGCAGCACAGTTTGGCTTCGGGAAGAGGCCCGTGCTGAGATTTGTGTAACGCTGTTTGGTTTCTTCCCTCTCCCTAACCCAGAAACAACTGAGCTCGGGAACAAGAAGGAGCTGAAATCCATGCCCTTCATCACGTACCTGTCAGGCCTGCTGACAGCACAGATGCTCTCAGATGACCACCTCATCTCGGGTGTGGAGATCCACTGCGAGGAGAAAGGGCGCTGCCCGTCCACTTGTCACCTGTGCCGGCGCCCCGGCAAGGAGCAGCTCAGCCCCACCCCGGTGCTGCTGGAGATCAACAGGGTGGTGCCTCTGTACGCTCTCATCCAGGACAACGACACCAGGGAGGTGAGTGAGCCCGTGAGGGGCCAGCCCCACCCCTGTGACCCCGCTCAGCCCCCTCTCAGATCCCCTCCGCAGTGGCTGCAGGGTCCCTGGAGCGAGGGGGTGTTTTCGTGTGTGTTTGCAGGGCAATGCTGTGGGATGGAGTCAGTGATGGAGATGGCAGGTCCTGCTGCCCAGCACCCACAGCCTTCTCAGACCTGCATCTCCCTGCCTTCAATAGGTTCAAGGCAATGCCATAAGCAGCCACGGCCACAGTCATTCCCAGTGTCCATGCTGGGGGGCAGGATGTGCCCTGTGATCAGGTGCCAAGCACCAGCTCAGTCCTTCACTCCTGGCTCCAAGATCTCAGGCATACCTGTTTGAGGGGTGGCCAAAGACCTCCAAAACTCCAGCGTGGCTTTGCAAGGTGCAGAGGGAGGGAAGAACCATCCCCTTGGGACAGTCCCACAGCCACAGGAGGTCACTGTTACTCCAGGAGGGACCAACAGGCTGGAGGTCACCAGTCCCTGGGGCTGGGCTGCTGCAAGACCTTCAGTGTTAATCCTATGGAGATTGAGTTCCCACTTTCTCGGTTCACTGCCACTCCCACCCCCCTCTGCAGCCTCTGACCCCAATCTCAGTCCAGAAATGACAGACCTGCTTAAAGTCACTTATTAGCACTGAGCCTGTGCTTGATTAGGATGTCTGGAGTGAGCCAGCGTGCAGCAGCTGTGGGTGGGACACAGAGGGCTGCAGGTCAGGAAGCAATCCTGGCACGTGAAGGTGTGACCACCAGGAATGATGCTTCATCCCCTTCCCACATCCATGGGAAGAAGAGTCCTCATGCTTCTCCCAGTACTCAAGTTTATGGGGACTGTCTCTGGGGACTGTCATTCCTTGCCTACCTCTTGATCTGGTTCCTGCTTTCCCATCTATCAGCCCCCTTGGTCCTTGCATGAAGCCATGCCTGACTTCCACACTTCAGTTCACCTCTTTTTCTGGGTCTTTTCCTCAAACTCCCTTTCTCCCACTATGTTTTCTTCCTGCATTCTTTCCCCACCCATGGCTGCTCTTCCCACTGGGCAGTTCTTGTGTAGAAGTTGAGGTGCTGTAATCAGCGTGGCCAGGGCAGTGCTGGGATGGGGCATTACAGGTACAGGGAGAGCAGTGGGAAAGCTGCTTTCCTTCAGGCAGGGAAGATGTGCTTCCCAGCAGCAATCTGCAAGAAGACATTCTTTCAGGGATACAAGGGGTGGGTTAGCCAGCAAGGAAGGGTAACAATGAAGAGTCCAGCAGGATCTGAAGGATCTCCATGGACCCTGCTCACCACCAGGTTCCCTGCATCACCCTGTGCTCAGGTGGCAATGCCACCCTGCCTCTGTGGGCCTGGCTGAAAACTCTGCCCTTCTTCCTCCTCCTCCTCCTTTTCCTTCTCTCCTCTCCTATCCCCCCAGTCCTGCTGACACTGCTGGGCTCACTTGGGGCGCCTCCTTGTCCTGGGGAGCTGTAGTCTGTCCCACCAGCAGCCTCCCTTCCTCCCTCCTCCCCTCCCTCCCCTGCTCCCCTGGCTCAGCGAGGGCTGGCCCCATCAGCTGCAGCTGGAGCTCAGCCCGCATTGTGCTTTCTGCTGAGGCGCTGGGAAAACCAGCAAACAAACAAAACCCCAGCAAAGCATCCAAACCAGAGACACCCCAGCAACATCCCCTGGGGCTGTGCTCCCTGCATCTCCCTTCCTCTTCTTTTTCCACCTTCCACCTGCTGGCCCAGGGGTGGAGGGGCATCCCCTGGGAGCCTGTCCCTGTGTGAGTCTGCTCCCCCTCACCCCAGCGAGCTCTCCTTGGGCAGGGTTGGGATAAGAGTGACAGGGTGAGGGATCTGGGCTGCTGCAGGGTGCGGGATGCTGCCATGCGCTAAGGGAGCTGGCAGTGGGCAGCAAACACCAGGACAGGTCACTTTGTGCCATCTGCAGTGCAAGGTCCTGGGGTGGGCAGCAGGTGGGGTCATGCTGTCTTGTTTTAGCACCCCTTCCTTAGCTGGGTCTGGTTGTTTCAGCTGCGGCCTTCTCTTGACAGCAGGCCCTCTCATCCCCTTCCTCCATACAACCCATCCAAGACCATCCCCATCCTCGCTCCAGCAGGACACAGGGAGTGTTTTCTGTTTTCTGCCTTCCCTGCCCCTACTTCTCTTTCCTAGTCCTTCCCATTCTTTCAGCATGAATCCCTTGTGTTGGATCAGCTCCATCGCTTTCCCTTTCTCGCTCACTTCTGGTGGGCTGTCCTGCTTCCTCCATCCCTTCACCCCAGCTTGTTTCTCCCCTTCTCTCTTCCAGCCTCTTTCCTGCAGGATTTTTTTATTCTTTCCCTCTCCATCTCCTTCTCTTGGTGTCCTTGGCACCACAATCAGGGACAAATCCTGGTTCCTGAAGGCTGAAATCCACCACTGCTGAGGAACTTGCTGCCACCTCGGCACCAACCTCGGTTCTCCACACTGGAGGTTTTTCCAGGCAGCCTGGGCTGGGCAGAGCTGTAGGTGCCTCTCTGGAGGAAGTGGAGCTCGTGGGGGCCATGTCCCTCTCCTGGAGAGGAGGGTTTGGTGTGGGGTTAGTGCTCCCTGTGTGGAAAGGTGTCCCCATCCTCTTGTGGCATCATGGGCTCGAGCACGATGGATGCTCATGGAGGGCAGGAGCATTGTCTTTCCCTCACCTTCCCCTGTGAGCAGGGAGGGTTACCATGAAAGGGAAAGGGGTTTAAGGGTGCTAAGGAGCTGCCACCACCACGGGGACATCAGCCTGTCAACCAAGACCCAGCAGAGAGCCAGAACACCACCAAGTTTAAACTGTGACCATGCTCTGTGCACTGAGAGGCTCCCACAGGGTGTGTGCCACCAGGAGCATCTCGTGGATCATCTGGGTGATGGAATAGACATTTTCAGCACCAAACAGGAGACCAGGGGTGTCCCAGGCACTGCAGAGTGGTGTTCTCCTGTGCCATAAATAGGATTTTCACTTGACCGGGCTGAACCGAGTCCAGCATTTCCAATCCTGAGTGCTCCATTGCCTGCTTTTCTCCCTTCATGTAGATGATTCTCAATCAGTACAGCAAGTGCTGGCCTTAGAGGAAGTGCAGGCACAACCCAATTCTCCTGTAGTGTTAAAAAAGCAATAATTGTAAACACGGCTCTCTTTGCATGTGTCCACAAAGACAGTGATGTACAAACAGATAACAAGGTCGTTAACAAGGTGGTCATTGACTTCTATAAAATGGGCTGAAAGTTTTCCTGTGTAAGCTGAGCAGCAAAGATGGAGTAAAACACAGGTAAAGACATTTTGCCCTCTTCAGCATGTGTATTTTTGTCATAGGTTTGTCTTTTCATCTGCCTTAGTGCAGTGAGTTATGCACTTTTTAAAATTTACAGCTACAGCCCAGTCCAAGGCTGTGCTCTCAGTTGCTGATGACCTTGCCAGACTCTTAAATGCTGGGGTTTCAGTTTCCATGCTGGGTGTCTGCTCTGGGCTGATTTGTGATATTTCTTTGTGTGCATGTTTGATTTCAGCTAAAACTGACCATTTCCAAGCAGGAGATGAGGTGAAAATATATTACTTCGCCCAAGTGAAATGAGTTAGAAAACTCTTTATTTCCATGTCAGTGGGAATTGCTGTTTACTTCTTGCTTTGAAGCAAGGGGCTGAAGTGTAAAGGGCTCCAGGAGTTCTGCCTTTTGCTGTCCAGGGAGCATTTGTCCAGAGAAAATGTCCTCAAGGAAACTCTCAGCTCGGTGTGATCTGTCCTCCCAGCCCAGCTCCAGCACGGCTCCTGCTCCCAGCAGTGGGGAGAAACAATCTCAGTATCAGAGAAGTATCAGGCCCCTCTTTTCCTTCTTGTATGCAGTGAGAACTGTGGATTGAGTTCCTGCTAGGAGTTTCTTTGTTTCCCCCCTGTGGTTTAACAATGTTGGTCAGAGAATTTGCACCATCCACTGGTCGCTGCAGCCTGGCTGGGGACTGTGGCAGTGCTGGAGCTTGCCAGGGTGAAGGAGGTGTTTTTTGGAGGTTCAAGCAGTTTTTGAAGGGCTTTGTTGAATGTCTTTTCCACAGCTGTCACAACTGGTGTGGCTGTGGGTGGCAGGTCTGACAGGAAGGGCTGTTTTCTGGAGCAGAGGCAGTGCTGGAGTCCCCTCTGCACCAGTCCCAGTCACCTGGTGACATCTGGATAACCCAAGTATTTTATATGCCCGTTGCTGTTGCAGCTCCTCAGTCTGAGTGCCCACACTGGGAGTTCCAAAGGTGTAAAGAGACACAGAAGCTGTGGCCTTGGCTGTCATCTTCCAGGGACTTCTCTGGAGCTCTTTGGAGCCTGAATCAGTTTTGATGGATGCCAACATCTCTCTTTTGCTTCCTTTGTGCTCTGCAGTGGTGCAGACCCCACAGTGGTCCCTCCACATGAAGCTGGAGGAGATTCAACACTACAGGGCTGTGGAGGAAACCTCCACCAGTGTCAGTGGCCGGCCAGGCCCAACAGCAAAGAGCTCCTGTCTGTGGTGGAGCTTTCTGCTGGCAAAATTCTCTCAACACCTCAAGGGCTGGATGCTGTTGAGTGCATGTGGTGGGAGAGGAGAGAGATGTGACACCAGCTGATTTTCCTTTAGGGAACATCCTGGAGTCAAGGAGAAGAGCTGCTCCTCACCCCAATTAGAGTCCCCCAAGGTTATGGTGATTTTCCTCCTCCACCCTAAACATACTTGTGCCCCATGGTGTGGGCATGATCTTTCCTAGTGCCCAGCACAGCCCTGGAGTGCACTCAGAGGCACAGACTGAGAGTGACAGCACATGATCTTCAAACGTCCTTGTCCCTTACGGGAAGGCAGGGAATACCCTACTTCCCCCATCCACTCCAAGCAGCGTCCTTGGCAGGGATGCAGGTGTGAATGTCCAGAGCCACAGGGCAGCTGTGGTCAGGTGGAGGGGAGAAAAGACAAAGTATGTTGGGCAGTGTGGTCTCTCCTGCTTGTGGTCTGTTCATTTTTCCCCCAAAAACCCCTGAAACGAGCTTCTGCAGAGCAGCTCAGCCAGCTGCAGAAATGCTTAGAGGGTGGTGTGGTGAGGGGGGTGTGGAGAAGGGAGGCAGGAGAGATCAATCTCGCTCCTACTGGGAAATGGACTCAAACTCCTGCTGTGTGTATTTAAGGAGACAAATGGATGTGGAGCCTGGATTTTTAGGAGACCCCTAGGACCTTGCTTTAATTCGAAAATTGAGTAATCTCAGCATTTGCTGCAGCCATGGCCTCCTCACGGCACACATGGCCCAGCCCATGGTGTGGGGGCTTGCTGGGGGGGAACATCCCCGTGCTGCTGGTCCCTTTGGCCTCAGCAGGAGCCCAGAGCCTGGCTGGGAGCCTGGCAGGACTCTTGGAAACAGCTTCTTCATGTGCTGGGGGTCACCAGCTCACATGACCACTGTGGCTGGAGCAAAATTCTCCATCTTTTCTCCCCACTCCTTGCCAAGGAGGCATCTCCTGCAGAGCGGAGCGTGGCCACCTCTGCCCGGTGTCCCCAGGCTGGCAAGGTGTTTTTAGCCAGGGTGAAAGGTGTCCCCGAGGCCGTGGGCTCAGTTTGACCCCAATCCAGCACTGATGGCAGAGCTGCTGGAGGACAGCAGCCCTCCCT
The DNA here is from genome assembly GCA_008694505.1 of Cyanoderma ruficeps. Taxonomy (NCBI): domain Eukaryota; kingdom Metazoa; phylum Chordata; class Aves; order Passeriformes; family Timaliidae; genus Cyanoderma; species Cyanoderma ruficeps. Next base: position 7,645,235 of record VZDJ01000051.1, read on the forward strand.
GCAGACACACAGCTTCCCCAAAGCAGCCCCTCAAGCCTCGGGGAGACAGAGCCAGGGATTTCTTTTTCTACTGCCAAAGCTGACAGGGAGCCTGGGCCAATGGGGACAGGTTTTTTTTGTGGTTGGGGTGAGTTTTTTGGTTTGGTCTGGGGTGTGCTGCTTTTAATTTGTTGTAGCTTTGTTTTCATACCTGCTAATTGGCCCTTGCCCTGCTCCCCTGGCCCTGGAGCGTCGTGCTGCAGCCCCAGCCCACAGCCAGCTGGCGTTTCCAGGGGAAGAATGGCTGCATTGTCATGGCTGGTCGGGCTGTAATGGGGAGCTTTGTGCCGAGGACGGGGCTGCTGCGGCTCACAGGGCTTTGATTTCCCTGCCGCCAGGTTTTACAGTGTCCTGCTGCTCTTTTGGATCCCATAAATACCAGAAACCAGGATGCTGCCCACCTCGGGTGCCTTCCAGCACCCTGACCTTTCCAGCAGACCCACTGATGTCCCTTTCCAGGATGAAGTGCTGGTGATGCTGCTCCCGGGGAGGGGCAGCCGGAGGGTGTGAACAGCACAGGATGAGATCACCTGCCAACAGCAAAACTTCCTCCTCCTTTGCTGTGAACCTGGAGCAGCTTTTCAGACATGAACTACATGATCCTGGAAAGAGACTCTGGCCTGAAATCCTTAGCTTTCCTCTCCTTTTTTGTTTTTCTTGCCCACTTCCAGAGATGTCTAGACTAAGGAGTGGCATTTATCTTCTGTGAAGAGCACTGAGCATTGCTGGAAGGGCATGGAAGGCTTTTCCTCCAGCCACTCTGCTGTCATGGTGCCATCCTGTTCAGGCTGTGAAAGCCCTTCCTGAGCCTTCATCCTCCTCCAGTGGCCCTGTCTGTGCCTGAGGGAAGGTGGTGGTGGTGTGCAGGCCCCATCTCCATCCTGCAAACAGCAAGGGATGGGATGTGTCCCTGGACATGGGATGGAGCCTGTCTGCTGGCATGGCTCAGCCTGCTTCACCCTTTCTTCTCCCCTTCTGCATTGAGAAGAGCAAAAAAGCAAACAGAGACTGGGAGATCAGTGCAAAATCCAGAATGAACCTAAGTTCCATCTTCCAGATCGTCTCCTTTATCTGCAGCACATCTCTGTCCAGCCTACGTGTTCACCTGTGGTTGTTTTTTTATCGCCCTGTATTTCCTTTTTAATTTTTTCCAGAAACAGAGATGTGTATTCTAGACTCAGCGAGCCAGGTTTTCATATCACTGTCAGCCATGGAGAAGACCAGATATTCACAGATGAGCACCCAACACGTGTCCCCTCCAGTATCCCATCTGCAAACACCAGCCCTGTGGTGTGTGCTGAGTCCTGCAAATGCTGATCTGAAAGGTTCCTTCATGTCCTATCACTTTCCTCTCGTGGGATGTCAACAGAAAACCCACAGTCAGAAATAATGCTTCTCTCTCCATCAGCCAGGTCTAGCAGAGGACAAAGGAAGTGTTCTTCTCTATTCTGTTACAGAGTGTCTCAGCTATAAAATGGGGCCAAATGGCCTCCCCCTGAGCACAAATAACAACAGGAGAAAGATCCATATGCAATCGAATGTAGGATAAATGTGCTTAGCTGATCGTTTGTTTCCCTAATATTTTTTTTATGAATAGGCTTAGCTTATGGTAAGATGGGACTTTATGGTCCTGTAAGTCTTGCTTGTGTCAAAACAAATGAACTAGCCATCCTAGGGGGGAACTATCAATCCAATATATGTGTGTGCATGGGTGTGGGGAATCAGACCTATTATACCTTTAAGAGCAAATTAGATGCTGTTCCTATGATTCATAAAGCTATATATCTAATGGCATGACTCGTCATCTAGAAAATAAACGTTTCGAGCCAGTTTCTCATCTCATAAATTTCCCCTCTGGCACTGAAGGACATAAACGAAATGGGCTGACTCACAGGGAAACAATACAATTTGGATACTTTTAAATGAGAGATAAAATTGCCTTAGGGCACAGAGGGGTGTTGGGGTCCCGGGGAGTGGTTGGCAAGCACAGGACGGTGCGTTGGGGGCCGCTGCCATTCCCAGCAGATCAGTTCCTCCTGGGAAGCCCTTCATGATTCCAAGCCTTCTTGGGCCTGTGAAAACATGACCATCATGATGAGGCATCCAAAATGGAAGTGGTCATGTTTGAGATGGACTTGTGTAGGCACTGTCTACTGGCAGGGAGGAGAGCACTGGCTGCACGTTTGTGAGCACGGCAGGGAAGGACAGGGGATGTGGAGAGCCCAGCCCAAGGCAGGAGGGGAAGGTGGTTCTCAGCCGCCGGAGATCAGGAAGATCCCTGTACATTCATTTCCCCCTGAAGCTCTCCCAGAGGCTGCATCTTCCCATGGGATGGATCTCAGCACCTTCACTGCATCCTTGTCCATCGCTCTTGGTCCTCCTGTGCCACTGGGCTCCTTGTGTTTGGGTGGCAGCTGCTATTCCCTTCTGTGTGATCTTAACCATTTCTGCTCCCCCTCAATTTGCTCTTGATGCTTCCCCACCCCTCAACGAGCACTCCCCAGCACCAGTGGCAAGTCACTGGCTTGAAATTCCACTGGCAAGCAAGAGAAGTCATAGAACCACAGAATCATTTGGGTTCTAAAAGAGCTCCAATACTGTGTTCAATCTTTAACCAATCACCCCCTTGTCACCCCACAGCACTCGTGCCTCATTCAGTTGTTTCTTGAACACCTCCAGGGATGGGGACTCCACCACCTACCTGAGCAGCTCCTTCCAGTGCCTGACCACCCTTTCAGTGAAGAAATTCCTCCTGATGTCCACCCTGATCCTCCCCTGGCCCAGCCTGAGGCTGTTCCTTCTCCTTCCATCCCTGTTCCCTGGGAGCAGAGCCCGACCCCCCCGGCTGTCCCCTCCTGTCAGGGAGTTGTGCAGAGCCACAAGGTCCCCCCTGAGCCTCCTTTTCTCCAGGCTGAGCCCCTTTCCCAGCTTCCTCAACCACTCCTCCCATGGCTCACTCTCCATCCCTTCCCCAGTTCTGTTCCCTTCCCTGGACACACTCCAGCCCCTCAACGTCCTTCTTGTCATGAGTGGCCCAGAATTGAACACAGCACCCAAGGTGTAGCCTCAGCAGTGCCCAGCACAGAGGGACAAGCCAGGGACAAGCCCTGGCTGCTGGGTGTCCCAGCCTGGCCTCGGCAGGAGTCAGGACTGAGGCAGGAGCTGGCAGGGGGGCCGAGCTCCCGGTAACCCGGTTAGGGGGTGGAGGTGTGCTCACCGTAATGAGCCCAGCATCCATCCCCTAACCTCGTTTGTGTGAAGGGTGACACAAGGCAGATGACAGCTGGGTACCTGAAGGATCTAATTAAAACCTACACGAGGCTGGGCAGGCAGAGCACAGGGGATTGCTCATCCTGCTAGTGCTTAACAGCAGGAAAAAGAAAAACAAGGAATTGAGTGCTGGATTTACTAAAGAGCATGGATGGGGCGGGTGGGGTTTCTTCCCTAAGTCGGGGATGTGCAGGGAGGAGCTGGGCTAGGGGACAGGGAGGGGCTGTGCAGAGTGACAAGGGTTGGGACTGGGGGACAGTGGAGCATCAGTGTGACAGTGCAGCTCTTGCTGGAATCACCCATCTCCGCCTGCAGTGCCTGTCTGTGCACACAGGTACCCTCAGCAGAGGGGATTTGTCTTGCTCCCTAGGGAGAGCACATGCTTCCCCATCCATCTGCACACATCCTTTGCTGTTCCTTTCCTGCACGGACCCGCTGCTCCCGCTGTCTCTCTGCAGACGTGTGTCTGCATCCATTTATCTGGCTGTCAGATAAACCCCTCTCTTCATCCCTCTCTCCGATTTCTTTGGATGCCCTTTCCAACCCAGCACTTCAATTACTTTCTAAAGAACAGAGTAAAATAATGTCACATTTTCTTTCTTTCACGTGTTCCTTCCTTGGGTTTTGGGTTTGGTTTTTTGGTTTTTTTTTTTCCTATTTCCTTTTATTCCATCTGGAACAGTCCCATTTTCTAAATGCCTGGAAGCAGAAAATTTTGCAGACGCAAGAGCCTTGAGGCGTCTTGTAAAAGGTGCTGGGGGTGTTTGGGGAGAGCGACAAAACCCCGGACAATGGGAGCCCTGACGTCAGGCTCTATTTATACCTCCTCCTTTCACAAACCTCCCTGGGATGGCGCTTTTCCTAGAGTTTTCTGCTCAGTGCTGCAGCCTGAGCTGTCCCTGTCCTCCTCAAAGGGCACAGTTTTATTTCTAGGCGTACCCTTGCAGCACAGGCCGTATCACCAGGGCCAGGCTTCCGCAGGCAACTTTTTATGGGAGGAACAGTGTTGCCACAAGTAAGGCCGCTCCATGAGGATGAGGACCTGTGGAGGTGTTTCAGCTTCCAAATGTGCCAATTGAAAGGTCAAAAGCATTGCAGAGCTTTGTTCTAGTGGTTGGTGCTCTGATTATTCTAGATGGGCATTGTGGCTTTGCAGTTGGCTCTGTGGGTGTGAAGGAGAGATGTTTTTGGAGCTGGAAATTTAATTACAGACAAAGGGTAGTGGGAGAAACCACCATAAACCCATGTGGTCCAAACTACAGCAGGGTATGGAGTGAGGGATGACCCACCCTGCAGAATGAACACCCTGAGCTGTGGGATGAGCACAGCAGGGACCCCCAGGGGTTAGACCTGGGGGGGCTTTACCAATTCTGACCGCAGTTATTATTCCAGGGATTCATTGGTATTATCAGGGTGGCTCCTGGCAACATCCTGCAAGTATTTTGCAGGTTTTATTTTTTCCTTCCAGATACTGCTGTTTGGCTTGCGAGTGCTCCTTAGACAAGTGAATAAAGCAGCAGTTTGCTTGCAGGAGGGCGCTTTGTGTGAATAACAAACCTGTGAGGAGGATGGAAGGGGTCTGTGTTGTGGGGAATATAGGCACTACTTTGTTCTCAGGGGGACAGAAACAGCTGGGCAGAAGGGCACGGGGAAGAGTGGAATAATTTCATTGTGCACAGCGGCAGCGTGCAGGTACTGTGTGTATTCTGTTCACTCTCACAGAGGGACTTATGTTCATGCTTCTTCAGGCAGCTCAGTCCTCCCCCACAGGAGATCCCCACTCCAAAAGCGTTCAGGGATGAACCAGCATCTCAATCCATGGGAGTTAAACCCAGGGAAATGAAGGACCATGCCCAGGGCCATGGCAAAGCTGGGGAGGACACACTCCCCCAGCCCATTCCGTGCTTCCTGATCCCAGGGCTCTGCACACTTCCCCTGATGCTCAGCCCCAAAACCGAGCCGCTGGCCAGATTTCACTGAGTCTTTAGCACACATGTTCATGCTTTTTGTTCTCACATCAGGCCTTCAAGGGAGCCCTGATGAGCTCATACTGGTGCTCTGGGAAAGGTGATGTTATCGAAGACTGGTGCAGGTGCGACCTCAACGCCTTCGATGAGAACGGACTCCCGAACTGCAGCCCTCTCCCTCCGCCTGTGTACGTATCCCTGTGAGCCCTCTAGCATCACCAGCCCCTTTCCCGTGGGTCACAGCCCCCAGAACCACCCCATTTCCCCAGGGCTCAGCCCGTGGGCACGTCCTTCTGCACCTTTGGGCCTAGGGGCTGCAGTCCAGCCCTCCTCACTGTGTGACTGATGCCTTTAGGATATCCTGCCTCTGGCTGTGGCCCTGGAAGGTTTCCTTATAGATTTTCATCACCTGATTAGCAGGGCTTGTATAATGGGATTTCAAATGCTGAAAGAAATGGAATTACAGTGCAATTCATTGTGGCTTGTCAGAGCAAGAGCAAATCAGGAGCAAACTGATGGGGAATTAGCTGAGAAAGCAGGAAGACTGGCTCCAGTGAGCCACAAGGAGCAGAACACCTTCTTAGTGAGCCAATATCCTCAGAGGGGATTCATTTCCCATCTCAAGTCCAGCAAACATGTTGTGTGTTTGGAGCCAGACTCTCCATAGCCCTGTACTTGGTGTTGTCATCTACCCCGGAGCAGAGGGAGTGGACGCCTCTGCATTAGCCCAGCCAGGAGCACAGAGCTCCTCTGCCTTCATCCCAGCCCACGCTGTTCCTGCTCTGGGCAGGAGCTCCTGCACAGCTGCCCTGCTCTGGCTCTCACCCACACCCCTCAGAGGTTTGCAGCTGGGTGAATTCATGCTGCTTCTCCCCCTCTCTCCCTCCCTCACCTTTGCTCACTGGCGATGCAGACCTGACCCTCCTCTCCTGTGGACTCAGCCCTGCTGAGTTTCCAGAACCTGGATCCTCTCCTGTTCTGCTCTTGGGGTCTTGGTCCTTTCTTACTTTGCTGAAGTTCAGCAACTCTCCCAGACAACGAAGGCCCCTTTAGATGAGATATTTGGGGTTGCATGAGCTTTCCTTCTCCAGGAGCAGGAGGAGGCTCCCAAAGGCATATATTGCAATAGGCTGGACTCAACTGAACTTCAGCTGGAAGTTCTTTGAGCCTGCTCTGCCCCTGTGACCTCTGTCTTTGGGGCTTTGTGGGCACACCCACGTGTGTGAATGTGGGCCTTTGTAGGGGTGGTGCTGCTCAGAGATGTGGGTTCCCCCCCCCAGAAAGGGAGCTCATGTCTGACTTGTTTTCTTACTGTCTCCTGCCCAGCCTGCGGCTGTCCCCCAGCATGGAGCCCTCGAGCACCGTGGTGTCTCTGGAGTGGCTGGACGTGCAGCCTGCCATCGGGACAAAGGTGTCAGACTACGTCCTGCAGCACAAGAAGGTGGATGAGTACACGGACACAGACCTTTACACAGGTGGGTGTGAGGGAGGGCAACCTCCTGCTGATGCTTCCTGTGCCCTGCCTGGCAGGGAGCAGCTGCTTTGGTGGAGAATGGTGCATAGAGCCATGGTGTTACATGAGGTATCAAATCCACTCCGTTGAGGAGAGGTTTCTGGAATCTTCTGCAGACATGGCTGTTTGAGGGGAAGGGGAATTACAAAAACACAGTGAGGCAGAAGGAAATTATTTGCCCTTTTTTGGGCAGGAGAGCTAGCTGTGAGTTGGAGTTTCTGAAGTGGGTGTTGATCTGATCAGTCTGAAATGACACAGGATGGTGGTTGTAAGGGGATGGTCATCCCTCAACAGCTCAAGGGCTTTGCTGGTCTGTTCCAGTGGTTGATCAGTGACCCACCTTTGAAAGGACATTTTCAGTTGTCTTGGCCACCTCTCAAAGGATCTCAAAACCCGCAATATTTAGGGAGATCATTTAAAGAGCACAACATTTCTCCAGGAGAACTTGAAACTTCCATGGGTTGGAGTTTAGTTCTCAGGCTTGTATTGAGTGCTCTACACCTTAAAAAGGCTTTGTCAGCAGCTCAATCCATGCTCCAGGAGCTGCTGGACAAGGCAGAGGGCTGTGAAGGGGGGGACTTGATTTGGGTGACTCAATGATGGATTTCAGAAAATAGGACTTGAGACCCTGAGTGATGGCAGTGCTGCAGGGAAAGCCAGGCAGAACCTACTGCTTTCTGCTTGAGGATTTGGGATGTCGTTTTTTTGAAGAAACTTTTGATGAAGTTCTTTTGAAGAAGTCTTGTGACTCTCTCACAAGAGCGGTCAGGGGCGGCTGACCAAAGGAGAGATTTACCTGGGACAGGGCTGGTGTTGGAGTGCAGAACCTCACAGTCCACATGCAGCCTTGGACAGGCTCCCAGGGCACCATGGAAAGATGTTTAGCTCTGTTTCCCTGTTGGGAAGACAGGCTCAGGAAGATCATTTAGACCTCACAGCCACAGGGAATTTTCCACCCTCTCTGCTCACCTCAAGCCCATCTATTCTGCTTCTGGAGCATAAATACCACCATTTCCAAAACTCGTGTGCTGCAAGAGCTGGCCTGTCTCTGCTGGAGAGAGCCACATTCCCACCTCCTGGGGGGATCCAGCTGTTTGTAGAGACTCCTGCAAGAAGGAGCAGGGGTCTCCACAAACAGGAGACCTGCAGGAGGTCCCCTGGCTCATACACCAGTCCTGCACATCTTCCTCCTACATGTTGCCAGCATCCCCTCCCAAAGCTGCCCAGTGTGGCCACAGACCCTGGGTTATGCCTCTGGTTTCACGGCATGGAAAAAGGTTTGTTCTTTATCTTGGAGGGGCACCTTGCAGTGATGGAGAAAGAAAACAAGCCACCAAAGGAGGGGCTTTGTTTTGGATGGGGATTCCAGATTGTTCACACATCAGTCAGGTGAGGCCAGACCAGGGTAACATGGGGCTTCTCCTTTGAAGTGGCTGGATCTTTGCCTGGCAGCCAGTGTAGGAAATACAGATTATTATTATTATTTTCCTTTTATGACTGCCATGTGTTTGACAGGCAATTGAATTCATTGTGGGGAGCTTCCCTTCCCTCTGCCTGCTCTGGGGGCCTGTTTGGGACAGAATGTTTGGGACAGACCCTATTAACAATTAAAGAGAAAAGCCAATCCTAAATCTCTCCCTTTTTTTCTGCGTTGTTTATAACCAAACAACATTCCTGCCTTCATTCCTTTCTTACCCTACAGGCCTCTAATGCCAGATGACTTGATTCCTGCAAATACCTTGTGTAGGTTTGCAGAGGTGCTGACTGCTACAGCTCTCTACAGCCAAAAATCCTGCCCTGGATATCCCCTGACCACCATCACCCACCCATCCTGCTGCACCACAGCTCCTCCCATCTGAGCAGCATCCACAAAAACAATAACTCAGCCTCAGAGGGGGGAATCTTTGGGAAGAGAGTGTGGGATAAGAAATTTGGATGGCTTTTGATGGATATGGGCAGATCTTCCTTCCCCATCAGCTGCTGGCAGGGAGGAGCAGGTTGTTCCCATTGCTGGGAAGTACATCAGAGGTATTTGCAGAGCGGGCTGGCTCTGGGCTGGGAGGATCTGACAGGGTTGTAAAGCTCTTGAGGATGTTGCCACTCATCCCTTGGAACTCTTGAGATTAAGTGAGTGGGTTATTTGTACTTGGACAGTTTGCTTTATTTTGCTTGGGTTTGTTTGCTTTATTGAAGCTGTAGCCATTTCTTATTGGGATTGCAGGCACTGGTGGGGGTTAGGGCTCTGCCAACCTGTTCTTCAGTCCCGTACCAAACTAAGTTGTACCTGGTCCCAGCCTCACCTGCCTTCCTCCAGCCCCTCAAAAGCCTCCAGTCTCTCACCCTTGCAAAACTCCTTGGCCTCTGCCTTGTTCTGCAACTGGAAGATGTAACCATTCCCTTGAGCCAGCAAACATTTGTTCCTCTTCCTCTTGGAGCTGAGTCAGGAGGGAGTTTTGAGCCTGGTCTAACGTGGGTCCCCTCTGCTCCCTGCTGGGCTCCACATGAGACAGGGATGCTGCAGGACAGGGTGAAGGGAGCCAGGAGCCTGCATGGGCCGGTCACCCTCAGCTGCGTGAGGTTTTTTAAGAGGCTGGTGCTTAGAAAAGCACAGCCCTTGGCCCATGTGAGGCGGAGAGGAGGTGAACTTGTGTGTGAGACAAACCACGCTTTCAACACCAGCGCGCGGGGAGCGAGCGGCTCCGCGCTCGGGAGCCAGCCGAGGAGAGGGAGAGCAATTACAGCCCAAACTGTTTATTAAAACTTGTGGAAATTACTCATAACTCCATGTGTGCGAGGGCTTTGTAGTTGAGTGATGCTCTTTGTTTGAACACGGGGCTCTCGCAGAGGGCGTGTGTGTGTGTGTGTGTGTGTGTGTGTGTGTGTGTGCGCAGAGCCCGCCAGCGCATTATGTCATGGACCAAGCAGGCGCTGCACTTGAGAGAGGGAGAGGGAGAAATGTGTTTTACAGGGTGAGGTACAAACTGAAATGGCTGTGAACATCTGGAACTGATATTAGGCTTGGAAAATGTTTTCTGTCACTCCAACACTCCTCTGGAGGAAGGTTTCTGAAGTTAAGAAGCTCCAAAGGGGACGGAGGGGGAGGGATGAGGGGATAACATGGCTGTGGTGCAAAGTGCTTTTCATGTCTCCATTCTCTAAGCCGGGCCGTGTCTCTGCATCTGCCAGACATGGCACCTGGGCTATCACCACTTCTCTGGCTTGGGAGGTCCCCTGGACAAGCTGAGCCCCCCTAGCCTGAGCCAGCCTGCATGGGGAGTGCAGCATCTTCCAGCCTGTGCTGGAAGACTGAAGGATCCTTGCCCTGGCTTTAGGGTTGGGAGCTGGGGAGCTAAGCTGGGAGGCCTTGTCTGAAAGCTGAAGGGTGAAATCCTCACGAGGGAACAGGCAGACTGTGCCTGGTTTTAACACCACCTGGGCCTTCTCTGGGGCCCACCTGGGAGGTCGGACCCACCTGCATTTGGGGAGGCTGCTGTGAGTTTGTGTAATGCAAGGTTTAGGAGTAAAAAAGCACTTTGAATGTGTCTGTAGAACATTTTGGGACATGGCTGGGGGAGGAGGAAGGGATGGGCTTGGCTGTGTGATGGGCTGGGGTTTGTGGGTTGGGCTGTGTTGCTCCTGGGGTGGTGGCTGTGTTGCTGGTGTGATGGTCTCAGTCCCTTTCTCAGTGTTCTCTCCCTGGTGCAGTTTTCTTCCCCTTGTGCCCACAACTCTTTTGCTCTGAGTCTCTGAACACCCATCTTTAGGGGGGCTGCCATGTGCCTGCACAGGGCATGGTGAGGAGGCTGGGGAAAGGGTGGTTTGAGAGTATCTCAGAGAATTTGCTGGTGCTAAGTCAGACTTTGCACGCTCTGACTAGGAATGGACTCTCCCTTAATCTGCAAATGGAGGGGACAAAACAAGACAAAGAGATAAAATTCCTTCCCTGAGGTCACAAAAGCCTTGAATTAATCTCAGCATGAGAGCCTCAGAGAGGGGCAGTACTCAGCTGTGAGGGCAGAAACAGGTGCAGGTCCTGGATCCCCCAGCTTTGTGCCCTGTCCTGTGGTCACTCCTCTGTCAGGACCCCCAGGCTGACCAATGAGCCAGTCTGCATCTCCCAGTCTTTCTCCACCACTGGAGTGAGCAGCCCTGGACCTGAGCACAGCACATGCAAGAGCTGTGCCCTTGAGCATGAATCCACATTTCCTGCCTGTGCTTCACCATCAAAGTGGGTAGAACTGGGGACACAGAGAAACAAAGCGTCACCTGCTGTCCCCGTGGTTGAGGGTGACAGTGAGTGTGAATGAAGCTTTGTCCCAATGCACTGCTGGCTCTGTGCTGCTGATGGCAAATCAGGATCAGGATTAGGAGTTTCTTCCCCTCTCCCAGCCCTTCACCTTCTGTCCTGCTCTGTGTTGGATCCCACGCTGTGATTTTGCCCCTTTCCTGTGGTACTTCACAGCTCGGTGTGTGCTGACAGCTGAACTGGGGCAGCTGGGGATGTCGTGGGGTGTTGGCTGAACAAAGTAGACAACAACCAGGTAAACAGCACACCTGCCTCTATACAGCACTCAGTTTGGGATGCCATGGCCAAGCAGGACAGGTGAGATCTCAGCAGAGACCCCCAGGCTTTAACTCTGATGATGTCAAGGGATCCTGGCTGCTCTGGGGTCTTTTTGCCAGGACAGTGACCACGATCATAACAAGTAGCCCTCATCCAGAGCAGCTTGTAATCCTCAAAGAAAGGAGAACAGCAACACAGCCTGCTGAGTGAGCCTGGCGGAGACCTCAGAGCAGGAGAATGCAGAGTCTGGCAGCTGAGAGCCTTCTGCTGTACTGGGACCCTCTAGACAGGAGTGTGGTGTGGAGCAGAACCAGCAGGTAACCTGGGAGGGTGTCTGGACAACAGACAAGGCAGGAAGATGTGCAGGAGTGGAGAGTGCGGTGCTATAAAACCTGAGCACATCACCACATCGGCATTCCAGACTGCTCTGGAGCAGAGCTGCTCTGCAGAGGAGCCTGTGCACAGCATCATGTCTGTGAAAGAAAGCAGGAGAGGTCAGCTCAGAAGGCTGAGTGTTTTGTACACTTGCAGGTTGTGCTCTGAATTGAGGCTTGGGAGTGTCTTATTTATAACTTCACAGTTGTGACGTGTCTGGATGGCTGGGGATGTATGGATATAGCTATGGCAACCAGCTCTTCCAGACACCCTTTTGTGTGCAAGCTGTGCTGCTGCTGCCCTGTGAAGACCTGGGGTAGGCTGGGAGAAGAGGAAAAACAGTCTGACCAGAGCAGATACTGTTCTTGTCAGAGAGGAGTCAGTGCAATCTCCACGCAACCACATTGCACTGCCGTTGTAAGCCTTAAAATCATCTTTAAGAGTGCTGACTGACAAAGTGGCACCACAAGGAGCAGCAGGAGGAGTTGACACTCCTTTAGGAAGCTGGAGGAGCTTGAGGTCCAGCCAAGAGCTGGGTAAATACGTGAGCATTGCCCCTGCCTCTTCTGCAGCTAACACGGGTAAAGATATTTTCAACACCCAGAGTGCCCTTCTTGAATCCACTTCACTTGTTAGTAGAAGGAAAGATGATTCAAAAAGAGCCCTTTGAAGTGAAGGTCAGGTTTTTGGAAGCTGTTTCCTGGGATTTGTTGTGTAATAGCACCAAGCAAGTGCTTAATTTTGGCCATTACCCTCACTGTAAAGCTCCGATTTCTCTCTCCCTGGGACAGCTGTAGTTATTTCCACCTACCAGTGTCATTTCTGTATCCTGGAAAGCAGAAGGGAGGTGGAGGGTTCTCAACTCTCAATTAGGATTGACTCAGTTGCTGAAAAATTTCATTAATTCACATTTCCATATGGTTGTTCCAGGGTTTTTTTATTTTTATCTGCCCAGACACCTTTTGGCCAGAACTGGGCATTATCTTTGCTTTCTCCCAAATCACTTTATAGGTGGAGACCTGGGACTGTCTGCCCTTTTCCTGCCGTCTGCAGAGGACGGAGCAGCCTGGCTGGTGCCACGAGTGTGTCATGCACTTCAGGAGCACTGTGTTTGCCAAGGGCTTTGTGCTGTCTGCTCAGAGCTGCCTCTCCCTCAAGGACAGCTGTAGATGCTGCCTTCTAGCTAAGGAGCCTCTGAACTTCTTACATGGCAGTTAATGAGGCCAGTCGTGGAGTTTTTTTACTAGTCTGTAATTTTATCCTCTAGGATTAAGTTTCTCCTGATCTGGAAAAGCCAAGGCCACAAATCCATCTTGTCAGAAAGCATCAAAAGCCAAGGCTGCTAACACAGCCAGACGGATCACGGCATGTGAGTGCAGAGCAGTGGAACTTTTTCATAGGAGCCTTTATTGACTAGACAGGCTTTTTTAATCAATAAATTGTGGCTGGAATTTGGAGGGAAGCTCAGTCTGTGTTTGCAAAGCTGGTGCTTGGAAATGCAGGCCTGAGCAATGTGGAAAACGCAGGCTCTGGGGCATCTGTGGATGCAACACAACCTGCTCTGGGAGGAAACTTGAGCAAAGAATCCGGGTCTTCCCTTTGGATGGGCTCTGAAAGATGCCCATACTGAGATCCTCTGCCAGGGTAGGATCTTCCTGGAGATTTTGCATATTGCTCTCATCCTAGCCAAAGCCTGGGATGATATCCTGAATGGGATGGGGAATCTGCTTTCCAGTGCTCTGGCTGCAGTTGAGGTTTCCCATGCATTCCGTGCTGTCAGGTGGCTGAAATACAATCTGAAAAGTTAGCCAGGGTCCCTCCATGCTTCTCTGGAAGGAAATAAGGATAGAAAAGAGATCCAGAGAGGCACAAAGACTGCCTTGGGACAGCCTGTTCCATCCTGCTTGAAACCTTTCAGCCCCTGCACAAGAGGTCCTCTGGGGATGTTGCAGTTGTCCTGAGCTGTGGTCGTGTCTGGCGTCTGCTCTGTCCTGCTGCATCAACTCTGCTCTGACCCTGACCATTCCTCAGGCACATCCCTGTTCAATGGCACGGGGTGGCACCAGCCCTTCCCCTCTGCCTCTCTCTGGCTGGGTGGTGTACACTGTCCTGCTCTGCTCACCTCACCTCTTCTCTGCTCACCTCACCTCTGCTCTGCTCAACATTTCATCCTCTGCTCACCAAAACCATGGGGCCTCCTCTTGCTGGGCAGTGGCTCAAGGTGGGGCCTGTCATCTATTCCCCATGTTGCTCCAGTGTGAGGGAAGTTCAGTAAAAACGGAGAGGGATTAAACCTGAGTCAGGGGATTTGCCAATTAAAATATCTGCTCCTCCTGCAGGTTTCATATGATACAAGAGAGACCCTCCCCATCTCCCCCGTGACCCCTTCCCAGTTTGTTCAGCTTGCCAGGGATTGAGATCTGGCTCTTAGAAGTGAAGGGGCAGCTGGGTCTAGGTTACATTCTGTGCTGTTTAGATAGGATAAACCTTTCCTCCCTGTAATTGGGTGATTGGACTTGTGAGGTTTCCCAGATATTAATCTGGAGACCCTAGAGGGGGTCAGATTAGGTTATGGAGACATAATAGGAAATACTGCTCTGGCTAGTTTGGGTTATGGGGGATAGGGTGGATTCTCTGCAGCATTCCCCTGCTGGGTTCCCACTGATGGGGCCTGCACAGTGGGGTCAAGGAACAGTCTTATCTCAGCATCAGGTTGACTTGGGCTTTGCTGGGAGCGACTCTCTGTGAACTCTTTCCACCCCTGTAATCCTGCTCTTCCAGAGGACAGGACCATGACCCCTCCTTTGGAGAAGGGAGGGGTGGGTGGTGCTGACCTGCTGCTGCTGGGGCTCGCTCACAGGGGAGAGGGTGTCTTTCTTCAAATGGGCATCATGTCCCCAGGATCCTTGGGATGGAAAAACCTTTGCACTCTGAAGTGCCATTGTTTGGACCGAGTAAAGATCTTCCTTGTTGCTTCCCCATGTAGTGCCAGTAGTGGGGAAGGGGTTGATGCACCCCAGAGGGGATCATTTAAGTGCACGTGCCCCTCTGTCCCACGTGAGAGATGTCTTTGAGGAAGAGTGTCATGTTGGTCTAGTCAGAACCTGTGAGATGAGCTTGTCCTTGTGGCCAAACAAGTGTTTTGGAGCTGGCAAGGAACCCTGCATTGAAGCAGCATCCCGAGGTGTGCTGCAGAAGGGAGACCCACAACATTTGTGCTGCAGAGCTGTTGGCCATGTGGGTTAAACCCCCTCCTGGTCCTGCTGTGCTCTCCTCCTGTGTTTGGGAGCTGCTCTGCAAAGTTGCTGGACACAAGTTCTGCTGAGGCGAGCCTGGCTCCAGGAACCAGCCTGCAACACTCCTTCCAGCCCTCATTTCTTTTTATTAACAGTGAGATGACAGATAGGGGATGGTCATTAATTTAATAAAGGATGTTTCTGATCATGACTGCAGAAGCAAGATCCTGAGGTTTTCCATGGTGGTCTGATGACTCACCCTGATGAAACAGGGTGAGGCTGGGATAGGAAACGCCTCACTGGAGCTTGGAGTATGGCAATGGCTCTTCCCACAGGGCAGCCAGGCTCCTACAGTCATTCTGGCATCCTTGGCTGGGCTGTCCTAGTGCCTTCCCAGTATGATGATTGCCCCCACTGGGAAGAGCTGGATTGCAGCTCCAGAGATCCCATGGACCCAGTGCAGCTGGGTGAGGCTCATGTCCTGCTTCCAGCCCTGCCTGGGGTGACCGTGGAGTCAGGGAGTGTTGAGGTGTGGCTGGAGGACCCCATTCCCCACCACCCCTTCGTGGCACACTCGGGAGGGCAGGGCAGGCTGTGCTGTGAGAGGAGAGCTTGTACA
Source organism: Cyanoderma ruficeps (assembly GCA_008694505.1). Taxonomy (NCBI): domain Eukaryota; kingdom Metazoa; phylum Chordata; class Aves; order Passeriformes; family Timaliidae; genus Cyanoderma; species Cyanoderma ruficeps. The sequence goes on from VZDJ01000051.1 coordinate 7,660,818, forward strand.
GTATAACAGATAATACCCAGCTTTCCTTTATCCTGTTCTGTCGTCTGTGGAAATCAATCAATCTCACCAACTCCATTGTTCAGATTCGGAAATCGAGGCCAAAAATCACGTGTGGACTCTAAATCCAGAGGAGCCAGTTAAGAGCAAGGGCTCACAAATCATGTACAATTAACAGTTACTGTGCTGGCTGCTCCCAAGCCCCAGAAGTTCACACTTGGGCTGCAGATTATTTTCGGACCTCAGTTGACAGTTCCTGTAGAAAGCCTTGGAGTTGTCGTGGCAGATGGTGAGTGTCAAACACAGGTGGATGTGTCCATCCTGCTGGGACACAGTGAGCAGGAATGACAGCTCCCCCCAGGCACCAGGGAAACCATCCTGTCTGCCCCACCCTGACACTGAGCTCTCATGAATGGGATGTGGCCACCACATCTGCCTTCCCTGGGCTGTGCCAGACCCTCTGGGGACAACATGCAGTGGCTGCAGGGATTGTTCCTCCTAAACACCCTGACTTGATTGTGGGTCTTCCCCCAGCCTTGATGGAGCTTCCTCTGTTGGATACCCCCAGGGTGGTGGGATGGTGTCTGCAAGCACAACCCCATCTCAGCACTCTCCCCTCGGGGGATAAAGGCATGAGACCACTGTCCCCCTTTTGAAGTTAAGGGACTTCCTTTGATATCTCCCAGATCTTTTATTGTCCTCACAGATGAGCTCAGAGGAGCAGCAGTAGATGCTTAAAATTGGGTGCTGCAGTCCTCAGACCTCAAGAGTGGCTGTGCATTCCCTTCCCAGGGAAGCTGGGAGGATTTTTGGGCTGGCTCTGCCTGGCTCCAGATCCCACCCTCCCTGCTCCCCCCTGTCCCCAGAGTGGGTGAGGCATGTCAGGGCTTCTTGGGAACTGGAGAGAGGAGTTTGTGAGCCAGAGAGATGGCCTGTGATGGGGAGGGGGACGTTGGAAAGCCACCAGTTCACTGGGATAGTGCCAGAGGTGGGTGGCTGGACAGGCACTCCAGCTGTGTGAGGGTTGGCTGCTCGGCATCTGCTGTATCCTCCAGCTGCAAACAGCTGGAATGTCCATGGGAATGCTGCACTGGGAGCAGCCCCACTCCGGGTCAGCCAGCTCCCCTCAACTCCCAGCCCTGGGCTCATCCTGCACCCTGTGTGCTGCAGGGAGGGTGCTCTGCCCTGGGGTTCCCCACAGAACTGAGATCTGAAAAAATCTGCAGCCCAAGTGTGAACTTCTGGTGCTTGAGAGCAGCCAGCACAGTAACTGTGAACTGTGCACGAATTTGGAGCCCTTGCTCTTAACTGGCTCCTCTGCATTTAGAGTCCACACGTGATTTTTGGCCTCAGTTTCCCAATCTGAACAGTGGAGTTGGTGAGATTTATCAGTTTTCCTTCTCTGGATGGTGGGCACACAATGCAGTGGGTGCAAAAGCTGAGCAGCAGGGTTGGGATGGGAAATACCTTCTTCCCTGCCCATGTGCTCATCCTCAAGCACACAATAGGTTCCTTTTATCTGCTAATAAATATCAGTCATAAAACAATCCAGATCTATCCATAATCCTGTTAGAGCCTTTGACTCTTGCTCCTGTGACTCCCAGCAGCTCTAATTAAGGGTACTCAGGCCGGTGATTAATGACTTAGTTCATCCTCAGTGGCACCAATTTTACATGTGCAGCCTGATTTCTCCCCCACAACGATTTGTGCGAGGGGGGAAATAATCCCTGTTAAAAACCAACAGCACAGAAATGTGGTGTTGGCGCTGTGCCTCCATCTGGCCCTTCTGCATCCTCTCCATCCCTTCACTCATCTCCTCTCAGCCTTTCATCTCCAAGAGAACGACCCTAATTGCCACACGCTCTAATTTTGCTGCACTGTATCCCATAAATCACTCGGATGTGCAGAGCATTTTCCTGCTCCTTAACAAAAGGAAAGGGATTTTCCCCTCTGATGCATGTTTTACAGGTGACTAATTGCATCAAGGCACCTTTGAAGCAATGACTTCATCAATTGCTCATCCTGCAGACACATTGCTGGTTTTGTGTGCCCGATCAGAATCCTGCATTTATTAGGATTAATTTATTCTCCAATCATTTTTCATCCTCCACAAGGACAGGAAAGTTGAGTGATGTTACTTGCTCAGCTACGTAAGCACGATTTCTTGCCTCATTACTGAGCCTGAGATATTTTTGCTACATACTGAAACTTCTGTAAATGAAAATGAGTAATGTTATGTCTTGGAGAGAAGTGCTCCCAGAACACCAGAGAAATCGAGTTGTTTCAGGGTGCCTACAAATTGGCTTTGGGTCTTCAACATCTTCCTTTTTCTAATTTTGCCCCCTGCATTTGTCACGGGGCAGGTCTGTGTGAGCAGTAGCGCAGCTTGGGCTTCAGACAGAGGGAACCAGGGGTGGGTAAGAGGATGTTTCTCCCAACTAGAGACCACCCAAAATGAGGGGTTCTTTCCTGAGGAAACAGGCTCAGAGAGCTGGGGTTGTTCAGCCTGGAAAAGGGAAACTTCCAGGGCCCTTCCTGTACCTAAAGGGGCTCCAAGAGAGCTGGAGAGGGACTTTGGACATGGGCTGGGAATGACAGGACAAGGGGGAATGGTTTCAAACTGACAGAGGTCAGGGTTAGTAGGAATATTAAGAATAAATTATTGACTCTGAGGGTGCTGAGGCCCTGGAATTGATTGCCCAGAGAAGCTGTGTCTGCCCCTGGATGCCTGGAAGTGTCCAAGGCCAGGTTGGGACAGTGGGAGGTGTCCCTGCCTATTGCAGGGGATTGAACAAGATGGGTTTTAAGGTTCCTTCCAACTGAAACCATTCCACGATTCTATAATTCCATAGATTATCAAATCCTCAGGAGGCTGCAGGAAACACTGGGGGTGTATGGCTGAGTGTAGGGTGTGGCAGGGCTGGCACTATGGAAAGGGGGGCAGTGAACATGGGGCTGAGCATCTCCAGGGAGGAGAATCTGTAACAGCTGGGGACAGAGAGCAGTAAACATGTGCAAATTCACACTTTTCTTAAAGGCTGTGGTCAAGTTTTTGTGGGAGTAGTGGTTGATGACTGCCAGAAGACCTTGACCCAGCAGCTAACCTCCCACCCCCACAAAGGCTCCTCTTTTGAACAGAAAGGAGCTTGTTTACACCCAGGCAGGAATTTTGCCTCTGCTACTTCCAGTCTGGTGTTCATGAGTTCTGGGGGGTGGATTTTGCAGCACAGGTTATGGACCAAAGGGGGTTGTTTTGAAGCAAAGCTGGGTTTAAGACTGGCTTGGGGCCAGTGTGGCAATGCTGGGGGGCCTCACCTGAGAGATGTGCAGAGCTTGGAGGAGGAGGTGCAGGAGAGAGAAGCCCTGGGAGCAGATGACCTCCTTCTGTTGCATTGGGTGCACCATGGCACCGAGGGGCTGGGAAAGGGCTTGTGCAGTGCTGGGGAGCTGGGTTTGGCAGGAGACCAGGGAAAAATTGGTGATGGCTTTGGAGAGCCTGGAGAGAGGACCTGGGAAACACACCAAAGCCTGGCGCTGTACAGGGACATGCTTATTTTATTTTGCCACAGCAAGCTGGCAAGGAAGGAATCAGCTGTTTTGATGGCAGATCCTGTGGGATGTCCAGCCTCAGTCCATGTCACATGTGAAGGGTCTGGCTATAGAGCCCTGATCCCAGCTGCCACCGAGCGCTGCAACCCCACTCTGCCTCTGCCCCGTGGTGGGGCTTGGGTTGGGGCGGATGAAGAGGGGTCGGGGAGGACAAAGAAGAGGTGAAGAAACGTCAAGGAGCAGAATAAGCTGGTAACTGTGGGCCTTTGCCTACAGAGGGGGCTCCTGCACTGCCCAAGGCCATCCGGGCTGGGAAGGCAGGAGAAGGGATGCAGAGGCTGCCAGCTGACCTTTCTCAAACAGTTCATGGGTTTCCAGAGCAGCCGAGGTGTCAGCGGTGTAGAGCAGTCACAGCTTCCCAGTCGCTGGAGGAGGAAGGCAGGGGGCACTCGAAAGGGGAGGAAAAGGCTCCGTCTTGGAAGGGTGGAAACCTCCCAGCCCATTAACTGTTTCTCCACGGAGAGCCGTGGGAGGCTAACAAGGGGCTGCTTTTCTCCTGCACCAGCTCGCCCACTCCCATCCTTTCTGCCCTCCTGTCTTCTGCCCCTGCCTCGCTTTCCTCACCTTTTGTAAAGGCCAGGCCTGGGATAGTGAGGATTTGGGTGCAGAACCAGCCCAAACCCAGCAGCCCTGCCCAGAGCTGCGTGCTGGAAAGCAAATTCTCGGCACCCTGGTGTCCCCAGCGTTGTGTCTGCATGCACAGCCCTCTGCTTTGACGAACTCTCTACAATCAGACTTAATTAGTAGGCAGGGACCCGCAGGAAAAAAAAACCAAAAAACCTCTCCCAGCCCTAAGCAGTGTGTCGCGGGGTGCTCTGTGCCGTCAGATCTGGCTGAAAGCACATTTGTCTCAAGCCAGGGAAGGGGCCGAGTTGTTCCATGACAGCCTAAAAACTGAGACACTTTCCCCCTGCAGATGACAAAGCTCGGGAGTAAATTAGCAGGCAGAGTCTGTGAAAGGAAATGTTTCCTTAAACGTTTCCATAAAAGCTAATTGGCCTGTAAGAGCAGCATACCTGTGGGCCGCTGCCTCCCGGGGTTCAGGGCTTGGGGAATCTATTCCTGGCTTGACTAATAATTTTCAGTGTGACTTTGAGCAGGTCATTTCAGTTCTTTGTGCCTTGGTTTCCCTCTCTCTGAAATGAAGAGAATACTCCCTTCCAGAGCACTGATAAGGTTTAAGTACTAAAATTTTATTGCTCCGTTGAAGATCCTTGGCAAAGGGATATTATGCAGATAGAAGGTTAATGATGATGATAGGGAGAGAATAAAAGAAGAAATTGCTGTTTTATTTTTATTTTGTTCTTTAAATGATGTTTAATAGCCAGTTTTCGATTGAGGAATAAAACCCAGTCCCCTGTGACCACCAAATTATCTTGCAAATGCTGTTTTTTTGCACGCTCTTAAAGCTTGCAAAGAGAATGAGGAGCCATACCCCTTCTCTCTGCTGGTGAGAGCAATCAGCAAGAGATTGCCTTTTCCCAATTAGGGAGCTTGTCTGGATTCCTGGATAATTGAGAGAGCTTCCCAAGAGTCCTCCACGAAGTGTCTGGGTCTGTTAGGGGCTGGTGGTCCCTGCTGGGACCAAGCATGGTGTGTGGTGGGGCAGCTCCTTGCCCATGGCCTGAGCAGCTGGGGGCACCTGCCTGAGGTTATGGAGTAGGCCAGGAGGGCCAAGAAACAGGACTTTACCTCTGCCAGAGGGAATTAAAGGCTGAACTGAGCCATTACCCCCACAAATTCACCCCACACCTTTCCAGAAGAATTTCTGGGAAAGCACATCCTGCCGCTGTGCTGACCCATAGAGCCCAGGCACGCACTGCAGAGCCTGTGAGTGTTTGCAGCGATGCTGAGGGCTGGCAGGGACCCCTGCAGTGTCCACCAGTCCTTCACTGACCCCACAGCCCTGCCTGGCAGCAGCACTGCCCACCCCAGTTTGTCATCCTCACCACAGCCACCGTAGGCTGTAAATGTCGACCACAGCGGATCCCGGCGCAGTCTGCGGCCGGGCCTTTGCTTATTTATTCCTTTTTTTTTGTTTTTTTTCCATTTGTTTCATTCACAAACATCAGCTATGTCAAGAATGGCATGTTCGTCACCCCAGACTGTTACAAAACTTAAGGTCAAATTCATGGTATAATTGTGGCTGGGGAAAAGGACAGTATGGATGTGTCGGTCCCTGGTGGGTGAAGCGTGGGGACTGGAGGATGCTGTCTCCTATTTTTCTGCTGGTTGTGGATGGGAGATTTCTGTCCTGTCCAGCCATGGGGTGGAAGCTGCATCTCTGAAGGTGCACTCATGGTGCCCGTGCTGACTTTTTCCTGCTGAGCTCCATTCTGGAGAAATACTCAGGCTTTGTTAGGGAAGGTTATATCTGTTGTTTGGCCAACTGTTCTACCTAGAGAAGAAAATAGGGAAAAAAGGACCAGGTTTTGGTCACATAGCCCTCTGTTAGTCAGCAGCTAATCCCAAACATCATTCCCCCACCCTCCTCATGCTCCAGTGTCTCCTTTGGGAGGTGTAAGACCTCTGTCCATTTTGTCTCCTCACACGTGATCAGCCCCTCTGGCTGCCCACACAACCCAGTGCTGTCTCCCCATGGAGGCTCCCCGTGTCAGAGCTCTGGTGCCTGTTCACCATCTGCCCATGCCAGGAGCTGAGGAATGAGAACAAGAGGACTTGGGGCTTTGTACTGGCTCTTTTCTGGGGGAAGAGTCCCACCCCAGAGCCTGCATTAGGATCATGGGATAGTTTTGAGTTGTAGGGAACCTTCACAGACCATGTAACCCAATTCCTCTGAAGTGGGCAGGGACTTCAACTCGACCAGGCTGATCAGAGCACCATCACTCAACCCTATAAGGTTAGTCCATCCCTTTTCCTCTTTGATGCTGAACTCTTCAACATTCCTGAGTTTCTTCTCAACAGTCTCAAATTAATCACCCCCACAACAGGCTCCTCAACAAGGCTCTTCTCACTGTCCCCATCTCCTCATCCTTGTCTCTCAAAGCTTTCTCCCAAAGCTTCCACGTGTACACAAAGCCATTTTTCTCTTCTTCCTTGTGCCCTTCTCCCTCATTCCTCCATCTCTCTCTGGATTCTCCTGGCCGTGACTGGGAGGGGTTCAGCTCAAAATGCAGAGTCTGTGCTGGGGAAAAAGGCCGTGTTCCCCTTACCCCTCCCACCTCAATAAATACCACTGTGGTAGATTTGTGGAAGACATGGGTTGATTTGTTTGGTTTTTTGTGGTTTTTTTTGCCATCTGTGTCTGAACTGTGATGGTGACAGTATTTCACAGAATATTTCAGGTTGGAAGGGACCCATAAGGATCACTAAGTCCAGTTTCCTGAGGCAGGAGTTGTCTGCTCATATGCATGCACATAAATCCTCTCCCAACAAGACCCCAATCTCTCTTGGGACCTGCAGGGGACCTGCAGGATGAAACAATCGATACCATTGCCCAGGAAAAGGTCACGTTGCATCAGTAAAACTCCTCTGTGTAAAGAACAGGAGCTCAGTTTGTCTCTCTGTTGAAGAGCCAGGCTGCAGGTTGTTGCCAGAGGAGCTGTTTGAGTGCTTGGTTTGTGTGATGGATGATGGGGAAAAGCTGGAGGGAAGATCCCACAAAGTGTGGGTTTGCCTTCTGCCCCCCTGCAGCCTCTCTGCCCTGCTGTGGGTCCCAGTGCTTATTCATATCAGTGATAAACCCAGCCCTTTTTTGACCTTAAGGGATGTTTCAGGATTTCTTTTATTTGTGGACCTTGCCTTGGCCTTCTGTCGCTATTTGTCTCTCCAAAAAAAGGATTCTGCTCTTTCAATTTCTGTGTCCAATTTGGAGGGGGGAATATTACCAATGGGGGTCAGTAAATAGCTCATCTCACTTCATAACACTTAGCATTTAGATAGTGCTTTCCACTGCCAGAGCCCTCTGCAAACTCCCAGTAATCCTCCCTGCACCCCTCCAGTTAGGTAAGTATAACTAATCCCAAACAAATAGCTTCAGTGTGGAACTAATGTAGAGAATGCATGAGAGTAATTTAAGGTTTAAAAGAAAACTAGTGGGTAATCTCACAGCAAAATTAAAAAAAAAAAAGGGGCAGAGAGAAGGAAAAGAAAAAAAAAAAAGACTGAGTTATTGAATGTGAAAGTTAAATCAGACTGGAATATGTTGTTAATTTGCATTTCAAGTAGCCATGTGAGGCTGTAGATATTACAACTACTTAGTGTAGGCTGTTTGGAAGTATGAAATACATCAAAGCATCAGTAATATGTAAAATAATAAAATGTAAAATGCCCTCAGGTTTAGCCTTTTTGTGCCTTATCAGGTTTTTATCAGGATCTTATCAGGTTTTTCATATATATATATATATATATATATATATATATATAAATTCTGTAAGCATGATTGAATTCCATATTTTCTATGTGTTTATATCCAACAAACTGTAGACTTCAGAATCCAGGGAGTGTTCAAGACCAGGCTGGATGGGACTCTGGTCTACTGGAAGGTGTCACTGCCCAAGGCAGGGGTTTGAACAAGATGATCTCCAAAGTCTCTTTCACTCCATGATTCTATTTATGTACTAGAATCCAAATTTCCTCCTTTTCCTGCCTCTCATCTCTGATGACGGGGAACTCCAGAAGCTCACACATCCTCATTAGTAATTTCATCAAAACCTTGGAATTTGTGTTCCTTGCTTCACGTTTTCCCAGGTTCAATTGGACAGTTGCATTTGGCATGAACAGAACTGATCAATCCATGTTCCAGTTGAGATAAATTTCTGAAAGGGTTCAAAAATCAGACTTCCTTTGGAAGCTGAGTACCTGATCTTGGCTCTCCATAATGACCTGCCTTGTGCTTGCTGCCCTATGTGCAAGAATTCCCATCTGAAAGACTTGTGAGGGATCACAGAATCATGGAATGGTTTGGGTTGGAAGACACCTTAGAGATCACATTTTCCAAGCCCCAGCCATGGGCAGGGACACCTTCCACTAGACCAGGTTGCTCAGAGTCCCAGCTGGAATTAGAGGCTGAGATTTCCAGGCTGATGGCTCAACAGGCCACTTCCCATCTCCTTTCCAGGGTCAGCCCTGGTGCTGGACAGGCTCCACACCAAACCTCCTGTGAAAATGCATTTGCTTGTACCTTTATTTGCCCACCAGGAAATCTCCTGGCAGACTCAGGAGCATGGAGCCAGCCTGTGGTATTCTCTAAATGGGTCTTGTGTGGACTTTAAAAGATCATCTCCATGTAAAGGCACCTTTTTGGGTTTTTTGTACCCAGACCCTGTGCTGTGTCAGATGTCACACGATCCAGCAGGGTTTTGCAGAGCCGTTTAGCTGCAGATGCTGTTGCAGGTGCAAAAACACCTGCTAGTGCAGATGCAAACTCAAGGAGCCCTCAAGGAGATCCAGAAGATCATCAGGACTTTTTGCAGCATGTTTTTGCTCCCAAGCATTGCCCTTCTGCAGGTCCCTGCCATGGTGAGCACTCACAGCCCTGGTGTGTGACAAAGCCACAAGTGTCCTCACTGAGGGGGGAGGTTAGATTGGATCTCTGTAAAAATTCTTCCCTTTGAGGGTGGGCAGGCCCTGGCACAGGGTGCCCAGAGCGGCTGTGGCTGCCCCTGGATCCTGGAAGTGTCCAAGGCCAGGTTGGACATTGGGGCTTGGAGCAGCCTGGGACAATGGAAAGTGTCCCAAGAAGGGGATGGGAATGAGAGGAGCTTTAAGGTCCCTTCCAACCCAAACCATTCTATGATTGTTTGATATGATGCTGATCTGTGACCCTGGATAAATACCCTGGAAGTCCTGCAGGGTAGGATCAAGGTGTGCTGGGGGAGTCCTGGTGTGGGAGAGGGCACCAGGAGGGTGTGGTAGGGCTGGGAGTCCCAACCAGGACATCTCAGAAGTGGAGACTAAGGGTGAGGCAAGCTGTGGTCTCTGCCAGGCTAAGCTATGATAGCAGAACTGCAGTGGATGCTCTTCGGGGGCTTTTATCCCTTATACTAACCTAAATCCAAAATCCACTGCCTCCTGCCCCTGGTATTTCCAAAAAATGACATATTTACCCCAGACTTCTCTTCCCCTTCATACCCAGAGAAATGAGCCATGCCTGAAGAGGACCAAGCATGACCATTTATTGCAGAGATCAGGTTCAGGAGAGGCAGGAGAGAGCCCACCCCTCCCTTGTGTCCCCCACCCTCCCCTCTGCCCGCTGTACCCCTCTGCTGCAGACTTCTCAAGAAGAAAGAAAAATAAAGGTTTGGCAGATCTATTTACACAGTGTAAAATTGAATTAGTGGAGGTATGTGAGGAACATGGCTCGATTTCCATGGGGATGAGGAGATTTTTATCACCACCCCCCCAGGATTATCCTGTACAACACAAAGCTGCTTTTGGCACTGGCAGGTGGGCATCCCCCCGTGAGCCTCCCTGGGGTAAAACCAAAGTGATCTCTGAGGCTGGCCTTGCTAGGGTGGGGGCTTAGCCAGGGTGGGGAGCTGAAAAGGCAGAACAGAGCTCAGGGGAAGCTGGGATGAATGCCTGCAAAGGTGAAGGTTTGAGACCAGGTGAGCAAACGAAGCTGGGCATCTCCAGTTGTTTTCTGCCCCCTCTCCTTTGATAAGGTTCAGCACCTTTTGATGCTCTGTAGAGTTTGAGAAATTCCTCAGCCATGGTCAGGGCAGGAGGGACTGTGCAAGGGGCAGGCAATTGAGGAGATTGCATCCTAATCCCAAAAATAACAGGACTGCTTTCCCTATCCACTGATGATGAACTCCACCCTCTTGTGCGTTCAGTGTCAGACAAGAAAATGTCCTGGACCCCGTCTGTAGAGGTTCCAGCCCTGTTGCACAGGGTTTATCATCTGTCTGTCCCAGAAAAGTCCCTGCAACCCATCCTGGGCTTGCCCAGCCCAGCACATTCCCATCAAACCTCTGGGAAGGGTTGAAGCTTCTGCCTGAGCGTGGCTGTCAGTGCCACAGGACAGACGTGACGGTGTGAATGACAGGGGAGCAGTGGGGAGCCAATCCCATCTTTCTGGGCTCATGGGCTCCACGCTCACTGCCCTGGACAGTGAAGTGCAGAATGGGAAGGAAAAGGGAGAGGGAAGAGCCCTGTCTGCACACCCGCCCCAGAGCAGGCAAGCCAAGCCTGGGGCCAGCCAGGCGGAGTGAGCGGCCTCAGCGCTTCCTCCCGCCCCAGCCTGGAGGGACGTGGCTGGGTGGAGATCTGGCCGAAGCTCCTGTCCTCTCTCTTGCCAGCACAGCTCAACTGGGGCAACTGGTATCCAGCCCTGGCGTGGTTCCATCACTGGCAGCTGGGAGAAGAGCTGTGCATCCCTACAGTGCGGTGGGGACCAAGGAAAGCTCCTGGAGTGGGATGGCAGGGTGTGTGGGATGGGGTGCTGTGGCTTTAGGGTGTGCAGGGCAGGTTTTAAAGCAGTGTCCTGCTGTGCCAGGTGGGGAGTTGTCTCCTCACTCCATGGGGAGCATGGGAAAAGTGCAGGGCCAAGGGAAGGGGCTGCTCAGGGCACAAGGACACCTAGAAAGAGGAGAGGGAAAACATGCAGAATCCCCCCGGAGAGCAAATTCATAGAGGGGATGGGGAGCAGGGAGGAGCAGCATGGCTCTAGATGGAATGAGAAGGCTGGAGAAGCTGCCCAGCCCTTTGGTCCTCCCCTCTCCATCAGCTGGATCTGCCACTCACAGTGTCTTTTTTTTTCTCACCTCAGGGTGGATTTTTCCTCCACTTCCTGCAGTAGGGCAGCAGCCCAGTTCTCATGAGGAGCCCTGTCAGATCTGCTCAGCACCATCTGCCCACTCCAGGCTGGGAAAATCAGGCCCAAAATAACATTGGATGAGCAAATAATCCCCATGGGCTGCTGCCCACCCTGGGTGTCCCAGGCTCCATCAGCACAGTCCCGTGCATTGCACACTGACAATCCTCATCTTTATAATTTGAAAGAGGCTGCTTCATTAGGTGTGACCTTTCACCATCTTAAAACTTAAATATCTTATTTTCCAGAGACTTGGGCACAATCTGTATGGCTGGGGCAGTTCCTGACTCAGCATGGCCCCTCAGGGTCTCATTCACACCTCCATCCTCCCCCAAAATGGCAGCCAAGGGCTCTGAACAGTGATGCTTTGTTTTTCCAGTGAGGAGCTGCTGATAACCCTACATTTCTATACAGAACCTGTGTGCAAGGATGCTGCAAACCCTGACATCCAAGCATTCTCCAAAATGGATGGGAAGTCTGCAAGGGACATTTGGGGAGCTGCCGCAGGACTTCACCCATGGAGCTGCTTTGGCAAGATGAGGTTACAGTAATTTCAGTTTGTCCCCACATGTTGGGACGAGGCAGAGCAGCTTTTCCCCCTGCTCACTGTTTCTGTCACTGTGGCTGTGTCAGCAGCAGGGCCAGGAACAAAACCCATCCCTGCCTTTGGGTACCACTGGCTGCTCCCTGTCCCCATCCAAGGCAGCTGTTCCTGTGTCCCCACAGCCTCACAGGACTCCTTTCTGATACCAACACACTGGCTCAGGTGGTGAAATGTTCATTTCCAAGACTAGCAAAGGGTTGAAAGCAATCCTGTTTGTGGGCACAGTGCTGCTGCCCAGGGGCCCCTGGCTGCTGAGCCAGCCAGGATGGGGAGCACGGGGCTGCAGTGCCAGCTCAAACCCTTGGCATGTGCCACCACACACCTTCCCCTGTCCCCAGGCAGCAAAGCACACGACCCTTTTGCTTGTTTGGTTTCGTCCTGTAACCAGTCTGTTTATTGTTTTGAAAAGGTTAAATTGGTCAGGAAAAAAAAAAAAAGGATAGGCTTTTTTTTTTTTTCTTCCCCTTTCTAATGAGAGTCTGGGGACCTTTTCCCTGCTGACGTCAGAGTCATATCCAATAGCCTTTGCAGTGAGGCCTGATTTGCAAAGGACACCCTGGGGAAAAGCAAAAATCTTGGTGAAACCTTTAAAAAGAAAAAAGCACCCTTTGAGACGATTTTCTGCTTCTTTTATGTCCTGATTTCACCTTCTAATTACTAATTCCTTACTCCTTTTTTTTTTTTTTTTTTCATCCCCCCCAAGCTGAGGGAATGTTGGAGGGGAGGGTGTTTGCAGCCCCCTGTGCACGCACACACGCTCCCTGTCTCTCCCTGTGCTTGGCTCTCCCCCCCAGCTGCCATGCAAGGAGAAGCCAAGCCCCAGCAGCTGGGCTGCTCCATCCTGCCTTGGCCGGGAAGCTGAGGGGGCCCCGTCTGGGTCGCTCTGCACTCAGGCAGCCCCAGCCCTGCCCTTCACTGTGTGCTCCTTGCCTTGCCTTGCCTTGCCTTGCCTTGCCTTGCCCTGTCCTGGCATTCCAAGGGACGTATGGCACCATCCTTCCCTCCCTCCCTCCCTCCCCTCCCCCCCCCNTTCCCTCCCTCCCTCCCTCCCTCCCTCCCTCCCTCCCTCCCTCCCAAGGCAGGTAGGCAGGAGCAGGCATGGCTGAGGTGGAGTTGCAGCCCTGCCCACGTTCCTGCCCATCCAGGCTTTCCAAGCAAGACTGGCATCTCTGGCGTTGTGTCCAGGCTGTGCCCTGCAGAGCCCACCTCCCCACAGCTGTGCCCTGTCCATGCAACAGGAGCAGGGAGGGTGTCGGTGGCACCATTTCAGGTGGTCCCATTTCAGGGATGTCATTTCAGCTCACCGAGTGTCCCTCTGGGGAAAGCTGCCAGAACATTCCAGCTGGAGACCCATGTCCCGTGTGTGCAGTGAGGCTGTGGGAGATTCCCACACTGACGGGGGGTCAGGAGGAGCTCCTGGCTGGAGGTGGCATTTCCAAGATGCTGCTGTGGTCACTATGGCTCCCTCATAGCCACAGCCCACAGGTGGCTGTGGTTGTGGTCAGGAATTTGACTCAATGCTCTTAATGACACCCAGCACAAATGGTGATTTGTGATCCCACAGGCCCAGGATCCCCAGGGCTGAGGAGCTCCTTTGCAGGGCTGAGTCGTTCAATATCCTTTGGGCAGAGGTTCTGCATGTTCAGCTGCCTCTTCCCCCAGGGACAGAGGATTCCTGCTGTCGAGAGGTGGCCTTGGAGTGCTCCTGTCCCCTCCTGCCTGACTGCAGCAGCCTGGGATGTGCAGGCACACCCTGGGCTCCCAGATGTGCTTATGTGGTGTCTTTATGGGTAACTTGTTCGCTGTTTTTGAAGATGTTCAGGGGAAGATGTGTCTCATCCTTGGTTTATCTGACCTTGGTGAAGTTTGGTGGGCTCAGAGGTTCCTTGTCCACAGAACACAAAGTAAGGCTAGCCACAGGGTGAGGGAATTTGGTTACTCTCCCATGTCCTGAGCATGAAGTGTGTTGGAGTGGGAGCAATTTGGGTGGGCTGCAGTGTGACTGTGGAGGTCCCACCTGCCATCATCCATGGGTGCTTCCTCATAGGATGGGTACCATCAAAAACCCAGCAGTACAAACTCAATAGAAGTTTAGTTTTGGGTCCAAACTTCATGGTTGTTCTCTTCTTGAGGAGCCGAATCTTTTTCCAGTTGAATACATCCAAACTTTGAGTGAGCTCAGCTCCTGGTCTGGCTCTTAAGCCAAGCTTTGCAGGTTCAATCTTTCTCCTGCTCTGCTCTGGACATATTTCTGCACTAGGCAGGAGATCTGGGTGCAATAGCCATGCTGTCCTCATCCTCCCCAAAGCTTTTCCTGTCTGGCAGCAGTGGAACCAGTTGGGTTTTGTGTGGTGAGCCAGGTATAACTCCTTTACAGAATCACGGAGTGGGTCACGTTGGAATCACATTGGATCATCTGTTCCCACCTCCCTGCTCACGCACAGCCTTCCCAGATCACATGGCACAGGACTGTGTCCAAATGGTTCTGGAATATCCCCAATGAGGGAGACTCCACAGCCTCAACCTTTGCTCTACTCTGGTGTGCAAGGTCTGGACCCACCAGGAGGTGTGGACAAGTGTCTGGGTGTCCTCACCGGCCCTGGTGTCTGTGACACTTGTACCTCACTGATGGAATTAGCAGAACTTGATGTGAACCTCCCTAATTACCATCTTAAGGCTTCCTGAGTGCAGGCTGTGGCCATGCACTCGACTGGCTACAAACATCCTTGGTTTGACGGATCTGCTTGTTCCTCTGCTGAGTGCCCCCATTGAGGAAACCCTGCTGGGAAAAGGGGTCTCCTGGAAAAATGAGCCTCTCTGTGCCCTGCTACCAGGGCTGTCTGTATATGGGGGCTCTCAGGCAGCTGAACATGTAGAATGTAATGCTCTGGTGATATCCAGGACTCTGTACTGCAGATACCTGTGCAATAAAGCAGGTCCCCCTGGGGGTGGCAAGAGGCTTCACAAGAACAGAGGGCTTTAGTATGATGGAAAAAAGCTCTGCATCTCACGTGTCTATTTTAGGGCAAGATCTGTGCCATCGTGTTTGTGTCAGAACATCACTCTTTGGGGTGAATGAAACCAGTGGGGAGCAGCACCTGCCTCCAAGGAAAACACCCTGTCTACTGTGGCCAAGCAAGAGGCTGGCGGGGATGAGTGTGGTGGAGTGACACAGGTGGTGAGGAGGGCCTGGTGACAGCTCATCCAACCCCACTGTCCTCTCACTGTGCTTCGTCCTTGCTGCAAAGCTGCTGCCCAGCCAAGTTTGTCTTGAACAGCCACAACACGTTGGGAAGGTTGGGAGCACCCTCTGTCTGCCCCTCCTCCTTGTTTTCCCTCGTGTCTCTTGTCTGCTTCCTCCCCCTCTGCCCCGCCATCCCTTTCTGCCACTGCTTCTCACTTTGCTACCTTCAGCAAACCCCGCTGCGTCCTGCCCCAGCCAGCTCAAAAGCAGCTCCAGCCCCCGTGGCCAAGTGCAGGCTTAGAGGCAGAGCACAGACACAGCTCCATTAAGCCAGGCTGATCCTTACGGGAATCGTTCCTGGCCAGGGCTTGAAAAACAAATATAGCACGTTGGTTTGCTTTGGCTGCGCCAGGAGGGTCACGCAGGGACGCAGGTTTTCTGTTTGGATGGGGAGGCAAGGTCCAAGGAGCAGAGTAATAGGCTGGAGAGCCGTGGAAATGGTATGTCATTATTTACATGTCAGGGACGGAGCCAGCAGCGAAGGCGGAGGGTGTGCTCGGAGGGACGGCCCGCGGTCGTGCTCGTGCTCATCACGTGCAGGGAATCGTGGAGGCTGGAGGGGTCTCAGCCACGTGCTCAGCCAGAGCAGGTCCTGTAGGGCAGGGGTGGGTGACAGCCAGACCCCATCCTGGGAAGGGAAAGCAGTGTCCCATCCGTCGGCACTCACTCTACACCTCTACACCCGCCTGGGCATCCCAAAGCGGGACAGTTCTGCTCCAAGGCAAAACACCCCAAGGTTTTTTGGGTTTTAGCAGAGGTTTATCCACCATGGACATGTCCCAGGTGCTTCTCCTGCCTTGGGTGCAGCAAGGACAGATGTGGAAGTGCTGGCAGAGATGGTTCAGTCCTGCAGGCTTTCTTTGAGCACGGGATTTGCTCTGCCCCTGGACAACCTGGGCAACGCGACTTTTCTCCCAGTTTTGCTACATCCTAAACTGTTTAAATTGCTCGTTCTTTGGGGTAGGAATTATTCATCCATAAAGCATCCAGCATGTGTTGGTTATTATTTGGATATGTTATTATGAGTCAAATAGGCAGCAATAATTTATGCTGGAGCTGGAGCTGACCTTTGTACACCAGGGAAACCAACCTGAAGAGGGAAAACAGTGACGACATCCACTGTGTTTACTGACATTTTGGCTTTTTACTGGCATGTTTTCAAGCACCAAAAAAAGTCACTAAATGAATTCACTATGAGTACACTTAGTTGTAGTGTATAAACATGATGTATAAGCATGGGGTTTGGTTCTATATCTTTTTTGTGTGTGTGAATACATATTTATATATACATAAAAATGCAGGCGTCAGGTTTGCAATATTAATATCTAAATGATTTTCTGTTTGCGTGTTTTCTATTTATGACCAAAACATGACTTCTTTTTCTTTCATAACCCTGCATTTAGCCGAAAAACAAAAAAACCCACCCATAAATCTAGATTATATGTAAAACATTCTCATATCATCTTAAAGAGGGAAAAAAAACCCCAAACCTTAAAGTTAATTTACCATTTTTATTGCCGTGTTCGGGGTGAGGCGAGGAGGAATATGGACTAGTACCAAGTTCAGCCTTTGATTTTCCTTCTTTTCTTTACACCTCCTCTGGGTGATTTCAGAGGTGGTTGCTGGCCCCACACGGGAGGTGGGCATGGACGTGCCTGTGGGCACGCACACATGCACAGCCCATCTCTCTCCTCTCCTCCACGCTCACATCCAGCCCAGCCCATGTTCAGCTGTTCAGTCATCACCTTATAAATAGCTTTTCCTCCACGCACTTGGCCAAGTGCATAATGCACGGAGTGATACCCAGAGCTCCTTGGATTCTGCTTGCAGGTTTGCTGCTGAGCCTTTTGAGGGGGTTTCAGCTGTGGCGTTGCTGCTAAGGTTTTAATTCATCCTTTGGTTTGTTCCTTTGGGATCAGGAACTGTCCAGGACAGGGATCGTGTCTACATGCCCAGCACAACCAGGTATTAATTAAACCTGGGGAGGGCCTGGATGTTGAGTCTGGAAAGAGGTGTTTATGGATATATACATGTGTATATATGCACAACATGCGTGTGTTTAATTATGACCAAAAGGAACAGTTACCCTTCTTGCCTTCTAAAATAACTCAAAATATTCCATTAAATAAAATCTGCCCTTTACAGCCCCTACCTCCCATCCTTGCCCACTCATAAAACCCACTTAGGGCTAATTTAGAGGTTTTGTTGGGCAAAAGTGAAAAGTTTTTTTTCTCTTCCTGACCTTTTAAAAACTTGGTATTTTTAACCATTGGTGATTGTCTTTAAATAAGTAATTTTGAAAATTAGAATAGCATTGTTCCATTCCAAATAATGTCATAACAGGGCAGTTTCAATGCTACCAGAGGGATTGCCTCACTTTGTTTCCCCCAACCCAAGTTTTCTTTGACCTGTATGTCTGTTTCTGAACCTATTACTTTTAATAGAAGGACTTTTTTTTTGCTGTACAGCTGGTTTTGACCTCAAATTCCTAACTAGTCCTTCTCATAACTGCTGCCTGGTCTCTTGGGAGATCCTGGAGTTCCTTGGGGATGATGCTGGAGGTGGGACGCCAGTTTCGGGATTGTTCGAGTTCCCCACCAAAGCTGCAGAGCAGGGGAGGCTCTCGGGCCTGGGCATGGCCATGTCCCTGCCAGGTCCCACCACCCCTCAGCCCAGGTACTCAGAACTGCCCTGAGCTGAGCTGTGCCAGCCCAAGAAGAGGTGACTGAACCCCTGAGAACTGGTGGCCCCCCAGGAGTAAACTGGGAGCCTCCACACAGTGCCAGGCACCAGCCTTGGTTTGTTGTCCTGTGTTGTGACCACCTCCCCTGGCTTAGCCAGGGATGTGTCCTTCTCCTCCTGTGCCACAGCTCCCTGTTGGTTTCCCTCACACGAGGGTTTCATGTTTGCTCCTGTGATCTCTCATGGGGCTTTCTCAAACCTCAGATGTTTTTATGTTCTTTTGCCGTATTTTTTGTTGTTGTTGTTGTTTTGCATCGTCTTTGCAAGGTGAGCTGCCCCAGCTGACAGGCCATGCCTTCAGACTTCTCCTCCTTCTCCTGCCCGTTCCTCATGTGGACCCCCTGCCATCCCTCCCTGGGTGTGTGTGAGCCCCTCTTGGCTGCCCCCAGCCCCGTGTTGTGAACGTGCTCGGAAATAGCTGCAGCAGCACCTTTCCTAAATCATGTGTGTTGCATCCAGCCTGGATGTTCGCTGGGAGGCCACTGGAATGGCTGGGAGGGATTTACCAGGTCCAAATTCACTTGACAGAAAAACAAAATTCCAGCCTAATTTTAACCAGCTGTGGTGGGAGAGTGAAAGAGAGAGAGAGAGGGAGGGAAGGGGAAGGAGAGCAGGGAGTGGGGGCAGAAGGGGAAGGGAGGTGGGAGAAGGGATGTTGGTGCTGCCAAGGGGCTGCTCTGGAGAAGCCCTGGTGTGGGCTGGTGGCAGTGGGGACACCGTTTCTGCCTTCCCCGTGGTGGCCGTGGCCCCTTTCCTGTCACAGGGGGTGGTTTTGTGCTGCTGAGCCATCCCAGCCCTTTTCCTGGCGGGGTGATGGGCTTCCCCCTCTGGACAGAGCAGATCCACGCCACGCTCATCTCATCTTCAGTACCACAGTGGAGCGTGTGCATATGGTGTTAAAAAGATTGTCTGAAAATCCAGCTGATGTTTAAAATGAGAAAAAAAAAAAAGGAGCTAAAAGAGAAAAGAGAGCTCTATGAGTTCAATATTTAGCTTTGTTTTTATATTCTTTGGTAATACAGGATGAGGATGGCATGTCCCCTAAATACATATGGCAAAAAAAATACATTTAGTTTTAGTATGATTTTAATTTTCAATTTGATTTAAATTACATAAAAATATATTTTTCAGTGAAATAATGTACTTTATACATGTAAATGTCATGTGTATTTTGTAGGTGTAATTGGAACAATGCAAATTTAAATTAAATATGAGCTACTTCTCAGTCTAGCTTTTTGAAAATACATGTTCATGATTTCAAAAGTTAGGGAACTTACAAAGAGAGATTCTTTTCAATAACCTGAAATGTTTATAGACATTTTTATTACATTTTTATTGCGTATCCCATCCCTTTTCCATTTTAGACTGCATGTACCAAGCAAGTCAAACATCTGATGGATCTGGGGACTCCTGTTTGAACCCTGGTGCTATGTAATAATTTTTCCAGATCCATAAAACATAAGCACAGCCTCAGCCTCTTCAGCAAGCTGCTGCTGAAAAGCTCACTGGAACCAGGAAGATCTCAGGAATACGCAAAGCTGTGCCCGTGTTGAGGATTTGAAGGATGGGGGCAATGTGTTATGATGCATAAATGTTGGTAAAAATAAGTTCTTGTAGACATAAATTAAGGAGAATGTTCACACCATTTACAAGGGAAAGTTGCACTGTTCATGGTGGTAAAAGTACCCAGCTGAATGCTGTCCTGTGGGGAGACACATCCTGCTCAATTGAGGTGAAATTCATTGGAGATAAACGAGCTGAGCATCCTGAGATTCCCGCTGATGATTTCCATGGAAGTATAACAAACATTCTTATTTTGGTTTTTTTCACTTTTTAAAGAGAAGCAGCACAGCTGTGTCACCATGTTTGGCTTGGTGGTGGCTCCTGTGGACAGGAAGCTGGGTGAAGGCAAGAAATGGGATGTGGTGGGGCTGGGCTGGAGCAGGAGGGCTGAAGGTTGGTGAAATCTGCCTGATCTGTGCTGCACAAGAGGCTTTCCCTGGGGCAGCTGTCCAGGATGTCCTACAGCATGTCAAGGTGGCTCAGAGTCCTTGTTCCTCCTGTGTCCCCACTGCTGTGTTCCCCTGTTTCCCCAGTGCTGTTGGGGAGGTGTGGTTTGAGACAGGTCCATGTCCCCATCTCTGAGTGTGGCAGTTGTGTCTGGAACCTTCTGAAACCCGCAGCAGACGCGGTTTGTCCCGTGTGTGTGTCCCCACAGAGCCCTGGACTGTGTGCCTGCCCTTCTTTGTCTCTCATTTCTCTTTCCCGTGCATCGCATGGTTCATGTCAGACCAAATGGCACAAGCAGGCTTCATACAATCATTTTTTTTACCCCAATATACATGCCTGACTTTGTTTCCATCTGCTCCTTCGTGGCTGGGGAAGACAAGAGAGAACTTGAGGAGATCAGCTTTGTTGTACACAGGATTGTTTTACTTGCAGCAACATCTGTTCAACTCAGTCCGGTTCAGCACCCAACAGGTCAGGAGCAGGGAGACTGAGACATGGCAGCAAACGAGTTGGGATGTGAATTTCCCATGGATTTCTGAGGTGCCCCTTTCCTCCAGCTGTCCTGGGGATGTTGACATCACCGCTTCTGGAGATTCTGCTGTCTTAAATATGATTTAATGGGAAAAAAACCTGAGCTTAGATGTAATATGTCTAAAAGGATCTGCCTTCCCCGGGGAGCACGGAGGTGTTGACTCTCTCTGATCACTCATTCCTGGGCTCTCACCCACGGATAATTACGTTCTTCCATGCATGATGCAGAAGGCCAAGTTCTGCTGGAGCAGGAGGATGTGCAGGTGGGCAGTGGTCAGCTCTTCACCTCGTGCTTTGTACAGCTGCTGCTGCAGCCACTCTGGTTTTCTGTCTAGGGAGGGTCAGAGAAGGGAAAAAAAAACCCCCTTGATGTAACTGTCCCTCTTTTCCCTGTTCGGTAGCAGCAGTGACATTCATGATCCATTCCTGTTGGCACTGAGCTACCCTTGATGGCTTCTCACAGGAGCACTCAGGGCTTTGGCTCAGGTCAAGGGGTGACACAAAGCAAAACACTTTGTACCTCAGCCTGCAGTGATCCCTGGACTTGGAAACAGGCTGCTGTGGTGACCACCTCCCTGGAGATGCTTAAATTAGTTAGTCAGGGACACATCATCCCTGGTCTCTCAACTTTTTCCCAGTTGCCCTCCCCCATCCCATCCCGCTGCATGTTCTGTGCGGATACCTACCACTCCCAGCCGGTAATGACTTCCACATGGGGCTGGACCTTGTGGACAAATCCCCTGTAACAATAGGAAATGTTCCTTGGTCTCTCATTGTGTCTGTCTTTGGGAAGGAGGAGAAGGCGTTGACGACAAGCCGAAGAGTTCTAATATTCCTCCCGGACAGCTGATTAATTCCATCCTCTGCATCCGCTCTGGACCATCCCGCCCCGCCCCGCGCCTTCTGCTTTTTATTGTTCTCTCCACCTGGCTCCCTCTGGCAAGGAAGCCGATGGGAGTTTGTGCCACGTGGAGCTCCAAGTGGAAAACCCGAGCTGCAGGAACCTCCTCTCCCCCCGCAGACCAGGCCCAGTGGCTCTTGCTGGAGGAGGAGAGGCTGCACCTTCCTCACAGCCAAGTCGGAGCACTGGAACGGAGACGCAGCATTCCTCCCCGGCACGTCTGCTCCCGCCTGGGAGAGACCAGACCCTGCCTTTTCCCACCCCTTCCCCCACCACCATCCTCTCTTTGTGGATAGCTACAGGCGCACTCTCACACTCAGACCTTCTCACCGGGTATGAGCACATTCCTCCTTAGAAATGTCCAGGATCCTGCCAGGATATGCCCAGGATCCTGCCAGGTTATGCCCACCCCTGCTGGCTGAAGAGCCCCCTGTGCTCATTCCTTCTCCTGCTCATGTCCTTTGTTCACTCAGAGGTGACATGGCCGGGGCTGTGGTGGCTCGCACGTGCACAGGGGTTTGCACACTCCCTCGCCACAGCTGGGCTTCACCTCCAGTCCTTGCCATTTCCTCCCACCAGGCTCCTGCTCCAGCCTCACTGCTCAGCTGTGATCCATGGAAGAGGAGGGAAGAAAGAGAGACAAGGGCATTTTGATTATGGAGTTGATTTATTAGAATCATTTTAAAACACAAACCCATCTGTGTGCCTCTTCCCCATCCAAGATTTATAAAAGACGAAACCATCCATCTGACCCCCAGCTCTCCCTCCCTTCCTCTTCCCCCGCCTCATCCTCGCCTTCCATTCTCCTTTGTGGCTCTCTTGCCAAAACACTTGCCCATACTTAATTCTCCTCCCAGAGAGACAATGCTTTGCATTTTTGCATTGGAAGCCAAAAAAAANAAAAAAAAAAAAAAAAAAAAAAAAGACAATTCTATTCTGTCTCTGCTCTGCTGAGTTACTTTCCCAAGAGTCTGTGTTTAAAAAAAATTAAAAAAAGATAAAGGAAAAGACAAGTTGGTGCTGAAAGGTGTTGGAACATCATTGTGTGGGGGTAACTTTTATTCACTCCACATATCAAACAGCCACTGGCAGGCCATCCCCAGGCGGGGCGGGTGGGACTGCAGCCTCTTCCAAAGGGCTCACCTTTAGGGCGGAAAGACACTTTTGGACTCTGTCTCCCATCCTTCCTTTGCTCCCCTTGGAGGGCCTTGGCTCGAGTTCTCAGGGGTTGAGGTGTGCTGACAGATTCCCCAAGCTGGAGAAGCCAGTGGCTGAAGTCCAGAGCAGGAGGAGAGCTGAGGTCCAAGTTTCCTGGACTCGCCTTGTGACAAGCAGGAAGAGGCTCAGCCCTCCTCTTCCTCACTGCTCTCCTTGATGTCAGTCCAGCCTCCCTGGGGCACTGACATCAGAGGAGATGTGTTGAGACCCCTCTTGTCCAGGCCCCACCGTGACCAAGTCTTTTCACCTCTTTCAGATTTCCAATGCTTTAGGCATTTCTGTGGTCACCAGGAAAGCTCAACCAGCATTGTCTGCTGGCAGTTGAGGGCTTTTATGTCATCTTCTCACAAGGTTGGAAGGTTGGGAGCACATCTAGAGCTCTGGAGCTCCTGGAGCTAAA
Organism: Cyanoderma ruficeps; assembly: GCA_008694505.1. Classification (NCBI taxonomy): domain Eukaryota; kingdom Metazoa; phylum Chordata; class Aves; order Passeriformes; family Timaliidae; genus Cyanoderma; species Cyanoderma ruficeps. Next base: position 7,683,851 of record VZDJ01000051.1, read on the forward strand.
GGGAGTATTAGCATGCAGTTAAAGGAGGTTTGAAATTACCTAATGCATGTTCAGCCTTTTCTTATTTTCACATCAGGGAAGCATTTTCCTCAGTTTCAGCAAATTAATTTGTAGCCAGTGTCCAGCATTCGAAGTCACAGTGATGGTGGGAAAAGGTCACGGGTGATGGTGATCTCAATTCTGAACAGCACTGTTTTGACTTTGATTTTATTTGTGTGTGCTTGGGTACAAACAAAACCTTTTTGGGGTTTGTAACTATTCTTTTGAACTTCATTTTTCCATATAAATCTCATTTTTATGTTGTTAGTGATTCCCATATGAGATCTGACATTTGTTATTTGATCCTGGCAGAGGAGAATGAAACCTATTAGCGGAGGCTCATGGGTTCAACAGGATCCTAGGGAATAAGAGCAGGGCTTGTGAAAAGACCTGAGGATTTAGTGTCACTGTCATCTGCTCGAGCTTTTGAATCTCTTCCCTGACCCCTTTCTAGCCACAGAATTGTCTGTCTTCAGTTTTCCTGGTTCCAGGTGTATATTAATTGAAGCTGATGACTTACCCACTTTGTGGCACACTAAATCACCCAAGTGCTGAGTGTCCTCCAGGACCTCTTCACAATTCCCTTATGCCTGCTTAGAACAAATAGGCATAACCTCATGTATTTCTTTTGGAAAGAGACAAAAAAGGAGTTTTACTAGGAGCACAAAACTCTCGTGGTTTGTGTGGCACCACTTTCCACCAAGGTTCCTCTCACTCCTCCTCAGGAAAGACATCTTGTAGAGGAAAGGCATTACTCAGCTGGTCTACAATCTATCAGGGATGCTAGGAAAGAGCTGGAAGTCGTGGTCTCCCAAGCCTGGAGCCAAATAACCTTGCTTACACCAACCATGACAAGGGTCCAACCAGCAGCTTTCCCAGAGCATCCACATCTACATTGAAATACCGGGACATGAGGAGGCCTTACAGGCAATTCCCCCATTTATAGATCCCAAAATGAGTGAGGTCATGAATCTTGCTCTAGAATCAGAGTGGAAAGATCTCCGATTGCTCCATGAACACAGACGGAAAAAGGGAATTTCCGGGCCGTATTCCTGACATTCTCAACTTGTCCCCTTTGATATCTCTTGAGCGCGCCGTTCATCTCCGCGTCCGGTCCAGCGCTGCTGTCTCATGGATTAAACAGCTGCCACGTCCCACCCTGGAGGCAGCTGTGTGTCGGGGCTGCCTCAGGAGCCCAGGGCTCTGTGCCCTGACACTGGTCCCGCTGTTCCAGCAGGATGCTGCCCTGCCATGGGCGCAGCTCTGGCTGGAGGGATGGGGCAGGACCGTGCCAGCCCATCCCCTGGTTGTCCTTCACACTTTACACTGTCTGGTACAGAGATGCTTTTTCTCCTCTTTTTTTTTTTTTCCTTTCCTTTTTTTTTTCTTTATTTTTCTCTCCTCCCCCCCCCCTTTTTTTTTTTTTTTCCTTTCCATGGGTTGTTTGGATTAAGGGGCCTTAAAGGGGCCAGACATTTTTTGTGTTCTCTCATACCCTATAAATAACCGGCACCTCTCCAGTGCTCCAACTCCACCCTTCAGTTGCAGATTCCACTGTCTAGCTGCCACCGCTCCGCATGGCCTTTCACACTCTTCCTTTTTTGTTTAATATGGAAATATTAGGAAAAAAAAAAAGAAGCCTTGCTGTCACCAATCCTCCAAGAGGAGGAGGGGGGAAAGGGAGAGAGAGGTGGGAGCTGGGAGGAAAGGACGCAACCAGCCAAAAAGAGTATCCGAAGGAATGTTCTTCTCCCTCCCAGGTTTACAGCGATGCCTTTCCATCCAGAATCATCTGTTTTGTTTTCCTTCTCCCTCAGCCTGAGAGTGCTGCTGCATTATCATGTAATGTTGCTTAATGGGACAGAAGAAGGCTTCGAGTCGCCTCCCGGACCGCAAGCATAGCCCAAATTCCAGGCCAGCAATGTCTTGATGCCTGCGGTGTCTCATGAAAGCAGAGGACTTGCAGCCCTCTGTCTGCCCCATGAATGGTCGGTTGGGGTTTTGTTTCTTTCCTTTTTTTTTCCTTTTCTTCTTTTTTTTCTCTCCCCAAGGGCATGCCGCCACCCTATCCCTGTCCGGGCAGGGATTTTGTAACCGCCGGCATATCTGGGAGGTATGTGTGGAATCTTCCAAGTGCTTGGTCAGTCCTCTGTGGTTTCCTTTGAGCAACTGCCCACCCTGCCAGCTCCCACCACCCCTTCCCAAGCCCCCTGACATGCAACCCATTGCGCCACTCATGCCATAGTTTCACATGACAGTCGTCTCCTCGGGATTTCTTTCTGCTCCTTCCTCCTGGCACGTTTCCTGATGCTGGTGAGGGAGCAGAGGGTAGGAGCCCTGAAGGCTGAAGCTGTCTTGAAGACCACAGAGCAGACAAAAACAAAGGACAAGCTCTTACTTACCAAGTGTCCCAATTTAGGGAGTGGAGGTGTAAGCCTCACTCGGTTCTAGCTGGCACCAAGAATTTGAGTGAAGGAAGTGGGATACTCCAGCAGATGAATTTCTGACTTCTTTCTCTGAGGTGTTATTCCATCAGTATTTGCTCTCTTGTGACTTTTTTTATTTTTCTGACCACCCATCTGTGGGACAGGGAACTCTTGTGATTCCCAGTTAGGGAAGGGAGAGTTGAAGCATACAGCCCTGGAGAGAAGGGTGGGTTTGGGCATTGCTCTTTGCCTTGACTTTCCAGCCCAGCTGGTGCCCAGGGGTCAGGGTGGTGAGCTCTGTCCCTGTGAGGGCCAGTTCTCATGGGACAATGTCCTTGTGGCTCTGCAGATGTGCTGCTGGGTTATGCTGTCTGTGATTTTGGTCTCAAAGTCTGAGTGGGTGGCATGTGGGCCTGTGAGGTGGCATCTGATGGTCTTCCACCCCCCTGCCACAGGCAGGGACACCTTCCACTGTCCCAGGTTGCTCCAAGTCCCATCCAACCTGATCTTGCACACTTCCAGGGATGGGGTGGCACCAGGTGCTGGTGGTGACATTAACCCATCAGAGCTCGTGTCCCACACATCTGCTCACATCCCAGTGGCACCCAAACATGTCTGCTGTGCTGGAAAGAAGTTTCCAGCATGGGCACCAGCCCACCCAGAAGGGAGCAGTTGTTTTATGTTCCCTCCATGGCATCAGCATCAAACAGAGCCATGATTTTGGCTTTGTACTCGGGCAGGATGAGCACTGCTGAGTGCTGAGGGGTCCAGTTTCTGTGCCAGCTCCTTCTCAAAGAGAGCCCCAAGATTCCTGTCACTCCATTTTTTGCTCTTGGGTTCAGAAAGGAGTCTGTGAGCCTAAGGTTGGGGGGTTCTGTTCTTGCTGTTCTTAATGAAGCCTATAACCTTTTTGAGAATGGCTAATAATGTTCAGAGCCTGTTTGGGTTTCTCAGCGGGGCAGAATGCATTGGGCATTTATTTTCCCCAGGTTGTGGGGCAGGAAGAGGGGATCTGCTCTCCTCTCTGCCTTCTGCCTCTGTCTCAAAACACCAAGCCCTGAGCAGTGCTCAGCTTTTCTCTTTCCTGCCCACCACGTCCTCCTGCACACTGTCCCCATGACCTCCCTGGGAGCCACCAGCTCTCCTGTCCCCCATCCCTGCAAGCTGCACAGGGACAGCCACATGCACAGGATGATGTGCTACCTCAGACAACACGAGTGATGACTTTTGTTAATTAATCTGGCTTTCCTTCTGTCCTTCTCTTCTATTTCCATCCCCAAAGTCCAGCACCAGTCACTGTCGGATGGTTTGCATGGGCAGGGTGACATCATCTCCTTTTCTTTGGGATAGTGCTTTACAACCATGTTTTTGGGGTCTGTTTCCATTAAAAGTAGCTTTTGAAAATGGTTAAGTAACAATTTGCTGAATCGGGCCCTGAGGTGCTCAGTTTAACAAATTGTTATTTATTTTTTTATAAGGAATACATGCAAAGGGAATGGAAAATGGCCAGGTTGGAGAAGGCTGGATGTTAATTCCAGTTCAGTGTCACCACCATCTTCGTGGTCATGGTTTAGTCATGTCCTCCTTTGCATAATAATTAAACTGATGGGTCAGTAAGTGTTATAAGTACAGACTTGAATACTGTTTGTTTTTTTGCTTCTGCAGCGTTGCTTTTGCAACATTTGTTTAGCTTTCATTCAATGCATAAAATATGGAGGGAACAAAAAGCTCATGCACATTGCATCGTGTAATTAGACGAGTAACCAGATGTTAATTAATATATGAATATCGTTTTTATTTCCAATCGTCTGGCTGTGGTTTGAGCAAACCTATGTCCCCCAGCTGTTGCTACACGAGACACAGCCGGAGCAAAAACAGAGCTCGAGTTCAGCTGCTGTGTTCCCAGAGCACAAAGCATTACCCCAGCTGAAAGGGGAGACGCTGGGGGGCTGTGCTGTCCCCAGACATGACACAGCAGTGTGACATTCTCCTGCTATCCAGTGGAGGGCAACAGGGGACGTGCTCCCAGCTGTCTCCTCCAGCCGGTTCGGTCACCCCGTGGTGTCCTGGACTTCCCTGCAGTGGGATTTCAGCTCCTCAAGGGTGGGGGTTTAAACACCAGCTATTGTGGCTCATGGATGAGTCCCCGGAACTTTCCAAAATTCAGCCATGCCCTGTCTCCACATTTGGTCCTGCTCTGAAGAGGTTGGACTGGAGACTCTGTGATTTTCTGACGAGGCACCTGGTGGGCCACCACATTCAGCCTTTTGCTGTCAAAGGATTTGATTGTTCCTAATTTCACCTGGAAGATCCTTTTAAAGAGATCCAAGAACTTCCTTTCCTTTTCTCCAGTTCCCGTGTGGTTTTGCTGAAACCAGCCAGTGCATCCAGGTATTCCACCTTCTCCTCCTTTGTTTCTGGCTGGAGAAATTCCTGCTAACAAAAGAACTATTTTATTACCATCTTTAACCTAATTTGCATTTTTAAATATTAAAATTCATTCCATTTCATTGCTATGGCTCTCAAGTTTTTTTTTAATTTCTTTTGACTGGTCCTCTGGGGCCCTAATAATGCACCACTTCATCAGTGCTAAAACCACTGCTGCATTTCCAGTGAGAAATAAGATTGATTACAAGGCTGATCACTGAGGTGCTCTGGCAGTGATAAGTCAGTTCCCATCACTCTCTTCTCAGCATTGCCTGTTTTCATCTGTCCGTACTCAGTCCCTTACCTGCTGTATAATTCTGCTAATTCCCATATTTTCAAGCTTACCAAATAATTACCTGTGTCACATCACGGTGCCTCTGGATACCCAGATAAATTAGATTGTACCACAGTTCTCCTGCCTAGGGAATGAACTGTCTCACTGAAGAAATGCATCAGGCTCATCTTACACAATTTGCTAAACCTGGGGTTGCAGTTTATTCTCCTTGACTCCATCTCATTAAAAGAAGAGAAAAAAGAAGAAAAAAGAAGAAAGGACTTTATAATGACATAAACTTCTCTCTCAAAGCTACCCCTGTGCCTTGAATATCAGCAAGGGAGGCTGGGCTATCCAGCCTCTTAGCCCATCATGTGTCCATGGAAGCATTGACTTTCTCCAGGCATCTCATCTCCTGCTAAGCCGAGATGAAAGCCTGTGACTCTCTCAAAATTGTCTGCAAACTCCCTGACACTCTTTCACTTCTCTGTTTTTCCTTCCCTCCCTCGCTCCCTCCCTCCCAGTAGCTGGCACAAGGAGAATAACAGTGGAATCACCCACATTGCTGTGGTCAGAGCAGGTTTCTTTCATATTATGTCTAAATAAATATCAATAAGAAAAATGGAATAAGAGCTCATTGACAAATTTGGCAAATATTTGCCTCTGCCTTCCTTTTCCAGCCATCTGGCTTCTGCAGGAAAGCTTTGCCCTTTCTCAGTCCAGGGCATTCAGGAAATAAACACTCGGTTTATTTTCTTGGGGGCAGGAGGAGGAAAATGAAAATAGAATTATGGGACTTGAAGTCCACCCCCTCACATTTTGGGTGGCTGGAAACAACGTCTACCTTGAGCCATGGCTTTTGTCTGTGATTTCCAGTGATAAGTTATCACAGAAGGGGCCAGGATGGCCTTGAATGGTGGCCATGAGCCCACCTTGATGACCTGGAGGGCTCTTCCACACCCATGGAGGAGCTGTGTATCTAAAAAGCTCCCAGAATTAACTGACCGAGTCTTCAAGCTGAAAAATCGAAACAGCAGCAATGGGCAGAAGGAATGAAGAGAAGGAGAAAAAAGGATGTAACGATGCCTGCTCAGTCACACTCAGTTCTCTGGCCCAATTGACAAGGTGGGGATTGGTCAAAGCTTGGATTTAATGATCTTGGGAATCTTTCCCAATCCTAATGATCCCATGATCCTGTGATGCTTGTCTGGCACCTGTCCAAGTGTGGCATCCCAGCTCTCTGCAGCTCCTCCAGCCCAGCCCTGGCTGCTCCCTGCCATGGCTTTCACCCCAGCTGCTTCCCGGGCAGAGGGTGGGCAAAAATTGTTCCTGGGATAGACACCACGTGGTGGCATTCTTCAGCCCTCCGAGGATGGAGTGGTGCATCCCACTGTCCTCTGAACAAGACTGAATAGCCATTTATTGCAAAGGAGGTTGCAGGAATCTGGGGTGGAAACTACTCCCCAGGCCCCCTAACTCACCCCTCAGCACCCCAGGCTGTTTTGAAGGCACAGCACAAGCTGGAGGGATCAGACCTGCTGCTGGGAGGCTCCAGGAGTGGGACCAAGGCTGCTTTATCCATATGTGTCAGTGGTTCTGTGTGTATATATATATATGTATGTGTATAAAAAGTGCATGTGTGTCTGTGTGTGTGTGTATTTTACTATGTTAAGCCATAAACTGTATGGGTTAGGTATGAATTAGAACCTTATAAAATGTGTTTACTCATTCTGCGTAACTCAAAGCAGGGATTAAACAGTAGGAAAAACTGACCAGGAGAATTTTCCAAGCAGAAAAAGTTTTACAGCTCTCATTGTGAAGTGCAGAGGGAGGACTTTTTTGGGTTTTTTGTTCCCCTCTTTTTTTTTTTTTTNGGTTTTTTTTTTTTTTCTTTTTCAGGGCAAGTATTTTTTGTTTGAATTTTTATGGTCATTAGATAAAAGGAGAGCAAGGGGAGCAGCTGAAGGGGAAGGAAGAATGGAGGAATAGCAGGAGAGCATTCTGGCAGGCAGAATTCACCCCAGGCACCTGAGCCCCATATTCTCCTCTCCATCTCTTGTGACAAGGTACTTTCTATGCCAGTGGCATCCTGGAGGGCCTCCCCATGGCATGCTGTGCTCCTGAATAGGCCCTGCTTTTCTCATCTCCTTGAAGGCATCTTTTGTAGGGAAAACAGAGTCACATCATGCTGCCAGATTTAAAGGGAATGGGTGTAGGAAAGGAGCAGTGGAAGCAGAAGCAACAGGGAGATGAGGCTCTCAGCAAGTGAGCGTCTCAGAAAGGGGGAGAAGAGAGAGAAGAGCAGGAAATGGGGATGGATTGATGTCTTACAGGCTCTTGGCTCTCCTTCTCATAAAGAAAGTCTGGACAAAGCACACGGCAAATAATCTCACCATTATCAAGTGAGTTATCCTAGGTCAGTTGAGCGGTGTTTGACAAAGAGCAAGGTGTCCTACAGCATGGAACCATTTAATTTATTATTTCCTTCTCTCCTTTGGTACAGCTTTGGTTCTGCACCCTCTGTTTGGTCTCTTCTACCTTGCAGTTCTTGCTGCCTTGGTGAATCATCCCTGTCTGCAGGACTGGTGATCCTTGTTGGTTAACAGAGCCTGACTCATTCTCCTCGACATGTTATTTACACAGAAGGTTGGGTTTGAGTTGTTGGGGTTTGGGTTAGGGTTTTTTTTTTTTCTCCCACTTTACTTTATTAACATTTTCCAGGGGACTGGGGAAAAGGAGGAGAGAAGAGAGACCTGAGAGGGTTCATTGTTTGGGTAATTTTCCCTACTGCTAAATGTCAACATCCTATGCTTGATGCTTCGGATACGGAGTAGCAGGGCTTCTATTTCAGGCTTTGCAAGGGATGGGAGAGACTCATCTTATCTCTTTAACATGCCCCAAGTGATGTTTGGGTTCTATTTAGGGATTTGAAGAAAAGAGGGAAATGATAACCCCACTGTATGAGCTCCGGATTGGGTACCTGGCCCTGGCTTCCCTCGTCAGCACAGATCCTGGAACAGCCCTGGAATCCATTTACCACTTGGCTTAATCCTGCTCTGTTCCTTCTGGAAATCTGTCTTTTGTCATCAGAGTGGTCAGATGTTGCACAGTTGCTAGCGATGACACGTCTCCAGCGAACCATCCTGGAGGGATCAGTGGTCCTGGGGGTGGGAAGTGTGCCCAGATACCTCACTTTGCCAAGGACATTTAGGAGTCAAAGAGCTGTTCCCACCACAGAGTGCCTTTGGTGAGATGGGCTCCCAGGGCACATCATCCATCAGATCTGACTACTAACACCTCCCCTTCCCCGTGGATGACAGGATTGATTTGTCATGGTTACTAGGATGACTTAAAATTGGGAGCAGAAGGCATCGCCATGCCAACATCCTGCTGTGTGCCAATGGCAGGTGTCCTCAGTGCAGGAGTTTTGTAAGGAAGGATTAATAATCCTTTAGGGATGAAAATCAGCTGTTAGTGGTGAGAGAGCTGGGTTGGGCCTCTGGTTGTAGCCTCAGATTTGCCTTTTCCATGGAAAAGTAATTTCTCTGCCCCCCTGCTTCTTTGTCTGTGGTCTGTCCTGACACTGCAGCCTCTGTGACACAGGTGTGTCACAGCAGAGCTCCTGTCTGGGCTGAGGGGTGTAAATGACACTGTCAGAGGTATTAATGGCCTGTGTGGAGTCTCCACGTGTCAGACACCTCATTGGCATGAGTTTGGTCCTCAAGATCACCTCAATTTAAGAAATTAGGGATTATATTCTGTCCTTGTGAGCAGAGGGTCTGTGCAGTGGGGTGAGAGATCCTGTCTTGCCTTTCCTTAGTGGAAAAGATGGGAGGGATTGCTGAAATGAGAGATGTTGAGGTAGACTCCTCACAAACAAGAGATTCCCAGCTCTTTCCTCATTTCTTGAGCCTTCTGATGGATGAAAACTGTGAAGAAAAATGTTAACTCCATTATTGGAAAATCAGTAAGTGAGTGATTCATGAGCTGTGTTAAGAAAGCTGCTGTGAAGATACTCCAGTAATTCAGGTAATTCCACGTTCAAGAACTGATGTCAGCTCTTGCATATGTTAGTCCTGACCAAGTGGGTCTTTTATACCCACTGAGCTGGGTCAGATAATTACTTATTTTTTTCAGTTTTATCTTGGTATAGCCTTTGGCTTCTCTTGTGATGCCTGCTTGGATAAATGGAGAGTTATGGGAAGAGGCACAGCCAAATGAGAGGCTTTCTCCTCTGAGTCCGAGGTAACAACGTATCTACAAAAATATTTAGAACTCGCTGTGTTTGCACAAGTTTTAACCTCGGTTCTGCAAGCATGTACATTAGTTTATCTGGCACATGAGTGTAATGGAACAACTCACATGAGTAAAGCTAAACATGTGTAAATGTTTGCAAGATACGGGTCAATAATTCTTTGGAAATCATAGCAAACCAGCCCTCTATTTTCTTACACAGTGCTGTTCCCTAGTCCGCCTCAGACAAGTGATCAAGAATATCTGTAATAATCATTATGGTGTCGTTGTTCCAAAGAGCTCACAGCCAGGATGCAGAAACTCAACAAGTGTAAATTGTTATTGTTCCATTGACTTCAAGGGAGCTACAGGAGATTTTATGAGCTGAGGATCTGTCCCCCCATTCTCAAATGTCCAAAACTGCAGAGTAGGGCCAAATAAGAGCTCTGCTTCCATGCAGGTTCCTCCATAAGGACCAATTTTTTAAGTCTTGGTTGGATAGCAGCCTGCAGGTTTGGCTGCAGTTGGGTTTGCTGAGTCCTTTGGAATGTGCTGGTCCAAAGTCTTATCACTAATTCCTCAGCATCTCTGCACATGACCTCTGTTTAGAATAAATGGGGCCAAAAATATTTAAATATTTAAAATAATTAAAGAAGACTTTCTTTAAATTTGTTGCCATTACAGAGAGTGGTTTGGTCCACTTTCCAGGACAGGGCTGTGAAGTGTAAGAAGGGACTGGGAACAGGGTGAGGCAACAGTGGCAGTATAAGAGCCCTAAAATTCCATTTTCCCAATAAGTGCAAGGAGAGATGAAGCACAGACCAGTTGATGACTTTTCACCATAGCTTGACATGAATTTGATTTGACAAATTACCTGAGATAATGACGGTTTTAGGAATTGCACACTGAGTTTCATTCTAGTTATTGTTCCTTTCCCTTCCTGCTGGTCTGGTATTTCAGTATTTGTGGCTTTTCTTTAGGAAGCTTCCCAGGACTTGTCCTCAGACATAGCTCATGGTGAAAGCTGCTCCCCTTCAAATTTAGCCATCTGAACCCCAGCAGGAAATGGAACCTCCCTGCCCTCTGGACTGGTGGAGCTCAGGTCCTTGGTGCAGTGTTTGCATCCAAAATTTGGTGGTCATTTTTGAATAGTAACTCGTTCCCCCAGGAACTACGAGAGTGCCCTGGTGCATTTTAGGAGAGTGAGATTATGATTCAGGTTTTGTTGCCACCTCTGCAGTGTCTGACACAGCAGTTTGTGCAGGAGAAAAGTGTCTCTGGGGCTGGAGCAGGGCTGGTGGGATCCCTGGTGAACGTAAGGCTCCATGCAGTCCTTGGATCTGCTAAGGCTGCCACCTGTGGGCCTTGGGGACCACCAAGTGGTCTGGACCATTGGTCCATTGTTAGAAATCTCTAATTTAAAAACTAAATGTGAAAAGAAAGCAAGAATGAGGGTTGGAATGAGATCTGTGGCGATGAGAGTGAGGACTCGCTCTGTGGTGATGGACAAAATCTTCTGCCAGACAAGAAGGATCTGAGGACAAAGATTTGCTTCGTGCCTGCACAGCTCCCAGTACGAATGGGTTCCCACTTTGCCTTGAAATCAAGTAACTATTTTAACGTGCTGCAGAGCCCAAGACAAACTCCAGGGAATAGAGACATTCACTTGGACTCTCCACCGTGCTAATGTGAGTACGTGGCTTTGAGATTGGAACTGGCTCATGCCTGGATGTCTCCGAGCGTAGCAGAGTCAGCTCGTGTCTGGCTGGGGCTGACCCTTAGCAGCCTAGTGAACCCTGAGAAATCCTGGAGGGCTCACAGCACAGAATGAAATGCTTCAATTCTCCCTCTCCTCCAGCAGCACACTGCTGTGGGGATCCGTTTTTACATGAGTAAAAGCATTTTTTTCCTGGGGTCTTAGATACTGTGAAAGACGTGTAATAAGCAGTCTGTGAAGAGCTCAGCTGAAGGAGCAGGGAGTCCTATTGATGACCCTGAGAGAGGAATATGCTCATGATTGACCTTGTGCATCGTAGAGCATTGCAGGTCATGCTAATTAAGACCATTTCCCTCTTTTTGACTGGCCCTCCTGATGAGAACAGCTCATCTCTCTGTTCCACCTGGTGACTCCATGCATGTTCCAGCCCCGAAGAGCACCAGTGAAGGCATTTAAGGGGCTTCTGTGACACTGGAATGCAACTTTTGCTCTTAGCTCAACTAAAGCCTTGCTACTTAAATTTAGCCATCTACAAAGGCTGTCTTCCATCAGCAGAGGACCTGGTGATGGAAACCTAGAGGAGAAGGAGGCCCAGAGGAGATGGAAGCCCAGAGGAAAGCTCTTCATCATTATTAATGTCTGGTGGCATACACACCTAGGAAGCAAATTCTCCCAAAACTCATAACTTCACAAAGGTGAAGCTGTTCAGGGAACTGCAGTTTGCACCTTTGTACAAGTTGGGAAGTGAAGCACAAGCTGTGCCCAAAGTTGCAGCACAGTCACTGGCTTTTCTGTCTCAGCTTAGACAGCCTGTGCCCAGACAGAGATTTCTGATGGATGTGTCTTTGAGAAAAGCCATGACAGAGAAATTATTTCTGAGGCTACAGGGTTTTGGGGTGTGGGATTTAGGCTCCCATCTAACATGAGAGGCTGGCATGCATGGATGCTCCCAGAATGTGGGCAGAGAATTTTTAGTAATAACTGGGTCTTTTTAAATTATTTTATAATCTGGCAAGCCATGTAGGGAAGGAGGTTTTGACATCATTCCACCAGGATCAGTAGGGATGGTTTGCTTTTAATGATCTAGGCAGCGAGACAGACCATCTGCTGATGTAAATCGGAACAGCTCCGTCGCCTGAAGTTATGTTACACTAATTTAAATCAGCCCATCATTTCCAAGACAAACCAACCACCTTTCACTGCCTTCCCCCACTGAGTGCCAGGTCCAAAGCACATTAAACCCAGGTACAACCTCGTGGTGGAGGAACCACCCTGCAAACCTGTGCTCCACGTCCACTCATCCAAAAACCCGGTCCAAGCCTTCTGCTCACAGCCTTCCTCTGACCCTCCCATCCTTGGAGGGAAAGCCCCAGGAGAAGAGGAGGACAAGGCAAGGACCCCCAAAAAGTGACAGACTTGGAGGGCCGAGCGTGCCATTTGTTTCCTCATTTCAGGAACCAAAACCTGGCAAGGGGAAGTGGAGTAAGGTCTCTTTTTCCATCTGCTGCGCTGGCATTGCTCGGGAGGTCACTGCTGGGGACGGAGGTCCTCGCTGGGCCCCATCTGCCTTCTCTTGGCTCCCTCATTTATGCCCACTTGGGCCTCTGACATTCTACTCTGTTTTTCTTTCCTTGAAAATGGATCGGGAATTGGGAGCCGCTGCGCAGGAACGCGCCTGTTCCCCATTACGGCTCCACCGGGGCTGTAACACGATCGTGCCTGCTCCATACCCACACAGATATTTATTTATCCATACAGCCTTTCTCCTTGTTTTCATTAAGTTAGGCAGAAAAGGTTAATCTTTCTTCTGCTAAAGCTTCAAAACCAACCAAACTAAATAAAATATGATTTCTTTCATTTCTTTTTTAAAGGACACTCTCGCTCTTTTTTTTTTTTTCTCCCCCTCTTAAGTACCAGAATGAGGTCACAGTCAGAGATGCCACAAGAGTAAATTGAAAACAGGTTGAAAAAAAGCAAAGGGGAGAAAGACAGGGAGAGAAAACCACAATCAGGGGAAAGCGCCTGGTAACGTTGCAGGGTTGGTTTCATCCAACTCAGTAAAGAAGCTGTCAAGACAGAGACATTGGTGCCTTCCTACTTTCCCCTTTGTGCTCTTTCTAGGAATCTTGAAGGTGAATGGGAGCAGGGAGGTCTCCTCTCGTCTTAATTTCCACTTTGGTTTGCAGCGCCTGGGTTTTCTCCGTGCTGCTCTTGGCACAGGGACACGGGCTGAAGGTGTGGGAACGCCTGCGAGGGTCCCAGAGCTTCCTTTTGCTCCTCGAGCCTCCTGGAGGCTCCTGGCCTGGCTCTCTTGTTTAGTCTGGTTGAACTCAGCGCCGTAGCTCGCGCTGTCCTCGCTGGGATGGTTGGTGGGTGATTCATCCAGCCTGCTGTCCGCAACTGCTGGGCACTGGCACTGCCACAGTGGAAGGACTGAGGCAGGCTGAGGCTGTTGGATGCTGTGTGAGAGCACTCTGAGCCTGCTCCCAGCCATTTTCATTGCTCAGCCCCCGTTCCTGCCCCTCTGAGCCTCCTGGCGTGAGAAATGTGCTCTCTGGAGAGCTCATTGCCAGCTCAGCCTTGCAGACTGAGATGGGGATGTCCTCCTCTTCCTCCTCCTCCTCCTCCTCCTCCTCCTCCAGAGATAGAATGGAGTTTCTGGGTGATTATCCCAGAGTGCCACCAGTGGGATGACCCCTGGCGATGCCAGCTGTGGCATCGGCCAGGGAGAAGTCTGCAAATCTTCCCAGAGTGGGAACCCCTCTGCAAGCTCCAAGTTTGCTGTTATTTTCCGCTGTTTTAAGGAGAGCCACACCACCAGAGTCACAGTGTAAAAGATGCTTAGAAAACCCAAAAGAGGACATTTGCCAAATTCCACGGCCTGTGGATGAGGACGAGGCAGTAGCAAGGGGTTGAGCTGGGGAGAGAAGGGAAATGCCACCTGCATCTTCCTGACAGTTATTAGTAGAGCAGAGATGGATTTTTGGAGGCTGCCTGGGGAAGTGGATGGTTTGGGGCAGATCAGCCCTGGGAAGGCATGGAAATGAGGCAGAAGAGAGTCTTATTAACTCCTTGCACTTAGGAGTGTCAGCATCCGATTGCTGAGTGCAAATGTCCTGTAATTTGTAATCAGTGAGCAGCAAGTGACGGTTTTTGCCCTGTGCACAGCATTTTCCATAGTGATATTGAGCTCTGCTCTGGGTTTTTTTTACTACTGAGAAGTGAACACAGGTGAGGCATCCTCAGAGGAGCCAGTTATTTGTCCTTGATATCTGTAACAGCTTATAGCTTTATTTAGTGTGACATCAATTATTTATTACTGTTAATGAAGGACACAGATGTCTGTCTGGTCAATAAAATATCTCCTACTCCACAGAGATGATCTACTTAGCTATCATTTACTCTGCAGAGAACCTTTGGATTCTTTCTGAAATTTAATAACACGAGCAAAGATACTCAGGCAATCTAGAAGGTTTGTGCTTCAGGGCTGCTTTGGGAGGCTGAAATCCTTCTTTATATTTGCTGGCGGGATGTGTGAGAACACAAGTCCAGATGGGAAAAAAGAAGCCCCTTTGCTTTCCATCACGAGCTACTTATCCATGTAATCCCTTTTATAAAGTGATCAAACTCCTTCCTAAAAGATGGTTGGGTTGTTTGCCCTTTGCAGGAGTAGACCAACCATTTATCCATGTCCAATTTACTTTGTCTTGCTATTACTGTCCATTAACCTAACTATTTCTTTTCCAGCTGAGTGCCTGCCCTGTTCACGTGTTCACAGTCGTGTGTCTCTATTTGATCCTTTTATTTCTGCTGTTTTTATTGGTAAATTTGGGCTTTTTTGTTCTGTCCCTGTGAAATCTTCTCTCCTGCTTTTCCTGTGCCTTGGTCTTGAGCACAGTTGAGGAATGCTGTGCACTTAGCTCTCACATGGCCTCGTGCAGGTGGGTCAGGGTTCTCCTGCTGTTACGTGATCCCAGGATCACTTCTTCTTGGTAGGGGAACATTACTGGTCAATCAAGTGGCCCAAGTGGCCAAAGCCAGGTTGGAGAAACCTGGTCAAGTGGAAGGTCCCTGCCTGTGGCTGGAGGTGAAGTGAAGGGAGATGATCTTTCTTGTCCCTTCCAATCCAAACCATTCTCTGATTTATGATAATTCTCTCACCATTCCACCAAAAGCAGCTGTTGCTTTAGCTCTGTTCCACTGACAAGGTCCCAGTCTAAATCTAGGGAATAACTTGTTTTCTGCTCCTAAAGAACACTCAGGAAATTTCATTCCAGCTGCTCTCCGAGCACTGAGGACTGCATGGTCCCTGCCTTCTCTTTTGTGAGGTGAACAAACACAGTCTCCGTGTGCTCTGCTTTGCCCAGGGGAGAGCAGAGAGCAGCAGTTCCCTGTGCTGGCTGCACACTGACAGCTCTGGGTAGCTGGCTTGTCCCCAGGGTGTCCCTTACCTGTCTTTGCTGCATGGCCTGTGCAGTCTGGCACCACCACTGATCTCACTGCTGCTTCTACAGGTACAGAAGAACTCCCAGCCTTGGGGCTGAGGTTACAGAATCTTTGTTAGCATCTATTTTGCTGTTTTCATAATAACCTCTTTGCTTTGCAGAGGCAGCAAGAGGGGACAGTTCCCCAGAGGTTCAGGATTGAGCAAAAAGCACCCCCTTGCTTTATGGATTTTATTGCAAGGCTTTTGGCTCAAGGCAAGTGGAGATGCTGTTGGCAGACTCTGCAATCTTCATTTCCTTCCGTGCAGGAGGACACAAATGCACTCCACTGCCTGGGCAGGTCTGATCCATGGCCAACCAGACCACTGTGGGAAGCAGCTGCTGCTGTGTGTCAGGGCAGTGCTCCTTACCAGCCTGTTCTCTCAAAACTGCCCAGAAAAGACCATGGAAGATGAGCTTTCAGATGTTAGTGCATGTCCTGGAGAAAGTTAGCTGTGCAGTTTTAATCCTAGAATGGTCTGTGTTGGAAAGGATGTGAAAGATCATCTCATTCCAACCTCCCTGCCGTGGGCCTGTCCTGCCCTTCCACTAGACCAGGTTGCTCCAAGCCTCATCCAACCTGGCCTTAATGCATTCTTTGATTCAGTGGTTGCACATGACATTTTCCATCTCATTTCCAGTCTCCTGCAAGTCTGGTTCCACCCTCTCTCTGTCTCAGCCCACCCCATCTCTTGTGCTCCCTGGCACGGATTTCCTGGCTGATACTCCTACCTGGGGACTGCCCAGTCCAAATCTCCCCTTGGCCTTGCTCAGTTCTCACTGCAATCTCTGCCCAGCCGTTTTCTTTTGTAGCCCTCATCAACGGCTTAGAGGAAGGTGTGAGAGGCTACAGCCTTCATCCATGGGATGATCTGTCCCCCCATGAAGCTTCTTCCTGGTCAGAAGGGAAGTTGCTTAAGGCTGGAAGAGCCTTAAAGCCCCTTGCTCTACTTGAACAACACATTCTGGTCCTGCCTCTTTGTTGGTGATTCATCAGGTCTGTAAGTCACAGCAGAGTCTGTTCTCAATGACTCCTGGTGACAGGGAGTTCCCCAATCCAGCCCAACGTTGTAGGAAAAGGGATGGAAATGAAAATTGGAAATGAGTAATAGGGGTTTGTTTGTTTGCTTAAACCATAAACCCAGAGCTGAGGGACTTGCTGAATGCTGGGCAGTGCTCGTGACTTCCAGGCAGGGATTTTCCTGCTGCCAAGTCAACCTGCCTGTTGAGTTGTCTTGGGATTTGGGACAGACCTGCGTCCAGGAGCTGGGTTGAGCTACAGAGACTGGTGACAGAGCTGCCTTAAGAAAGTTTGGAAAGAACAAGTCGTGCTGGGAGCATTAAAATGAATAATTAAGGCTTGGATTCCTTCAGGGAGGAAAAGAATTTATTGCTGCTCTTTTCTCTAGCCAAGGGGGACATTTGTTACTGAGTTGTGTATTTTGAGACAAGACGAAAATGCAGTTTGGGGGGCTGGGGATGAGGGGATTTTTTTTTTCTTCTACCTGGATAATTCAACTTCACAGTGGGATGTTCTGGGCTGATTATACCACTGGCTTGTTCCTTAGGGTCTGTACCAAGAGCCTGGACTGGTGCTTAGTTTCAGTACTCCTCAGTCACTTTTGTCTTTAGAAAAACAAAGCGGAGAAGGGAATTCTCCTCCTCCCTCTGCTGCGATGCCTTGACATTCCCACGTACACAAGGTGCCCAGCACAGCAGTCTGGGCCCAGGTTGGCTTACACCAGCAGAAATATCACCTACAGCAGCCTTTGCTCCACTTCCCATCACTGGGAACAGGCCTGGGCAGCTGCTCTGCCTTATTTTCCTCCGTGGTACCTCTGGCTTTCAGTTACACCAGTGTGAAATGGGAATGAAATGCAATGAGCTCTAACCAATAGACAGGCTGCCCACTGCGAGGAGACAGGTTGCACAGCAGTGGACAGTCATGCCCAAAAACCTTAATAAATGGAGCGTTTTCAGTTTCAGCTGGGTCATGATCTAAGTGTTTAATAGGCTTTATAAACCAGAAGAGCAAAGAGAAAGGTTTTTCAGTATTTTTAATTAGTGTTTTTTTTTCTTTGAATGCTTGTAAAGAAGTGTTCTTCAGCACAACTGAAGGAGCTCCAGTCAGAGCTCCAGGAGCTGGCAGAGTGCAGATGAAAGGGAATGCAAAGCTACTGGCTGCCACTGAATTAAAAAAAAAAAACAAACAAAAATAAATCCATCACATTGAGAGCAATTCCACCCAAGCACTAAAAATGTCTTTTTTGCTGTTAGTCCAACATAGCAGAAACACCTTTTGCCGTGGCAGGTAATTTTTGGAAAAGGCCATGTCCTATTTAAGAGCTGGGCATGCTTCAAGGGGAAGAGATCCCTGTTTAGCCAAACTTTCAGATCTTCTGTAGCCCACCTCTGGATGGTGGCTCTGCCTGCAGTGAGGCCACATGTCCCCTCTGTGCTGTGACTGCAGCTGGCCAAGCAGTGACTTCGCCCACGCCCCCATTCCTACAAAGGGTCCCTGCTACAGCTGATGGCCCAGGTGTGTTTCCTCCTGGCTTTGCCCACAGGTGACATTCCCCATGCAGACCCAGAACATTCCACAGCCAGCTCGAGTTTGTGGATTGCGTGTCCTGCACGGAGATGTTCCTACAGTGATTTTTAAGTGTCCAGCAGTAATTCTACACCTGAACTGATGTCCTGGTCTCACTCCTCTCTTTGGTCTGCAGGAGAATCCTTGAGCTTTGCGGATGATTTGCTCTCTGGCCTCGCAACCTCCTGTGTGGCAGCGGGTCGGAGCCACGGAGACGTCCCAGAAACCAGCCTCTATTCAGTCATTTTCAAGTGCCTGGAACCAGATGGTCTGTACAAGTAAGGAGAGACGTGGGGAGCTGCTGGGGGCAAGGAGGAATCTCCAATGCTGTCATTGAATTGTTATTGGCCTTTTTGGTCAGCACTGTGTTACACCAGACGTGGGGCAAAGGGTCAGACTCTTTCTGTTGCTTTGGGTGTTACACGCAGCTGGTGAAATGGAAAACCAGTGACCACCAGTACAGTGCTGGAGGCACTGGGAGTCAGTGGGACACTCCAGGGTAACACCTACTCTCAGTATTCTGGGTTTCCAGGTCCATGCCTGGTGGGCAGGGTTGTCTCTCATGGGTGAACTAAGCAGATGTGGTCAGATTGGACCAAGTTGCCAAGTGCCTGCTGGGATGAAATAGATGTCAAAAGTGTGACAGGTGTTTATAAGTTGTTTCTCTTAGTAGGAAATACTTCAGATGAGAGAGACACCAAATCCTTCTGCCCGCCATCCACATATTGTGGACACTTCACTCTTCTGAGACGCTTTTTGGGGGTTGAATTTTCTGTTTGAATCTTGTGGATTAATTAGTTTTCACAGCAAAGGGATAATGCAAAGATCTGAATTTTAACTTCTCCTTTAGTATCATTTAGACAGGGTCTGGGCTTTCCAACCTGGCTCATTAGCCAGGGCATCCTCTGTCTTGAAAGGAATATCAGGAGTCAGATCAGTAAGAGAGGAAAAATAGAGCAAAGAGGCAAGGAGACAGAGGAGAGACAGAGTAAGCAAGAGAGAAACACCCAGGGCTTAATGTCAGAGCAACTGCAATAATTAAAACACATTTTGTAGTGAGTAATGAAACTTTTTATGGGACCACAAAAGCATTTAAAGCGAGAGCTGGCAAATAGTCTGTCAGCGAGAACTTTTTAAGACCTTGATTAATACTTTCCCTCCACCGCCCCCCAGTTAAGTGTGTTGACAGCCTCCAAAGCCTTTATTGCACATCCCTGGAGCAGGGCTGTCTCCAGGAGCGGGTTCCAAGCGATACCTCTTGCCATTTATTAATATCAGACATTTTCTTGTTAAATATCTATAATGCATAAATATAATTATTTATATCTCTGGGAACGGGGCTGCTCTGAAAAGGTGCCAGGGAGAGGCTGGAGCAACCACAGAGCTTGCTAATAACCCAACACCCATAAAACTGGCCCGTTGTGAGCTCTCAGCTCCCAGCTGCCAGCGGCACTGGGACAGGGAAGAGCCACTGGTTTTGATGGAGGCTGCTGCCGTGGTGAGCACAGGGAGCTGGGAGCCAGCAGGTCTGGCTCTTGGGCAGCCTGGGCTGCCAAAGTCACCCTCCCCTTCTGCCAGGCAGGGGTAATTACACTCACCCGTCGCTTTAGGGGCTCTGTGATTTAATTCCTGGTGTCTGCAAAGGGCTGGGAGAGCCTTGGGTGGAAGGCAGAGGGCTTTGTCCAGGGTTTTGTCATCCCTGTAGTCAAAGCCAGACTTCTGCTTCCCAGCCCCGAGGCACATTGCCATGGAGGTGGCCAGCAGAGCTGGCAATGCTCTGTGCCCTGGGGCTGGCTCCTGCTCTCTGGGTGCCCCTGGGCAAGGGACAGCAGCTTTTTGTGGGGAGCCACAGCTGCAGGCAGCCAGCAGGCAGCAGGCCCCCGGCACCAGGGAGCCCTGGAGCTTGTCCTGTGTGGGGACAGGCCCCAGGGTGACGCACAGCTCTGGCTGTGTCCCCCAGCTAATGCTCAGCAGGGCTTGGCTCTCCGCTCCGAGGGGTGGTGCACACCACGCACATGGACAGGCACATGTTCATCTGGGCACCTCTGGGGCACAGACCCACATTCCTGAGCACCCAAAACAATTCCATGTGGGCACACCACAGCACCCCCAACTCTCTGGCTGCTGCTGCCAGCCCCAGCACTTGGCACGGACTGATGTCCCCCTGCTCCCCATTGGCATGAGCTGCCGTGGCTCCTGTCTGCCCAACACTTGCTCCTCCAACCTGGGCCCTGCCCAGCATGTTTACTGAGCATTCTCAGATACACAGGCACCCCCATTAAATATTCCTCTGCTCAGATGTCCACACGGTTGCAACACAGCGTGAAGAAAGCCAGAGCAGTGAAATGTGAGGCTAACGCTGCTCTGCGCCCGCACAGACGGAACAACAACACAAACATGGGCACGGGGTCATTTCTTAAATTGAATTTCTTCTGCTTGTTTCATTTGTTTCTGTGGAAAAATAGCTATCTATAATAGCTCTGGGCTGGGTATAATCCTGATTATAGCCACTCGCTGGGCTCTGTGCTGTTCTCTAAACCGGGAGGTGAGCACAGAGTCTGCGGCATCAGAGCTCTTCAAAAACAAATTATCTGCTTCTGCAGTAGTCTGAGGGTATCACATAACCCTAGCAAGGGGACTGGGAGATCATGGAAGTCTCTTCTGCCCTATGAATGGGTTGAACTCCTGTCCCTTTTCTTCTGTAGTACCTACAGCAATTACACTCTGCTGTGGACCATTCATTTGGAGTACGACCAGCCTGAGATCAAAGCTGGGCTGGAATATGAAAACAAACCCAAAAAATGTTCTACAAGCAAACAAATAAACAAAGTCTGATTGATTCCTTTGCTTTTGAGACTTCTGTAATTCCAAAACATAAATGAACAAAAGGAGAACTAATTTCTTTGTCCTTTGCAGTTTCAGTCTGACGAAAATATGTTGCCTGTCAGCCCTTTTCTTCTCCTTGCCTTTAAAACATTGGAGTTAAGATGCCAGTCCCTGCCTAGAGGGTTTTCCAGGGAAAGTAGATCATGTCAACAAAGACACATGCTCCAAAGGCTTGTGTACACGTGTCAGTGTGCCACACATAGATACCCATCCATGGAGAGCCATGCTGCATTCATGGCAATGTACTCCCCTGGAGCTACACAGGGATACGGAGGATGGTCCTTGAAGATTGTTGAGTTTTGTTGCAGTTCTTAAAAAGCAAAATATCTTACGTTCTTGTGAAATGGAGAAGGGATTGCTCTCCCCTGAGGTCAGCTAGACCAGAGCTGTCTGTCAAGCTTCCTCCCAGGTGGATCTGGAAGAGGATGAGGTGAGGAGGGCAGGTTGACGTGCCTGTGAAGTGTTCACCTTGCATGGACCAGTCAGCCTGGACAGCCGCCAGTGCCACTCACACGGATGGTTTGGGAGCCTGGGGAGCACCAGGCTTTGACAGACGGCTTGTGATGAACCAAAACCAAAACAACAGTGAGGAGAAAGGGCTCTGGCTTGTCTCAGAGATCAAACTCAGCTTGGAGGACTGAGCACCCCACAAACCCATCCAATCTGTTCACTGAGGAGGCAGCAGCTTCCCCTGGGCACACCACAGACGCCCTGAGCCTTCAGCCCAGCTCATCCATCTCAGCTCCCACCCCATTGCTCAGGGAGTGCCTGGGGAGGCCTCATGGCTGAGCTGTACCTGCTTGGCTACCAGGGGGCAGCTTTGCCAGCCCAGCACGTTCACTTCAGACACTTGGGGAGACACCAAGTGTCCCTCAGCCAAAAAGGGAAGTTCTGGAAAGGGAAATGAGAACCCCCTCCAGCTCCCTAACGGAGCTGCAGTGCAAACACACCAACTTTTTCCCTGCGCCACAGATACTATAATTATAGATTAGATTAAATCCCAATGTTTCACTTTATTTACATTCCTGACCTAGCCTATTCATTTCCAGTGTTTGTGCCAAGAATCAGCACAAAATTTACTGGAAATAATATGGAAGTCATCAGGATTCCTTCCAGAGCCTTTCCTTGGAGTGTGTTCATATGCTGTGAAGATGCCTTGACTTTACATTCCCTTTGCTGGCTCAGATGGGGTTTCCCCAGGGTGATCATGAACCAGCCCAAAGGCTCTGGGAGAACACGTTTCAGGGGTGTTGGAAAGGTGGAAACCTCTTCCTAGGGGCTGAAGATTCAGGACTGCTGTTGGAGGGGAGGGGATTCAGTCAGAGCTCAGAATGACAACACAAGGCTCCCATCTGCAGCCAGGACCCACCAAGTCTTGCCCAGGCAGTTCCATCCTCTGTAGGGTTTGCAGGCCGTCGACAGCATGGCCAGGCTCAGCTTGGGATAACATGGAGTATCCCTTTTGTGGTGAACACGATGAAAAAAGCAGAGGTGTTGAGCAGGGAGAACCCATCAGAGCACGGAGAGGCAGCGGCTGCAATCCCACAGGCTGAACGTGCTGAAGGAGCTGGCCCAGAGCAGGGCTGATTAATGCCGAGTGACCTCTGCCGTGTGCATAGCTGGGATAAAAAGTGGAACGGAAAACCCTTGGTGCTCAAGAGTGTGTTAATGCTGGCAGCAGTCCCCTGCTCCTTATATGATGCTAATTGTTGTTGTTGGTCTTTCGTCAGGAAGACACGTGAGCGAGCGCTGCAGCAGTCGGAGGCAGATCCCAAATAGCTCAGTGGCATGGGTTAAAACACATCTGTTATAGCCCTTGGCCGGGTCCCCTGTGTGCACAGGAGCTGTGCTGCTTCATTGAATCCACCTCTCCCATCCCACGTGCTCTCCAGCTTCCCAAAGCCGAGCACTGCATGGCTGCAGTTTCTCCTCAGGCATTCCTGGCTTGCGGAAGCTCAAACAAGGCAAGTCAGGAGCTGGACAAGTGTTTGCTAAATCCTAGGCCTGTGCTCCAAATGCAGGCTCCTTCTTTCTCAGCGCTTTGGGGTTGTGGCAGAGCCAGGCTGCCCAAATGCTGGCTCAGGTGTGTGGTTGTTTTTGATGAAGTGAGTCCAGCACTGAAGCCTCTGGGCTCACCTGGGCTGTGTGTGGGTCACTCTGCAGGGGGATTGGCCCCATGAGAGATGGCCTGTGCAGGGAGGTCAGGGGCTCAGCAAAAGAGTATAATGTCTCTGCACTGATTTTCATGTAGTCCTGTTTATGGAGGTGGGTTAGGCTCCTGCTGAGTTCCAGCATCAGGAGGATACACATCTAAAAACCACAGAGAAGTCATTCATGTTTTTTTCCATGGCCAGTCAAATCTGGGGGCTCTTCCCAACTTCACCATTTACTCTGCCGAGTGATTTAAGGAGATCATTTTGTCTTGCTTCCATCATGACCTGTTTACCTGTCCCCTTTAAAAACTCAGGTTTTAATCTCTCTCGTGCTGTCTTTGTGTGCAGCCTGGCCTGGCTGGCTCAGACCAAGGCCTCCAGGTGCTGCTGTGGTGTTGCTACACTGACTATTTGCCATCTAAATGTTGTGTTTGTACCTGAATCTTCCTTCTGATCTGTCTCTGCCACCAGTACTCAACCACCTGGGGCAGATCTGGAGTCAGGAGATGCCTTTCTCTGACCTCAGTAGAACCTTCTTCTTTAGTATCTGCCAAGTTTATGGGCATCTCACTCCTTTTTGCTGAAAGTCCAGGTTTTTCTTCCCGAATTCTCTGCTTCTGCTCATACCTCATGCCACAGAGAGCCACAGAACAGATTTGCTGCCTCCCATGGCCGTCTCCTCTCTGCCCCTTCCTCAGGACAATCAGATTGAAACAACATTATTGATTTTGTCCCTAAAAACTGCCAGCATCTAAATCCCAAACCTGTCTGGGTCCAGGCCCATTCACATTGTCCCTCTGGAGGTGGCTGGAGGAAGGCTGGCAGTGGTGTAGTGAGGAAAAGGAAGGAGGAGGAGGAGGAGGAGGAGGAGGAGGTGGTGGGGGATGTTATTTTGTGGGTATCACAGCTGGGGGAGTGTGCCAATATAGGATTCTTCCTGGGAGTGGCAGTGGGGTGGAGAGGGAGATTTTGGCCTCTTTGCCAGTTGGTAGATGAATGGATCTTCACAATTCCACCTTTTTCCCATCAGCAATCCCATATCACCAACCCCTTTTAGTCACAGACTTGGAGAGTATTCTTATTCCTGACCGTGTAGAAATCTAACGCCGCTACACGTCCAAGTCTTATCTCATGGACTAATGGGAGAGGGAGTGCAAGAGCTGTGATATAAATATCAACACGGGCGTTGCTGGCTTTGATTTGCTCTGAGCCAGCCAAACCTGCATTGTGCTACTGCCTTGGAGCCATTTGTTTTGTTCCTCAGGTCTCCATGGTGCAGAGCACCCTGGTCCTGGAGGCTGGAAAGGGCTGTGTTGGTTTGAGTCTTACAGCACAGTTTGAACACACTCCCGTTCCAGGACACCAGGAACACAGGACACACCCTGGTTTTTTTAATCTTCTAGAGAAGAAGGGAGTGAGGGGAAGGGCAAATGTCCTTGTTGGCCATCTGCTAGCAAGGGAAACTGGAAGGGAGAGGTGTGATGTGCCTGTAGCTCCTCAGTGATCTACAGCTAGGCAGCTCATTGCTCCTGGTCACCTCACACACACACTTGCTTCCCTCATCAGGAATGAGATAAATTTGACTATACAGCAATATGGTTTCTGTTATGAGAAGGGGAAAAAAAATACCCTGGCTTTTACTAAAAACCCTTGGAGCCAAAGCTTATGTCATGCTGTAAAAGTTTCTAAAAAAAAAAAGTAGCAGGGTCTGTGGGATGCTGGTTGTTCAAGGGGTGCTGGATGGAGGAATTGGTGGGGTTCTGTTTTCACTGGATGAAGTTGAGTGTGGAGACACTGCCCTGGCAGGATGGGTGTGGTGGGAGCTCAAAGCTGGGTCACAGGGACATGCTTGTCCAAACACCTGAGCAGTGAGCTGGGCTTGGATGCGTCTTGCCACAGCTCTGGGCTGTCATACCCCTGGATCAGGGTCTGTTGCTTGTCTTCCATCTTTTCTCCTCTTTATTTCTGCCAGGGAAACCGTAGCCCATAGCAGCAGCCACCTGAGCTAGGTCTGGAGTGTGCCAGTTTTCTCCTTCCCTCCGAGCATCTCCCACTGCCCTGGAGCTGCTGGAGTGGCCTCCCCTCCTAATCTCATTGCACAACCCCAAACAGAAGGCCCTGCCACAGGGCTGGGATACTTCCATGTTTTCCTTCCCATCATTGCAACATCCCAGTCCTCCAGCCTTCCTGGGCGGGCTCTGTGGGGATGTGTCCTGCACACGGGAGGCTTTGCACACCCCAGTTCCTCACAGGGATGTTGGGGAAGGCTGGTTTGTCTCCAGGAGACCCACCCCAGGCTGCTGGGGGAACCGCTCAGACAAAGCAACTGAAAACCAAAATACTGCTTCAGTGTTTTGACACATGACTGCTGATGTAAGGGGAAGGATTTCAAGCCATTTCAGTCACCACAAGCTGTACCCTTGGCCCTACATTGCAGGGTGCTCTTTGCCTCTTGTGCCCCTCCCCTCTGGGACTGGGGGCTTTGTTGGGTTGGTGCATGTTTGTGGTGTTGCATCCCCCGTGGGTGCTGCCCTGCTGAGGGCACAGAGGTGGATGGATGAGGACCAGGGTGCATTTCTGTCCATGTTCTTCATAGCCTTGGACCTGGGACATCTCACTTTGCTGAGGGTCTGTCCTGTACCACAGCAGGTACCTTAGTGCTACCCAACAGCCCCATAAACACACCAATCATCCCACAGCCCTCACTCCATAGCCCACAGGTAAAACCGTGGCCAGATCCTGGTCTAAGTGTCCTCTGGGTGTGCAGGGAGTTTGGAGGTGTTCGGTGGAGCAGTGTGGGATCGTGTGGCTGTTTGGATCCACACTGGCTGGTGAAGCAAACTGATAAACTCTGAGCTTTCCATGTTGAGAGCACACAGAGAGCAGGATTTCCCAAACACTGCTGAAGGCCAGCAAAGTGCTGCACCTGGAGTCCCCCTTGGCAGTGCCCCTTGTGCCTCCCTCCCCAGGCAGCAGCTTGCAGTGACCCCTGTGGCTTTTCCATTATCTATCCAAACCCTCCTGATCACTGATGCAGCAGAGCCACTCCACCCCACAGCATGAAGCCCACCCCATAGAATTAAGCCCACCCCATAGAATGAAGCCCACCCCATGGAATGAAGCCCACCCCATAGAATGAAGCCCATGGAATGAAGCCCACCCCACAGCACGAAGCCCACCTGCATCACCCCACACATGGATCCCGAGCTCTCCCAGGCCACCTCCAGCCCTCAGCTCTGTCCCTGCCTCGTACCTGCTGCCCTGCCACAAGCTAAATTGTTTTCCAAGTGGAAACATGAGTTGAAGGATTAACTCCACAAGGGCCTTTCCGTGCAATGCACCGGGATTAAATATTTATGTTGGCAAAAAGCATGTAATGGGCAGCTCCAGATCAGAGATAATGAAATGGAGGTGTGTGGAGAAAGCAGGGGGAGGCAGGGGGCTTGCAGGAGCAGACGGGAGAGGGACCCAAGTGGGTTGTAGTATGCGTGCCTGGGCGATTACTTTTGGTTTTATTAATACCCCACCTGTTTGTGGGGGGACCCCAACCCCATCGCTGGGAGATCTGCAGCAGACAAGGGAGTACAGAAATCAGCCATTCCCATTCCTTGTGTGCACACCAGCGTCAGGCGGGAGGAATTTTCACCCAGGTGGTTTTCACTTAGAGCCACCTGAAGTGAGGAGGGGGCAGGCACTGTCCTGGAGGAGGTGGCTGGGTGGGGAGTAGGGGTGAGACCCTCTCTGTGTCATCTGCAAATGATGCACAATCCTAAATCATGAATAGCAGTGATATAGGATCCCTGGCTCTTGCAGACCACTGCAGTCAAGGTTATTTACTGGTGACTGTATCGTATCAGGCAGCAATGTGGTTTGGATTATAGGGAGCGTTCCTGATCAGGAGAAGGCTCATGAGCATGAGCTGGAAGGTCCATGAGAGGCTCCAAGGTGGATGTTAGGGAGGAGCCCTGCCAGGATAGGCAGCAGGGGAGCACAAGGAGAGGTGATGCAGGAGGGAAGACCTTGCTCTGCTGCAGGAGGGAAACAAGGAGTGCATGCAACGGCAAAAGCCGCCACTCTTTCTCAACTCGTTATTTTTATGAGACAACAACATCTCCCTCTTTCCACCCAACAACAAATCTCGCAGAAGGAGGCACAAGGGGGGTGGGAGCCCATGGGACCTCAGCCAGTCTCGGGGCCTCCAGGGAGGGATGAAACGAGGCATGAATGGAGTGTTAGCAGAGAATGGGAATGCACTGGCTCCCAGGCCGGCTCTCCTGCGGGGGGTCCCTTGCTCACGATGACAGCGCTGCCTCTCATAAACACGCATTTCCTCATCCCCATTTGTTTCTGTCTCTTGTGCAATCCCTTGTACCAGACGGGAATGGGAGTGAGTCCCACTGGTACGTGAATGTGTTACAAAAAAACCTTCCCACCCTGCCACCAACGAAGTACTGAGAAAGTACAACAGGGTTTAAAAGGAGAAAAAAAATAAAAAAAGAAGAGAAGAGAAAGAAAAGAAAAATGGGGCAGCTGGATGGATTTGCTACTGGCCATGACTTATTGTTCTGAGTGTAAACTCAAGGGCATGGCTGTGCTGGTAGTTTGCAGCATCAACCAGCACTCAGAAGCCCCACTGCACTTGGTGCTCTGCATCCCTCTGGGAAATGGATGCTCCTTCCCCAAATAATTTTCCTGGGTGGAAAACTTGTGACAAAAATAGAGGCAAAGTAACTTGACTGAGATGACGTAGTGGTGAAATCAACAGATATCCCAGCTCCAGCCCATCCAATACCATTCCTTGTGCTGAGTTGTTTCACTTGGGGAGTGTGAGCAGTGCTGCTGCTGCCAGTCGCTGGGCATGGACCAGGCTGCCCTTCCCAATCCACACTGCTGGGACAGAGCACGCCTGGGGTGAGGTGTGACACTGAGCTGTGGGAACAAGGGCAAGTCCCACCATCAAACATCTCCTGGACTAGTGGTGGAGGTTAGAAGGTTTCCTGGACCTGGGCTGCTGGAGCAGGGATGGAGGATCAGCTGTAGCTGCAGAGGAAGAAAAGCTGCAGGAAGTTGCAATCCTTCCCTGCAGAGTGAAAAACAAGGGAAGAAACCTGCAGGGAGCGATGCCTCTGGAGCAGCATTTGCAGGAGAGCAGGGCTGGCTCCACACCTCTGGAAGCTCCCAAGTACAGTCACTGCAATGACAAGGGGCTCTCCTGTGGCACAGGACAGCGGGTCTCCCGTCCTGGCTTCTGGGGTAGCAGGGCTCTGCCTCTGGGTTGGTTGGCTGTAGAGCCATCATTTCAATAAAGAAATGATTAAAAGAGGGTGGGGAAGGGGGAAAGAAAACCCCAAAACATCTGTTTTACTTCAAATCAGGGAAGATTCCTTTGCTTGCAAGGAATGTGTAAATCACGCCGGGCTGGGAGATGTGCATAACCCTGTCTGAAAGCTCCTCTGCACTTCAAACGAATTCTAACATGCTTACTGGGATTTTGTTTTTATTATTTGTTTCGGGCCCCCCTGCCCCCCCCCCATTCTGCCCTCCACCCTCCCTGTCTGCCTGCTGGAGCTGTGAGAATCTCCTGCCCTCTGCCAGTTCCTTGTCCTGTGCCCCTGGATTTGGGGGCCTTGGGGCACAGGGACAGTGGGCACTACAGATCTGGCTGGCATCCTTCTGGCTGGCACGCAGCCTCCCTGCCTGCCACCACCTCCATGCCAACACTGAGGCCATTGCAGGGCCCTGCTGGCTGCCCCTGAACTCCCAGAGCCCAGCTGGAGTTTGTCTTATTGGGATCCTGCTGGGGATGCTCCGAGGGTCCCCCTCTCCCATTGTTGCTGGGCTTTGTTTTGCACTGCTGCCTGTGGAAGGTGAAGCCAGGGCTGGCCAGCGGTGCTGGGGACAAACCCAATGGAGACAGATCAAGAGCTCTGCCCTCAGGAGTGCACAGCCACCTCCCTGTGCCAGCTCTCTAAGGTGACTGTCCCTGAGGCCCAGGACAAGCTCTGCTCCCTGTGGTCAGTGCAGCCCTTGTCTTTCTTCTGAAAGCAGGGGGCCCGACTCTGGTGGCTTTTATAAGGACAGCCATCGACTCGCTCACTGTGGACCACCCACTGCTCCTCAGATGACACTGCCTTTTGAAGTCACTACCAGCCCTGGCTGGATTTCAACCAGCAGTCCAGATGGAAGCCAAGCCCCCAGGAGAATGAGAACAAGCCCTACCAAGGGGATCTCCAGGGGTAGCAAGCTGTGGAGTGTCTGGTTCTTGTTTAGAGGGACTATGAGGTTGGGAGAGACAAAGATTTCCCAATTTGCCACGGGTCACAACCTTCCTCTCGCCCGTGTCCCCAGGGCTGGTGATGGCCAGGCTCTGCAGAGTGTTGGTAGGTTGAGCAGCAGGGATGGTTAGCTGTGAACATTCCCATTGTGGAGCTCCCTGCAGGGGTCCAGGGCTTTGCTTGTCTCTCCTTTCTCCTTGGCACATCTGGAGGAAGAGTATTCATTCTCTCTCTCCTACTGAATATTTATTCCCTCTCTCCTGCTCATCCCCTGCAGCCACAGCCACCCTGAGCACTGCTGTCTCTTCACGGAGGAGGATGGCAGTCATCCCATGAGTGGCCCAAGGAAGGTGCTAAAGGGATGTGTCACTCTTGGGATAACCCACCTGGACACAGGACTAACGCTGTGAGATGAGGCTGAAATCCACCCCCACACAGATCACTGCAAAGACAAGCAAAACTTACCCTCCAAGTCCCAACCTCAGCAGAGCTGGGCCTGGGGGCTGCAGAGTGTGGCTGAGGGAACAGGGTTGGGGTGTCCCAAACTGATGGGGACTGCAGCAGGTATTGCACAGGAGGAAGAGAGGATGGAGGGGCTGCCAGGGAATACCCTGGAGGGATTGATATGCTGTGCAGTGCCTTGAGAAGGCTGTGGCAGGGCCTCAAGGGCATGTGGGATGCAGAGCCTGAGGAAAGCGCTCTTTGGCTGCACCAAGGACAGCTGGATCCATCACCAGCTCCCACTGGTGTTCTGTAGCCCGAGTGGGACCAGCCCCTCAGCTGGCAGCCCTGGGCACCAACCTGAACTCTGGGACAGTAGGAATTGTCCCATCAGCACAGGGAGTCAGAGGCAACTCATCTGACCTCTGTCCAAGGGCTTTGTTGGGCATCCCAACAGAACAGGAACTCTGGCACTTCACAGACTGTAATGAGCTGCTTTTGCTTCACTGGAGACAAAAGCACCAGCCTGCAGTGGCTTATTATCACCTCCTTCTGGTTCTTCATCCACCAAAGCATGTTACAATTAACATTCTGCCTACTGTGGAACCTTCTGTGGCCTTTCCAGGCAGTGGGAGGAACACCTTGCCTCAAGCCCTGGGACAGACAGAGAAGACTGTGAATAGCTGGGCCAGTTCTTACTGTGTTGGCTTTAGAAACACATCTGCAAATCTTCATCCTCACAGCCAGCAGGACGAAAGCAAGGACATGATGACTGCCAAGAAACACGGACCTCAAACACCCTCTGTCCATCCTCTCCAAGGCTGGTAATTCCATGGTGATCCTGCTTTTTCTGACATCGTTCTGCCTTCACAGCTGGGAACCATTGCTATGGAGCACCGTAGAGTTTTACTGGGGCATCTCCAAGCTAATTGAATTCTGCTTGCTCCTCGGAGAGTGTCTAGGAGCTAAAGCCCCAGTGTTGCAACATCAGCTGTGTTAATGTTATCTCGTGTCAGGGTGGCTGTTTTGGGTGTGTTGTCCTTCTGCCACGCCAAGGAGCTGCTCTCTCATCCACATCCCATCTCCATCAGAAGTTCCAAGCTTCTCTCCAGAGAAGATTGCTCTGCTCTTCCTTCTTCAGCGGGGTAAAGCTGCTTCTGAAAGGATGTACTCCAAGAGGGAGGGATGAGGGAATCATTATCTGCTTCTTGCAACAGCTGGCAAGGATCTGAGGGGAGAAAGGAGGGAATCATAACGCAGAGAAAAATGCAAGGAGGGACAAGTGGCACTGAGCTCTCAGCCCCAGGGTGGTGACGAAGACACTCTGGGGATGCAGCAGCCAGGAGGGTGGCAGCGACCTTCCTGCACCTTCTGGACGAAGCCATGGCCTGTCTGGCATTTTCCCCTCATTTCCAGTGAAACACATTTGCACCTAAGGCAGTCTTGGCATTGCTGCTCCCAAGGTGTCCGGCTGGCAGAGGGGCTCGGGGGAATCTTGGCCATCCAACACAGGTATCATTCAGGAGCAGAGTTCTTGGGAACAGAAGGTGGCCTGTGTATCAAGGCCTTCTTTCACAGCTGTGGTGGTAATGGAAATCACTGCTCTGGCAGGTTATTGACAGGGTTTTGAGGGAAATCTTGGGAAATTGAGATGCCACGGTTGAGGCTGGGAAGGTGAATGCCCTGCCCAGCATTTCTTTGTCAGGGAGACAATAGATCCAGGGAGTAGCAAGGAGTGGTCAGGATTTTTAATTAATTTCTTTCTTTCCTGTTCACCCTTTGTTTGGATCTTGTTTAACAGGGATCTGAAACAAAAGGAGGTTGATGAAGTGCTCAAAGGAGGGAGAGCTGAGCCAATCTGCATCATAGCTTGGTTCAGGTGCAGGGCAGATGCTGCTGAGGGGTTGAGGGACCAGCACCCAAATCTGCCTACCCCAGGTTTTGGCTCTCTGTGGCCTCACAGCTCACCTGGGGCAGCACGGTGTGGGATGCTGTGACACCAAAGTGACACTGTCCCACACTGCACCCCTCTAATTCAGCAGCAATCACTGTCCCTGCCCTGCTCCCTGTGAGAAGCACCATGCTCTCATGTCACTGTTTTTGAGCATGGCCGTGGCATCTGCTGCAATTCAGGCAACCTTGCAGTGTGGATAACCCTGGGTGACTTTCCCAGGGTTGACACAAAGCAAAGATGGACCCTAGGTCTGTCCACAGCAGCTCCACATGCCCTCACTGTCTCCAAAATCAGGACTCCTCTGCCCTTTCCCCAGGGTCTCCCTGATCAAACTGCTTCTTACCGTGCAGAGCAGCCTGTGCCTTCCTCCTGCCTCCTTCCTCCAGTATTTGACGACACTGTTTTATCCACTTCCAAAAGGCATCAGACACCTGAGGCATGTCCTGGCAGGTACATCTGACAGCTGTAGTGTGGTTTTGTTGGGAGGCATCTGTTGAAAGGTAACGATTAGTCTCACAGCATTTGCTGTCCTGGGGGAAAAAAAAAAAAAGTGTGAATTGTGGGAACAGTTCCCTGACAGCCCCATGTATTGGTGTCATGTCAAGGCTTTGACACCCCAGTGTGGCACCAGTTGCTGCTAACCTGTTCCTCCATCACGCTGATGGGAACAGGTCAGTTGCCACAGATGGTTAAAAGCAGCTCAGCTATAAAAGGTGCTTTTCTTGGTTGGTGGAACAGTGAGGAGAGCTTTCTAAAAGACGGGGATTTTTTCAAGTTTGCACTGTCCACTGTTTCCTTAACACGGAAAAGCAGAGCCATAACCAAAGACAATGGACAACAGAAGATACTTTGTGGCAGTGCCAGCCCCAGGGAGATGGCACAAGGGTGACCACTGCCCTGTAAAGCTTTGCCCAAATCCCAAGGCTCCAGCAGGGCCTTTGGCAGGGATGCAGTGTGGTCAGTCCCCTGCCAGGACACCATCCCTCCCCTGCCACCACGGCCATGGCCATGGCATGAGTGAGCCCAAAGCCAGGGCCCAACAAACAGACCAAGAAATTCTCTCCTTCCCCAAGCCACCCCCTGCTAATTGTCTGCTCAGAATTTGCTGCAGAGACTGGGGGGGTTGCTCTCATTTACCTCTCTTAATTTCTGCAAATCACAGAGTCGTCAATAAGCTCAGCTGCATTCCTGTGGCTTATGTGGACCGGCTGCTTTTTATTTGATTTGATTTCTTTTTAAATTCTAATGGTTTCTGAATTGGGAATGCTTGCGCTAAACACACACACCCCTTTCCATGCCTGCCCAGGCAGCTGCTGGCAGGCAAGCCCCACTCCTGCTCCATGTTCCTCAATGGAAGTGGCTGGGAAGCTCTGCAGGGGATGTACATGCCCGTGGCAGGGAGGCAGGCGTGGGTGGGTGGCTGCTGGACCACGCACAGCCCATGGCATGGGGGGTGAAACACCCACAGCTCTTCTCCACCCCACAGCACCCCTGGACTCCCACAAGAGTCTTTTAGGGAAGCTGTGTGTGTGATTTATGGATGCTTTTAGCTCCAGATGATGCTGGGATGAAGGTCTAATGCTGCTCACCCGTGGGTTTCAGGACAAGGACATACACTCCCTCCAGCGAGCCCCTCACCTTACTGTCTGGGACCTGAGGGCACCAGACCACGAGAGCGGTAGAGAACAGTTTGTTTGGGCCCCGTGAGCAGGAGGACGTGCACAGGGCAGGGTGTGATGGGTGTGTTCACACCCCTGTGTGCTCGGGAGCACTGCTCTGGCAGCCCCGCTCCGCACGTCCTGGCACAGCCCGAGCCCGGCCCCCATCCCTCGTGCCCAGCCTCCGTGCTGAGATCACTGGGCAGCAGGGAAGCAGGGAATGCCAAGAGCTGCTCCACTGAGGGCTTTTAAAGGGAGGCCTCGGCATTGTTTTTCAGCTGGAACAGGAAGCGAGAGGGGCTGGCAAGGCAGGGTGTGATGTGTGTGTGTCAGCACGCTGGAGCAGCCTCGGCGGCGCGGGGCTGGGTGCGTGCGAGCCCCGCCAGCCCGGGCTGTGCAGGAGGCACGGACAAGCTGTGACCCAGCAGAGAGGGACGGCAGGACGTGCATCCAACACCTCAGCCAAGTCAGGGGTTGTGTTCTCAAGCTGGGCAGGATGGCTGGTGGTAGCCACGCTGCCAGGGGAGGGAGAATCCATCACGCTGAGTGTGGGACGCCAGCCAGGGTTGCCCTCGCTGAGCTGCTGGAGTTAACAGAGAGTCTCGTGGCTGCAGGAATACAGCTCCAAGCCCTTGGCAGATCAGCTAAGCTCAAGCCAAGCCCTACTGGCAGGAGCATCTTGTGGTTGCACCACTTAGGAAAGCTTGAGGCCGTGTTTTTGCGTGACATTGGGCTCTGGAGGAGCATCTCTGCCCTGTCCTTCATTCACAGGGGCTCCTCTCAAAGCCTGGGTTGGCCGCACAGCCAGTGCTGCTGGATGCAGCCTGCTCCCAGTAGACACATGCTTAACCAGCATGGGGGTTTGGCATCTGTGGGAGTGCTAATTGAGCTCCTTATCAGAGCCTTTCTCTGCAGCCCAGGCAGCCCGTTGTGGTACAGCATCTCACCGAGCAGCTGCACCAGCCCACAGGCCTCAGCAAGAGCAGACAAGGCAGACCAGAAATGCCTGTGGTATCTCTGTAGGATATAAAGAAACCAGCACCGAGCTAAGGAAGGTCAGGCTCAGAAGTCCTTATCTCACTTCCCGCAAATAAGGATCATGAGTAAAGCACTCAAACGTCATGAGCATCACAAGAGGGAGTTAAAAAAACATGCTGCCTATGAATAAATAACATGTTTTGAGCTTTCATTCTCAGCCTTAAGAATTTTGTGCCTTTATAGATTTGTATTTTGGGTTATTTTCTCTGCATTGAGAAGGGATAGAAACATTCTTTCCTGGGTCTTAAATCTCTCGAAATGCAATGGACAATCTCAGCAGTCATTGGGCTCCGGGAAGCGAAGCATTAACATCCCCCTCTTGCTTTCTCTTCCTCCTCCAAGAAGCATCTTGACCCCAGGCTTGACAAAACCCAGCCTTCAGCCAACACTGGGTGGGGAATAGACAAGGAAGGGATTGACATTTCATGAGGCCAAATGTTGATTGGTTGCTATCTCCTCCTTCAGGTCCCAATAGGTTTGAATTTAGAAGTAAACATTTAACCAGCATTACTTTATAGGATTTTGTATGCTGTGATTTGCTGCAGAGGTGGCAGCATTTCCAGGCATGGAGAGCTGATCCCTGCCAAGAGCATATGTGTTTGGACCTCCTTGAAACCCCTTCAGGTAAAATATATCCTAGTATTTCTAGAAATACAAGTGTTCATGTGGGATCTTACTGAAGGCACAGGTGAAAAAGAGGATCAGCTGTGAGACAGTAGCAGGGAGCTTGGAGCTCCTTTGGAAAGCACAGGGAGAGGAATGAGGAAATGTCGTGAGGAAAGTTTGTCACTGAACAGAACACCTCCAGGTTATAAAGGAGCTTCTGCCAGATCGTAGCTGCCATATGGCATTCCAGGTTGTCTGATGTGGTTTCGTGCAATGACTGTAGGTCTGAGTCCTTTTAGTTTCTGGCTTTGACTTCACCCCAGAGATCTCTGCCTTGGGCAAAGCACTCAGAACTGCTCTTTGGCCTCATTTATTTACAAATTATCAGGGTTGGCCTATTCAAGTGCAGCTGTATCCTCATCAATGGGTTAATGCCTGGCTTGGTCCTTGGCCCACAGCGCCGTGAGAGATTTAAGGGGGGCAGGAGGATCTCCATGGAGTGCTGCAAAACCCCACCTTGTCCTCGGCTTAGCTCCCTCCCTCAGTGTGATCACTTTGATTTTCCCCTGGTTTGTCATGTAGATGCAGAATCACGGGATGGTTTGGGTTAGATGGGACCTTAAAGCTCATCCCATTCCACCCCTCTACCATGGGCAGGGACACCTTTCACTATCCCAGGTTGTTCCAAGCCTTGTCCAGCCTGGTCTTGAAGACTCCCAGGCATGTGGAGTCCACAACCTCTTTTGGTAACATCTTAACCCTTACTGTAATGAATTTATTCCTAATACCTTACCCAACCCTACCCTCCTTCAGCCACATCCCCTTCCCTCCCACGCAGTGGTGGTCTCTCCTGCCACTGGCCACCCCACTGATGTCCCATTGGATCCTTGGCTGCTCCTTGCCTGCATCTGCTGAAGGTTTCCAGCAAGCTGTGAATGCTGGGTTTGCACAGAGACACAGGTCTTTGCACTCCCTTCTCTTAATTGTCCATTTCCGGGAACAAAAGAACAAAACTAAACCCCAGCACTCTGCGCAGTGCCATTAACTGGCCATAAAAGTGTTTTGCTGCAGAGGCTGGGTGGTCAAGTGGTTTGAGAACAAGATTGGAAACCATCATCTCCTGAGTTTCCAAAGTGTTCATGTCACTGAGCCTCTCCGGGGCACGATGCTTCACCCCATATGTCTCTGTTTACTGTCGATAAAACAGAGCTATTAATACTGCTGTGCTTCAGGGTGATCTTTTGGACTGTAATTAATGTTAAAACCTTCTGAGGTCACCGGCTGGAAGGAGCTGGAGAGGTGCAGTGGCTGTGTGCTGCTGGGCTGCCAGCCTCCACCACAGCTGGGGTGATTGGTGCTGAGCCCAAAACATCTCATTCACAAGGAGTGGAGATGAAAGAGTTTCCTCTAAGGTGCTTGAAAGAGGACTGGCTCCAGGTGAGGTAAAGCAATTGGGTTTGTTCTCAAAAAAAAAGAATTTTTGACAAGATCAAAATCACTTTGATTCTGATGTTTTTCCATTTACATTGTTGGGGTTTTTTTTCCTTACATCATCAAAAAAAAGATGAGTTGAGGGCTTGTTTTTTGACATCTATTTTTTAACCCAGGCCTGACCAGGAGAGATGCTCTTGCTCTTGGCAGCTGAATGACTTTGTTCCTGTGTGAGCTGGGCAGAGGGGAGGAGTGCAGTCGAAAGGCTCACACAGGTCTTCAGCATCACCCCAAGGGGTGGATGTGCTTCAACACCCAACCAATCTTCCTGACCCCACTGGCGATGGAATAGGTGAAATGGGCACTAATTGCTGAATATTACAATTATGTTTTGATAAAAGTCTTCTGTTTTCCAAGGGAAGTGCTCTGGCACAGATTGCCTCAGAGCTAATGGAGCCAGCCTGGGCTGCTGCAGGCAGAGCAGAGGTTACACATTAGCTCTGCTCACCCTCTTCCCAAAGCAAACACAGCAGCACAGCCACTGTGGCTCGGCAGGTGACCCCAGGATGGGGATGGGGAGCAGCTCCCTGATGTCAAACCCTCTCACTGCTTGCTGTGCTTCTACTGGTGAGCAAGGAGAGCCCTGCAGTGGGTGGGCAGCAGGACCACTGGGGTCCCTGCCCTGTTCTCCTGCGGCAGCTCCTCATCTCCTGGGGCTGGAGTCCCCCTGCCCAACGCTGGGTGCCCCTGTTGGTGCTGCTGAGACACAAACCTTCCCCACTCCCAGCAGGAGACTCCTCACTCCCCTTGAACCTCCTGTGTGCTGAAGGGAGGGAAAGGACTGGCGGCACCTTCAGGATGGGATGCAAAGCCCTGCAGCCAGACTCCTGCAGGGAATTCTGTGCTGGCCTATTGCTCTGTGTGTCCCTCAGTGAGAGCAGGCTGTGTGTGGTACTTGTGAAGTGGCACAGGGTGGATGTCCTTCCTGAGATGCTCCCACTCTGAGCAACGCTCCTGGTGAACTGAGGAGAAGGATGTCATGCCAGAAGGATTAAATAGCATCTCCTTGGGTGAGCTGAGCGAGTTCATCCCCTGCCTGGCCCAGCTCTGTGAAAGTGGGAGCTGTCCCTGCACACGAGTGAGTTCCTTGGCAGTCTGCTGGCATCCTTTCAGACAGCAAGCATTGTTAGGGAGCTAACGCTGATTGCTCACAGGGAATCTGTCCTGTGCTGGGAATTGCTACCGTGCAAATGTCAGCTCTTATCAGCCACATGTGGGATGTGCAGGGCCTGCAGGGAGGAGAGAAGGGGCTGGCAGTGCTCGTGTGTGGGGTGAGGAAGAAGGAGGCATTGCTTCTGTCACCTCCCAAGGATGCTAAAGACTTAGAATCATTCCTTAAATAAACATACCTCAGGGTCTCAATCCCACTTAAGCTTCAGCTGCTTTTATGATGCTCCTTGCACTCACTTTCAAGAGCTGGTCAGTTTTACCTTAAGCTAAGTAGGGGTGGTGTGTTATTTCTCAGGCTGGGTACCCCAGCACCAGGCATCTCAGACGTCTGAGGGGTTCAAACCAGCCCCTGCACTTTGTCAAAGCCAGCCTGAGTTGCCATGCCCAGCTCAGAGTGAGTAAATCTGAATTGATGCCCTTTGGGAGAGTGGACAGAAGATTGTCATCCCTGCTGAGAAGAAGCATTCTCATCTTGGAGCTTTGATGCCCCGAGCAGGACTCTGAGCTCAGCATCCCGGGACGTTCCACACAGCCACAGCCTGTTTATTCAATGCTCCATCAGGCACAAAAGCCATATTTTACTGTCAGATGCTCTCCATTAGCTTCAAGTGCGAAATTATCATTCCCACCCTTTTTCCAGCCCCACCCTTGTGAGGAAATGAGGGAGCAAACAACTCAAGGGCAGTTCACAGGATGAGTAGGAGCTGTCACTTGTCAGCACCGAGCCCACTCATGGCAAGAATTACTGCCCTGCTCCCAGAAAGGCCAGAGAGGAGCCCAGCTCACAGACAGCCCCGTGTTATAATGTTCACAGCAGCGCATGGCAGAGCAACCCCGAGGTGTTTGCACCTCTCTGCAGTCAGGGGGATTTGGGGTGAAGCCCCACAGGGATCCCTGGGATGAGGGGAGAGGAAATGGAGCCCCGCAGATTTCAGAAAGGGATGAAGTGGCCTGTCCCCTCAGCCCTGGCTCCTGTCCCTGGGTTCTCCTCTGTTCCAGGAGATCATCTCACATCTCCTCGAGATGCCAACACTGACTGATAGTGCCTGGACTACATTTTCCCTTTCTTTTCTGAAGGCCAGTTCCCTTAACGACCTGGTGGTGTGGGACTGAAGGGATCAGGACATTGTTTTCCTTTTGCTTCCTGCCTTCCAGATTTACCCTGTATGCAGTGGACACACGAGGGAGACACTCAGAGCTGAGCACGGTCACCCTGAGGACAGCGTGCCCGCTGGTGGACGACAGCAAGGCAGAAGGTCAGTGTTCAGGTGCCTTGTGTTCCACACCAGGAGACATTTCCTACTAATTCTGATTTTCCTGTCTTCACTGTGCTCCCACAAACCTGTCCAGGCCCTTCTCTCCCAGTGGGAAGGCTCCTTTCAATTCACCCATGGGCACAGGG
The DNA here is from genome assembly GCA_008694505.1 of Cyanoderma ruficeps. NCBI lineage: Eukaryota > Metazoa > Chordata > Aves > Passeriformes > Timaliidae > Cyanoderma > Cyanoderma ruficeps. The sequence goes on from VZDJ01000051.1 coordinate 7,723,115, forward strand.
ACGTTCATTTGGGGAGGGGTGACAAATTGCAGGAGTGTCCAGGGGCAAAGTCTCCTTGGCTGGGCAGCTGATGACTCAGTGATGATGACATCCTTCCCATGCATGGCTGTGGGAGCTGGTGCTGTGTGTCTGACACAAGCCCCCTGGAAAAAAGAGCAATCCCTTCTCACAAACCTGAGAGAAGCATCCATGGCTGGGCCATGCAGGGCACCTTTGGGTGTTTGAAGGGATGCTGGGGGCAGCTGGATCAGTTTGGGAACAGAAATATTGATAAAAGCCCAGCTACTTTTGCACATTTGTACTGTGCATTGCATTGATAAAATGCAATTGCATTGCATTGCATTTGCATTGCATTGATATTGATGCACATTTGCATTGCATTGATAAAAGCCCAGCTGCTTTTGCACATTGCAGTTTTGAAACTGATCCCACTTGTCCTTATACCCAAACCAGAGCACCTGGCTGATTTCAGATTTAAAAGGATTCCTTTACGTGACCATCATGTTACCTGATCTCTTTCTTGCTTGCTTTCTGTTGGGAATATCACACAGAAAAAGAAAAATGGTTAGAGTTTAGTTCCATGTTCAATAAGAAAAACATTCCTGTGGAAAAACAGCAAGAAGGAGACCAAGGAGAAAGAAGGAGATGCAGTTTTGTGCATTTCTCATCTCCAAAAAGAGATTTTTTTTTTCTACAGCAGAGAGTTAACACTCTTGTTTAACACATCCGAGCTGCTGCAGCCAATGCCCACGATGATGAGGTGCTGCATTTCTGGCTGAAGCGCCATCCTGGGATCAAGTGTTGATTTCTTTCTACTCCTCAGCACCATAGCTGGGAATGGCTTTTGGTTTGGTGAATTTGGGAAGAGCTTGCCTGCCCTTCCTGGGAGGATAAGGCTGTCTGCCTGTCCTGGCAGCTATTTGCCTCCTCTCCTTCTGCTCCTTCATGGAGTATTGCTGGAGTCTTTGGGACAGCTTTGCTCGTGCAGGGCACACACTGCAGGATCAGCCTGAGAAACTGTTGAATGCTCTGCAGACACAGAACCCCACTGCAGGCAGCCCCGAGGGCCTGGCAGCCACCCCAGCTGCCTGCCCCTGCTGCCAGGGTCTCTGCTCCTCCTCTTCCCATGTTAGCACCTTCAGCTGGTCATTAATCCCATGCCCTGATCCTTTCCAGAGATAGCTGACAAAATCTACAACCTCTACAACGGCTACACGAGCGGCAAGGAGCAGCAGACAGCCTACAACACCCTCATGGAGGTCTCTGCCTCCATGCTCTTCCGAGTGCAGCACCACTACAACTCCCACTACGAGAAGTTTGGAGACTTTGTCTGGCGCAGTGAGGATGAGCTGGGGCCCAGGTACCTGTCCCTTCCCTGTGTCCTGCCCTGCCCCATGCCCAGAGCACCCCTCTGGGGCTGTGACCCCCCTGCCTTCTCCTTGTAGCTAAGAGAAGTCCACTTTTGGTGTTCACCAAGCTGTCCTGCATCCCCTTGGACCACCAGGTCCTGCTCAGTCCTTGGATCAATGCTGGTGGGACACCTGGCAGCTGGGTGATCTTTGCATGAATGTTTGTATCACCCAGCCTGAATCAAGTGGGTGATGCTTTGAATGAGCTGGGTGCATGGAAACACTGAGGGGTGGGAGGGAAAGGGTGTCATACAGGCCTGGAAAAGTTTTTTCCTTCTCCCATTGTTCCTACCTGCTTGTTGGATGTGGCTGAAGATCTCTTCATAGTACCAGGATGGCAGCTCACAACTGTTTACACCCCTCCTGGACATAGATCCAAGCTGGCCTGAGGTTTGTCCTTCTCCAGAGATAACCTTGGTCATAGTTTTTTTGGTAGTTCATTGGCCTCTGGCACAGAGCCACTCTCATCCTTCCCCCTGCCTTCCCTCTGATGGCACTGCAGGCTTGTTTGTCCTTTGCAATTGTTCCTTTTTCTCTGAATCCCTGGGAGCCATCAGCTTCTTCTTACACATCTTTATTTCCCCTGTTACTTGAGATCCAACCCACTGAAGGATGCTGTCTAACCCGATACCTGCGTCAAGCTGTGGGACAGCAGGGTGACATTTAAACTGCCAGTTCCAGGGCCCAGCTACATCTGGAGCCCATGGTCAATTTGGCTGCTGTCTGTTGTCCTCACGGAGCCAGGGGAGCTCCTCACAGCACTCCTCTGCCTTGTTCTGTACTTGAGAAATGCGTGACTTGCAGCCAGGGGGATGGATCTGTAAAAGCCAAGGCAGGCAGTGCCAGGCTCGTGACAAGAGCGAAGCTCTGCCATCCAGCCTGGACAGAAGCAGAGGCACTGACATAGCAGGAGACAACCAGGATTTTTTTTTTTTTTTTTGCCAAGGGAGGCCATCTCATAACAGGATTTTAATTGACAGACTGTTGTCCTTCCCAGGGGGACGTGCATTTTTGTACCTTGAAATGTTGATCAGATGAGCCTCGGCTTCACGGCAAACGTCCGCTCATAAAACGGAGCGACGAGAGGGGAGTCGATTGCCTCCGTGTAATAAATACATCACACTGAGGTCCTCGTGAGCCCAGTTTCCATGAAAGCCACAGGTTACTGCAAACAGCTGCTGGCAAGAAGACACACTGACAGCCAGATGTCCCAACCAGACCGTTTACATTAAGGAGACATTAAAAACTTAGCTCATAGGTGGCCCTAAACCAGCACTTTCCGTGGTCAGCAGCATCGCAACACCTGGCTTGCCTCATCCTGCTCATCTCCTCTAGCAACAGCAGCCCCTTTCCTGCTCCCCCCATTCCTCTCACAGACACCGAGTGAATCTCACACAGATAATTTGTTCCAACAAGACAGAAGAATCTGTCTAAATCAGTGAACTTTAATGCTACTGTGCATCTAGACCTCTGGATCCACGCAGCCAGCGTGCTGCTAACACAGCTATGGGAGATTTCACTTTTATTTTCTCTTACTGTGTTTTCAGGATGATTCTTATGAGCACTGCAAGCAGGGTATGGCTTTTAGGAGGGGGCAGAACAAATAATTAAGCTATATCTTGTTTCCATGCCCCTGTTTGTGGCTGCCAGCAGCTCTGGGGTCTGTATGTGGCATCAGCCCAGGGCTCACAACCTGTCCCCTGCTCCAGCCAGTCACCCAGGCAGGCAGCTGGGCTGACCAAGGGACACGAAATGCATCTCCAGAGCAGCTGGCTTCTGGTACAGTGGGAATGTAATGTTCTGATGGGAGGCTGTGATAAGAGGCCATCAAGTCCTGGACTCACTGTCCTTGCACACAAGGGTCTGAAGGACCCAGGTCAGCTCTCAGCAGAATGGAAAATCTGATTTTATGACAAAACCACCTCACACAGGAACACAGCAGCCAGGCAGCCACCCTCTCCCTGCAGTTTCAGGAATCTCACCCTTCCTTCCAGCCCAGGTACCATTTTTAATGGCTCCTTCATGCTGCTTTGCCCTCTTTTAGTACCTCCCTCCAAGGTAAGGCAGGGCAGGGTTTGGCTGGCTCTGGATATATTTTCATCCCGTATCAGCCCTCAGGGTGAGTGTTGCCTGTCCCCTGTGCAGTTGGAGAGTCAAAACACCCCAGCAGGAGCACCTCTGGCATGGGGCAGCACAGGAAGCTCCTACTCTTGGGAAAATCCTTGCAGAGCTGGGGCTGGCAGCAGGGACCTCAGAGCCCTGTCCCCTGTGCAGTGGGAACACTGGTTCATGCAGGAGCCCTTGGAAAGTCCCCTGGCAGCAGACACCCATCCCCTCCCTTTTCCTCTCCCCCACCATGCCATGAGGCACTGCAGAGGGAAGTGGCTGCTTAGAGCTGTCACTATTTTTAAATCCCCCTCTTCATCATTTGTGGCTGTGCTGTGACCTCCTAAGTCCACCACCTAAGTGCAGTCCAGAATCAGTCCCTGGCTGCTGTGGTGGGCATGTGGTGGGAGAGAGGGCACTGCTGGCCCACACCAACATGGGGACATCCCCATCCAGGCTGTGGGGTGAGGGGGAAGGGAGTCACTTCATCCCTTTGGGACTGAGAGTTTGGGGTCCAGACACAGGCAGCCAGGAGAGTGACTCCCCTCTCATTCCCCGGCCGTCCCCTCCCAATTCCTGCCCTTTAATAAGGCAATAAATTGCCATTTCTGGCAGGGATGGGGTTGGTCAGCATTTAGGAAGATTTCATTTCCAGTATTTGAAAAGGTGGTCGTTCTGACCCGACAGCCCTCCGTAGGGAGCACTTGGGTAATACCCAGGGCTTGATTTATGGTGTTAAATTGGCAGCCCAAGAACTGCTCCTGTAATTTATTACCCAGTCTTCACCAGAAAACCTCTCTCTCTTTCTCACCCCTCCCCTCACCCACTCTGTCTCTCCTCCTCCTTTTTTTTTTTTTTTTTTAAGAGGGAACAGCTGACAGCCGAAAGCTAAATCTAACATTTACACATGACTTCATTATCCCACTAAAATAAATTACTCAAAGCGGTGAAACCCATCAAAACTGGAGCTTTGGCACTGGACATCAAAAGTGAGGGGCCTGATTCCCTCTCCCCTGTCACTGTGTCTCCTCTGTGACCACAGTTCAGTGTGTTTTCAGTATCTCACAGGGCCAACTCATCATGTGCCAAATCCCGTCCTTAAGCAGGTTTTTTCCTGGGACTGACTGCACAGAGTGAGCTGTGGATGCAGCAGGTTGTGGAGACAGCTCCAGCAGAATCACAGCCTCTGGCACAGCAGGCATCAGCAGGTTGGGGTGGTTTGACCCCTGAATTTCTTGCCATCCTGGAAGTTTTTCTCACACATAGGAATATTTGGCTGGATAAGAGGCCTGAGTATGTATCAGGAAGCAAGGACCACATGGTGAGTTCTAGCAATATCCAGGAGATCATTAAAGTTTAGTGGAGCAAGCAATGAAAATGAGAAGGTAGAGAAGGCCCAGGGAAATGGAAGCAAAGGCAGGCTGTGTGGGAGAAAAGTGAGAGATGGGTGAGGAAAGCTGTGGAGCCCAGGGTAGGGGAAGTAGTGAGAAGGGAATAGAGGAAGGGCAGAGCATGGCTAGCAGGCAGCCAGTGGCCAGCTGAGACATCCACTCCTTGTGTTGTTGTTGGTTACCCACCACGGGGGTTTGCTTCGTGGCCACTCCTCGTTGCTCCCCTCTTTCTGTGGCTGGGAGAGGCCTTGTGGTGAGTGGAATAGTAACCAGTTTGGGGGAACAATCCAGTGATTGCTTGTTTGGCCTTTGAATAAACAACTTCTCCATGCTGGCACAGTGCTCAGGTCCATGGACACCAGCACAAGCACAGGGCTGGGGGAAGGGCCAGTACCCCATGTTGGCAGTAGATCTGCTTTATGATAAATCAAGGTGATCGTGGAGTTGTGGCCTTAGAGAGATAAGAGTTCTCCTCTGTGAGGGTGTTCTGCTGAGTGACCTCCTCCTGAGCATGGCCAGCTGACACAAAAGTCCATCCCATGAGGTGATGGGGGTCCTGTGCTTGTTCAGCCTTCCCTGAAAGGGAGAACCAGTGCAGATGTTAAGAAACTGCACTGCTCCCAGCAGGAGGATGGGGAGCACTGGAAGGATCAGCTGCTCCTGACTCCAGGAACAGGTCAGAAGAAATTTATCCAGCCAGGTTGATCCCAGCAGGAAGTGACACAGGTGATGGCTTTTGGTCCCTTCCATCTGCAGGGCCTGTACATTGTTAAATTTGGCAACTGTAGTGACAATCACTACAGAGTTTGGTTTGCTGCTGAGCTGAGCTTGAATCAATCAGTCTCCACCGAAAGCACCCAATGCCATCATGGAACTTGTAACTCCAAGAGGCACACATCCAGCAGCTCAGGACCTGTTCCTGGCAGTGTGTCATGTCTTGGTGTGTGGTGGGAGCACCAGATGCTGTGGAAGGTCAGGTGGCTGCTGCAGAGAGTAACATGAGTAGAGGTGTTGTGCCAGAGCTGGGCACAGCTCAGCCCATGACGTCGTCATTACAGATGTGTGTGTAGCTAAGGAGGCTCAGATTGCCCAGTCTGGCTTGTGTCTTTGTGCGTTAAATCCATAAACGGATATCAGGGAGTGTTGTCCAAGAAGGGCCAACTTCCTTTGTTCTTCCTTTGCCCTCAAAGCTGACCCAGGGCACATCACCCTGGGGAGGAGTGGGACAGTTTTCCATGTGCAGCCCTGGAGGAGCAGTGGTTTCCTGCAGCCTTTCATCCAGTGTTCCCGCTCCGGAGGGAGAGGTCTGGGCTGGCTGGGGGTGCCCGCTGAGGATGCCCTCTGGCCTCCTGCCGCCGTCTCTGCCCTCTGCTCTGGCGCTGAGGTGACCCTGGCCAGCCCTTCCCTGGCGTCCCATCCCCGGACATCAGGCTCCCCACGCTCCCCCCGGGCTGGGAGCTCACAGCCTGGGCTGCAACACCACTCAGCTTTCATAATCAAATAATCCCCGTGTTTATGCCTTGCTGACTGACAGTGCTGCCCCTGACATATCATTATCGGGAATTTACATTCCTGCAGGAACTGCGAAATCCCCGACTCCTCAATCCAGAGCTTTCCTGTGGCACCAGAGGGAGAGGAAATAATCTGTGATCTTGAAACTTTCAGACCACTGAAGTAAACCCTCTTTCCACCCTTTGTTTGGTTTAGCACTTTACAGACTCCCACAAGGGGATTCTTGGTTTCTTATGGGTTTATTTTGTTTTGTCTTAATGTGTTGTGCTTTTTTTCCTCACTCTTGTAGTCAGCCTTGTCAGTCCTTTTGGGGTGTTTACGTCCTGAAGACTTGGGAAATCAGGAAAGGGAGAGTTGTGCTCATCAGTCAGGGGCAGGAAGGTACTGGCCAGGATCACATGGTGGTGGAGACAATCTAGCTGGGGCAGACTGTCCCCAGGGTGCACAAGCTGCTCCAGTGGGTCAGACCTGATGTCTTGGTGCTGTGAAATTTCACCAGAACTTTGGGAAAAACAGAGCTTCTCTCCACCTGGAATGGGAAAGACAATATCGTAGGCGATGGGTGTTCGTAGGCGATGGGTGTTCGTAGGTGATGGGTGTTGTCCATTCTTGCCGCAAGACAGAGCTGGTGGCAGAAGGCAAAATCCTGACTCCTGGTCTCCCCTGTGCCTTGCCCGCACTGCTCTGTTCCCATCTGTGTCCCCTCCAGGAAGGCTCACCTGATCCTGAGGAGGCTGGAGAAGGTGAGCAGCCACTGCTCGACGCTGCTGCGCAGTGCCTACATCCAGAGCCGCACCGAGACCATGCCCTACCTGTTCTGCCGCAGCGAGGAGGTCCGGCCGCCCGGCGTGGTCTGGTACAGCATCCTAAAGGACACCAAAGTCACCTGCGAGGAGAAGATGGTCTCCATGCTGCGCAACACCTACGGGGAGTCCAAGGGGCGGTGAGGGAAGGAGCAGGCCTGGAGCTGTGGGAGGCAAAGGGACTCCGAGGAGTCGAGGACTCGTGATGTGCTGAGTGGCTGGTGGGGTTTGGGGTCAGGTGATGTTCAGAGGGGGTGGAAGGGGACAGCGAGGCCAAACAGGACTTTCTCACACAGACGGCAGAGAAACAAGAAACGAGCAAGCTGGACTTTAATTTCTTTTCTTTCTTTTTTTTTTTTTTAATTTTTTCAAGAGCGAAAAANGAAAAAAAAAAAAGAAATTACCTAATTTGACTCAGCATAAAAGCCTCTCCTTTTTAATCTTTTCTTACTGAATTTCCTGGACTACACCCTCCAAAACCCTGGGAGGAGGAGATACCCACTCGAGGCCAGGGCCAGGCAGAGGGGAGCAGGGTGATCCTCTCCCTGCCTGCCCTGCCAGCGGGCAGCAGCTGTGGGGGCGAGGGTCCCCGGTGCCGTGGTGGCCGAGGACGCCAGGAGGAGGTGGCGTGGGTGGCCGGTGACACCAGCGAGGGTCCCGGGGCGGGAAGCCAGGCGGGACGCTGCAGGCAAGCTGGGCTTTTGTACCGCTCCGAGTGGGCGGGGTGGCTCCGGGTGCAGCCTTCGTTCGCAAGGCTCCCGGCAGCTTGTTCTGTGCATTAAAGATTCATATCAAGTCCATCCTCGCTGCCTCCCTGGTGTCGCTCCTTCCTGACGCGGTCTCACCTCTGCTCGGGCGCCCGTGGGGTTTCGCTCTTGGGATGTGGCTGAGATGAGGGAGCCCAAGATGGATGCAGAGAAAGGAGGGAAAAGCGGAGCCTTTGGCACAGGGTCCTCCCCTCCTCAACACCCAGCCTAGCCACTGGTCCCGGTGGGAGATGGAAGCGTGTGGGAAAGCCCAAGAAGAAAGCCAGGGGCTAAAAAGACATGGAGAATCTGGTTTCTTTTACTGTCAGATGTGGGTTAGGCTGGCCCGGGCTCACTGTGGGTAATGGATTTCTCAGCCTGGTAGCCAAACCAAAAAGTGCAGGAGGGTGAGAGGGGAAAGAAAATACAAAAATCAGATCAGCTCAAAGCTATTGCTTTTTCCTTTTTAAAGCAGAACAGTGAACCTGAAGAGGGAAGAGAGAAGAGTGTGGGTTGAATGAATCAGTTTAGTCAGCCCAAAGCAAATAGTTTTGTTTAGGTTTTCAGGTTAGTTAACTCTTTAACATCAAATCAAACAAATGGGAGGTAAATTTCAAAGCAAAAATGTTTGGAAACCAAACAACGGTGCAGAATTTGATGTGGAGAAGTTTCAGCCAGAGACTTTTTTTTCTTGACCTAAACATATTTGCCTGATTTGCGCCCACTCAGATAATTCTGATTGTTCCTGCTGAGCTGTTTTTTTTTCCCCCCTCTTTGGTTATGTCTCTTCATTTGAGCCACATTAATGAGCCTTGGGAAGGACTCCAGCACCTGGTCAAAGTCCTGCTGAAGTTCACAGAAAGCTTTGCTGTGACATTGCAGCCTGTAAGACAAGCTCCAAAGCATTTCAGGTTGCCTGAGGTATTAATTTTTAAGCTAAATCCCTTTTTCTGATGGAGAGAGAGAGGAGGATGACACTGAGGGCTCTGCCCTGTATATCACTGACGGCTGTACCACACTGAAAACAATGACCCAGGGGGGACCATGGCACCACCATGGATTAAAATCTGAGTGTCCAGCATTGCTGCTGCCTCTTCACCATCCCTTTGCCTCTTGGGGGTGACTGGTGGCCTTGGAGTTTGGTTGTGGGGATGAAGGAGATGACCGTGATTTGTTGCAGTCAAATGAAGACTTTGCATTTGCCTGGTTGGAGCTGTAACAACACACAGCAAAAGCCTTGAAATGCCAATGTGGTGGTGCCCAGGCAGTGCCCAGACTGGTGTCAGACCCAGCTGCCCATTTCATGTGCTGCCAGGACACAGTGTGTATGCACTTTAGGGGCGGTGAAAAACCCCAAATCTCTCTTTGGAGCCATTGATGCAGAGTGGCTGGGACTGATGTGCACTTTTGAGTATAAGAAAGATCTAAAGCCATTGGAGAATGTCCAAGGAGAGGCTGAGGTCACTTTGTTCAACCTGGAAGACTGAGGGGAAATTATATCACATTTTGCAGCTTCCTCACAAGGGCCAGTGGAGGTGCAGGCACTGATCTCTCCTCTCTGGTGACCAGTGACAGTTGCTGAAGGAATGGCATGAAGATGTGTCAGAGGAGGGTCAGGCTGAAGATGAGGAAAAGGTGCTTCCCCCAGAGGGTGCTGGGCACTGCCCAGGCTCCCCAGGGAATGGGCACGGCCCCGAGGCTGCCAGAGCTCCAGGAGCCTTTGGACAGCGCTGCCAGGGATGGCCAGGGGGGGATTGTTGGGGGGTCTGTGCAGGGACAGGAGTTGGGCTCTGGTTCTTTTGGGTCCCTTCCCACTCAGGATAGTCCACGATTCTGTGAGTGTGACCATCCCCTCCTGGCATCTGCAGAGCAGGCAGTGCCTCCTCTGCCTGTAGGACAGGCCACAGCACAGGCCAAGGCTGCCAGGACCAGCAGCAGGCGCAGGAAGCTGGGCTGGTCCATCCTGTCCCTGCTGCTCATCGGGTGCAGCTCCAGGTGCTTTGAAGCTGACTTGTTTTCTCAAGGCTCTGGCCCACAGCTGTGCCGTTCCCTGTGCTTTATAAACACAGGGGTTTATTTTGTTTTTTGTTTGCTTGGCTCGGGGATGATTCATTTCTCTTGGAAGCCCCATGCAGGGCACGGTGAGGGGAGCAGCTCTGTGGTCCCGCTGCAGGCGAGAACCAGCTTTGGCCAACCTGAGGGACAAATTGCCTGTGTTTTCTGAAAGTGACTGGATTGGAGGTGTGACAGGGATAATGCTGCCCCTGGGATTCCTCTCCGTTGTGAGTGTGGTGCTAGGTGTTAGGAACAGGAGATGCCAGCCAAAATACAAGGCAGCCGGCTGGCTGGCTGCCCCTCAGCGTGTTTTTCTCCACTCTGACACTGCGAGCTCCCCCACAATGGTGTTTTTTGCACCTGGGATGCCCATCCCTCACAGAGCTCTGGGGAAAGGACGGAGCTGCAGCATGGGGATGTTTTGTTGCAGATGGTGATGGAAAGGAGACCTTCAGCTCTCGTAGCCCTGACTGGGAACGTAGCAGGAGCAGCACAGGGACAGGCTGGTTGTCCCCTGGATCCACACTGCAGCTGTGTCCATTGCAGAAGCTTAGTTTGCTTATTTTGGAAGGCTGCTGAGGAGCTTTGCTTTGCATTCGTGGTGAGACTGGCTGCTCGTACGGGTACATGTACAGAGCGAGTTGTGTGTGAGCCTGTGTTAATATGTACAGAGCAGGTGGAAGAGTCTAGACTCTGGGCTGTAGGGTTTGATGGCCATTAACCTGTTGTGAAGCACACCTAGCTCCCAGATCAAAGCCAGGAGAGCCTCTGGCCAGTGATGCTACCCAGCACAGCTCACCCAAGCCAAACAAAACGGAGGAATCCGTCGAGGTTACACATCCTCCAGCACACAGCTGAAAGGAAGGGTCTGTATTTTCTCCCTGGAAACTTTGGAGAATGTAACCCTCTGGCTTTCAAGATAAACAGTTGTAGTCATAGCCCAGCAATGCTGGCAGATGGACCTGTGCCCTGTAGTGTACACACACACACACACAGACCCCTGACACTGCTCTGACTCCCTCAGGGAAAACGGATCCCAGCTCCAAAGCAAATTGCTGCTGCCCCAGGAGCTGGTTCCTTTTTCCGGCCAATCCCCTGACTTTGCTGTGCCTGGGCTTTGGCAGACCAGAGGTGATGCTGTCCTGGGTGGGAGAGCACCACGGGGTGGAAAAAACATGAAAAGCAAGTGGGGAGAGGGGCAAAAAGATGCCATCCTCCATGTTTAATAGATAAACTACCCACATCCATTTGAAAAGCTGAAATTATTTCCCTAATGACATTGCTGGGAAGGGTAATTGGCTTCAGTGGCTCCTGGATGGAGTGATCAGATTTAGGATGAGTTAAGGTCAAAAGGAGAAACCTTCTCCTTGTGTCTTTGCCGTGAGTGTATGTGCAGGTAACAGCATTGATAGAGCAGCCATGGGTGCATCCTGCACAGCCTGGCCCTCCTTCCCTCCTCCATGCACCCCAGCACCCCATAAACTCCAGCTCGGCATGGGGAGAGGGTTTTCCTGCAGAGAAACCTTTAACAAGCCTTCACTGCCACTTCCAGCATCCTGTGAGAGCCCCACCAGGCACACGCCCTTCTGGAGGGCACCCCAAATCTGCCTCTTGTCTGGCAGCTCAGAGTGGTGACAGCTGCAGGTCCCCTCCCAGGGCTGCGTGGGGCTGATCCCTGCGGGGAGCCTGAACAATCCCCATTGTCCTCACAGCCATTGTTCCCCCCCGCCCTGGGCCGGGCTGCAGCTGGCACAGCGCACAGAGGGGCTGATTGTTTGGGTTTTTGTGCTGCTGATGGCACACCACTTAGGGACAGCTTCTTCCCACGGCAGAGGCCTCTGGAGTCAAGTGCTGCATTTGCTACTTTATTTATTTGGTTGGTTTCNCCCTTCCCTTCCCTTCCCTTCCCTTCCCTTCCCTTCCCTGGTTGGATGGGATTCTGCTGAGGCTGAGGAAGAAGCCAAGAGAGTGCCAGTGCTGTGCTGTGTGGGCAGCCCAGGTCCTCCCCATCCCAGGGGGTTCCTGGGGGGACAAAGCCTTGCAGTGGCACTAATGCTTGGCCACGGCAGTGCCCTGTGGTGCCACAGATGACTCAGCAGCCTGCAAACTCACACCTCGTTGCCCTGGGACACGTTGTACCTGCTGGGCCAGGGGCAGGATTAGCTGTCCAGAAGCTGAGCATCATGATGTGAGCTGATGTGTGCACTGTGAGACACAAAGGAGACGCTTTCTGTTTTATTTTCCTGGCACACATGGCCTGACTGCCTCCCTGAGTGTTGGTGGTCATGATGTTAAATGAGGTCCATGGCTCACAGTGCCACCATGGCAGGGTGACATGTCCTGGGCAGCTCTGGCCTCGCCAGTGCCCCACACAGCACTGGGCCGGGGCTGGAGGGCACAAAAATCTGCCAACAGACTCTTGATCCTGGGCACCAGGAGCTGCCAGGGCTTCAAGGATTGGTTTGAACCACTACAATGTGCTCCAACTGGGGCATTTCCTATTGTGCTATGAGGGTCGGGAGGCTTTAAGTGCTTGGGTGGAAAGTTTGAGCATTGCAGTGGTAATAAAGTGTGCAATAAAAAGAATTTCCTTTCCCTTCCCTGCACCTGCCCACCCTCCCATCTCTCCAAGCCTCTTTAGCAGACACTGTGGCACAGAGCCTTATGGAAACACAGCAGCAGCAGGGCTTGGGAAAACCCAAGTTATTAGGGTGATATTTGGAATAGAACAGGTCTGTGTTACAAGGCAAGTGCCCAAAGACAGAGGTGGGTTTTGACATTCAGCCAGAACCATCCCCATATCCCAACTCTCATCAAAAATACCAATGGACTTGAAGCATAAGTTGGTTCATCCCTGTGGGCTGGGTAAGGATAAAGGGGAGCAGCAGTGATCACAGGTACGGGGCTCTTAGGTTTCTTTAAAAAAAATATGCCTGGGAAAGTGATTTATAAATAAAAAAACTGCGAGATAACATCTTACAAGCAGGGCAAGGAGGGTGGCTACGAGGGATGATGTTGCTCTTTGGATTAGTTCTTCATTCATCATAAGCAAAACCATCCAAAAGTCGTGAATAACCTTTTATCTGAAAAAAAACCAAAAAAAAACCAAAAAAACCATGGAAGTTGTTTTTAACCACTAACAATCCTCTCCGGGCCTGAGAGAAGTCAGCCAAAAGATTGTCAAGACCTTTAAACTATTTTGACACGGTATTGCCTCACTTGTACTTTTAAAAAATGAAGACCCTGGCCCTTTGGCTGCATTTTATTGGAGAACTTAGGCCAGTTGTTGACTTGAATGATGCAGGCAGCTGTTATTCCAACTCAGGGCAGAGGGGAAAAGCTGGGGCCATCACAGTGTTGTGGTAGTTAATGAGCAGCAAAAAGCAGAATTCCGGCCTCAGAACCACTCACTTTTCTTCACCTTCCAGGTGTGTGTGCCTTAGAAACTGAAAAACTGAGGCGGTGGAATGGACAAGTCCAGGAAAAGGCAGTGCTGGACAACAAAGGGTTTGCTGGGTTTGTGTGTCTACATGTGTGAGAGCAAGTGAACCCATGGGCACACATCTGCCAGCCTGAACATTGATTTGATTTTCAGATGTTCTTGTTTACATTAAAAAGAGGGGGGTTTCATATTTGTGAGTAGTTTTCTTTATATTCCAATCATCCTATGGAAGTTTTTAAAGCCTTTGTGTCTTTTTGATTTTTTTTTTTTCCTGCTGCTAACAGCTTCATTTTCCCATTACAGGATGATCTTTAGTGTCCCTTCCAGCCCAAGCCATTCTGTGGTTCTGTCGTTGCCACAGTCACCAGTGCCCTGCCTGTCCGAGAAACTGTGACTTTGAGCCGGGAGAGGATTTTGCCATGTGAATTCAGAGCAATTCCCTCAGCTTTCTTTAGTGATTGATCTCCAGACAAGACACGTAGCCTGGACATAGAAACTGTTGTTCTGCCTGTGCATTCCAATTGATCCTGGGGCGGTCGTGCACGTGCAGGAGGAGTGGAGCTGAGCAGAGCCCAGCAGGAGCGAGCTGCCTGCTGTTCCCTGCCTTCAAGGCTGCTCCCATCTTCAGGTCTTTATTAATCCCTAATAGATAGTTCAACACACAGCCAATTGATTTGTGCATTGCTATAGACACAACCCCTTTAATCCTTCATTCCTGGGCCTTTTTATCTACAGCCTGTGCTATTGATAGGTGTGTGTGTGACGCACTTACACTCCATTAATAATGCATTGACCAAAGACAAGAATGGTATAGAAAACACAATGCATTCTTGCTCACGAGATTTCTGTCTCTCCCTGCTCAATATGTTGCAGTGGTTCCTCACAGGTAAAATGTTTTCTTTTTTTTAACCGACTTATTTATGTCAGAGTAGGAAAAAAAATTCTCATCCTTCAGTATATTGCTCTTACCACACACAAATTATTGGTGCACACCTCACCACAAGGCTTTGGTCTGATGGGGAGACGGCAACCCTGGTTCTCTCAGACCACTGGAGACTGATTTATCTTGATCTGTTTCCTCATGTGTCCAAAGGCTCTGTGCATGGGGATGTTCAGCTCTCTGGCTGCACACAGTTTGCTTTCAGCCTTGCTTCCCTCCTAGGTGATACCCCTGAGCCAAGGCAGGCTCCCACTGGGACTGGTTTTCTGCATGAACATGTTCTGCATGTGATGAAGAAGGTAAGCAGAAATATGGACAACTTGATTTTCAAGCTCTCTCACACCAAAACCTCCACCAGCCTGCCTGGAGAGAAACAGGAGAGAAACCCCCTTGGCAGAGCCAAACCCACTGGAGGCAGAATGGGCTCCACGGGGCCCTGGGCAGCGCTGCCTCCCTCCACCCACAAGCAAAACACAGCGGTTTTCAACCCCCCAAAAGCCCCAAAAGCAAAGAGCTGGAGCAGATGGGCAGGATGCAGCCAGATGTGGGACCCCACAGCCACTCACTGACCCCTCTGGGTACCCCCACGGGTGTTGCTCAGGACTGGCTCGACCGAAAGCAAAGGAGACGTGGCAAGAGCGAGGGGTCCAGTTCAGAACTCTTTAATACAAGCTTATATTGTTTGTGTTTCTGATTCTCTGTTCTCCCAGCATCTGGGGACATTAACCCTCATATGTGTGTGAGCATGTGTATGAAGATATATACAAAAATCACACAGTTAAATATTTAAGCATACAAGGTATTATATATTTATATAATATAGAACTTTAGGGTATAGGAATCAACAATGGCAAAATATTTCTGATGAATCTGACATAACTTTTTTTTTTTTTTTTTGGAGTGAAACATGACCTGTTTTTGAAAGACCAGAGGAAGTTGTTGCTTATTCAAAGAAAGAGAAAAAGCTGTATAAAGAAATTCTGTGAAAATGATTAAAAAAACATCATGAACCAAAAAAAAGGACAACTGTTAAAAACTGTATTGAAAAAAAAATAAATTAGATGAACAATTGTGTAAATATAAATTAAAAAAGATGACAATCTTAATAAATAAGCTTTACTATTTACATCTTTATATATTGCTTGGAGACTTAAATTAGATCCGTTAAAAACAAACGAACGCAAAATAAAACCCAAAATTGGAGCAGCAAACGTACAGGCGTGAGGTACAGAATTAAGGGTTGAACTGTATTTTGCTTGTTTCTTTTTTTTTTTTTCTTTTCTCTTTTATACAGTAGACCAGTAGAATTCTTGTGAAAATAGATCCTCAGCACTTCATTGGAGTATTGGTTGACGTGGCTTCCAAAAGGTGCCAAGAAAGATTCCATAATAATAATAATAACCATAATAATCATAATAATTATAATAAAAAGATACAATATGATACATAAATATGGAAGAGCAGTTGGTAATATGAATACATTTTTCTCTAGACGAGATCACAGTTTTATTTGTAAATATTACACTGATATATATATAATATTACACATATAATATTATATATATATCATATATATATTTATATATATATTTATATATATAGTACGGCTCAATCCTGTTCCCAGTGAAGTCAACAACAAACAAAAACCTGTGTTGACTTGACGGGAGCAAAATTCAGCCTCTCATCTGCAGACAGGTACGTAATTACAGAGGCCGTACAATGCAAACTCCACAATGGTTCCAATTCCCTCTTGAATTGCTGGTGAAATGTTTCATTTAAAGCCCTGGTTCTTTGCACTCAGAAGATGGAAACTGGTGGTTGAATGTGGCCTCACCAAAAGAAGGAAAAACCAAAAGACTAAAATCTAAGCCAGAATGGGAACCAAAGACAACTTGGACTCGTTAGCTCCGCATCTCGACCCAACAGGACTAAAACCACCAACAAGTAGCACCAAGACTCCTCATCAAACACCTGAAGCCAACCCAAGCTCTTGAGTGTGGCCTCAGAGGAAGTGATTCTCATTCCTAATGAATCTTGGATGTGTAGATCCAGTGAAAAGGGGAAAACTCAGTTTGCCAAACGAAGACAGAAACAAAACATTAAGCCTCACTTTGCTCCTGCTAAAAGGAACAGCCCAACACCAAATGCCTATTGCCCAAATTGACTGTAGCTCCAAGGAAATACATCTTGGGCCACCTGGACCTGCTCCTGCTGATGTTCTGCTCATGCTCCCTCTGAACTCAGTGGTCAAGGTCCTCCAGGGAAATGGGACTGTTCTTGGGGCTTCAGTATGCCCAGCACATAAGGTCACCTGGAGGCAGGAGTGCTGCTGCACCCCCAGCAGGGAGATGGCCTTCCCCAGAGGATGGGATAACATGGAAAAAAACGTAAAACAGATCCGTTCAGCTGCACCACTGAGACCGAAATGTGGCCCACGACCATAAAGACATCTAGAGATATCTAGAGCTGGGCATGTGGTCCTCTCCCAGTGACACGAACATGCCCATCAGCTCTCACTGGGGCCTCCAGGAATTGGGCAGGGGAGGACAAGATGCTGCCAAAAGGCTGCGAATTTCCATGGCATCCAAAATAGTTTAAAGGCCAGACTGGCAGCTCTGAAGCCCCTTTGGGCATCCCAGCCTTGGCTGACTTCACCCCACGCCCTCCTGTCTTCCAGCTCGGCCTCGAATGGGCACAATGGGCTGGAGTGTGGGAAGAGGGTGGTCAGCACCCCGCTTCCCCAAAATGGGAATGACCTGTCTGCTCAGGTAGCAGCTTTCTCCTTCCCCCTTCACTCCCAATCTCTCGCAGCTCTCCGGGATTCAGACTGTGCAGTGCTTCTGAGTGCAGTAATTAGAGCACAGTGAAATACTGGTTAAATGCGTATGTACAGTTGGATAACGTAAAAAATAAGCACAAATACACACTTAAAAAAATAATCTGGAAAAAAAAATAATAACAAACTCCACCCCCTCCCTCCCCCCACAAACAACAATATACCAGGGGATAACCCCTTAGCCTTAGTTCCTGGACTTATCACAACACACGAGGAAAACAAAACCAGACAATGTTATAAAACCTCACGGTACTTCTAGGGAAATCTACACTTAGTATCTAGCTCTCTACTCAGCTGGCAGAATAGGTGTTTTCCTTTCAAACACACAAAAATAGGCTTTGCTCTTCTTGGATTTGGATTATGCGGGTTTTCTTTTCTTTTTATTTTCTCCATTTTTATGGGTTTTTATTGTTCTCTTTATTTCTCTCCTATTCCTCTCTGTAAAGCCTCACATGTTATTTTTTTCCCCCACTTGAATCACTTGCAGCAAGAAACTTTTGTTGGCTATGGGGCTTTCTTTTTTCTCTCTGCNTTTTTTTTTTTTTCTTAGACACAGGTAAAACCTAGAACAAACCGACAGTTACAACCAAGTGAAACTGAAACTGGAAGGGAGGTAGCTGGAACCCGATTCCAAGAATCCTCTGGTGCCATCCTCCTTTCTCAGCCTGGGGGGAACAGCGGGAGATGCAAGAAAAGCAGGAGGACACCAGCTCAGCCTGTCTGCGAGAGGGTGGGGAGGGAGAGGGGTAGCAGCTGATTGAAGATTCCCACCCCACCGTGCACCATTCACTGCTTTCTGCTCCAGCTTTCCCTCCTGCTGGCCACGGACATCCCCCACAGCCTGGTGGCCCCACAAAAGGTGCAGCCCTGGCTCACTACCTGTGACAGAGAAGATCTTGGCACTAATGTGAACTGGACTTTATGAGCAGCTAAATTTCAACAGCATGAGCACTGTCTTCTCTTCCCTCAAACTTCTGGTCCTCTGCCACTGGCTCAGTGGGTGACTGATGGTGATTGATGTCCCTCTCACCTTCCACCCCCTGGCCACCACAGTCAGGGAAAGTCTTTCCTAGGACTCCGCTGGGCATTTGAGGCCCATAGGGTGGTAGATGATGTGAGGATCCAGCTGGCCTTGCCCAAGGTTGGGAGCACAGGGTACAAGACCTGAGCCTGTGTCCATTCCCCACAGCTCCCTTCTCAGTCTCTCCCTGGGTGCTTGCTACAGCACCTGAAAATGCAGAGGGGATTTGCCCCAGTGGAAACAAAAATACCAAACCATTGGATTTAACATGACTCAGAGCAGAACATTTTTCCTCACCCCATCAGCCCTACTGGAGGAGATGGACAGTGCCAACATAGTAGTTAAAAAAAAGAAAAAATAAATAGCAGCATGGAAAGCCTGCCAGTGGGAAAGGGAGTTGGGGCACACCAGGACTGCAGGAGGGAAGCTGAGGAGGGAGGCTGTGCTGGTGAGAAGCCACTGTGTCCCTTGAGCTGAGGTCTCCAGCCCAGCAAGCAGGGGCTGGCCCTGGCTGGCCAGAGGGGCTCAGCTGGCCTTGAGCTCCCGTGAGCCCACAGCAGCAAGTGGCAATAATGTCTGTACAGACCTGTCTCTCCTGGGCACTGTCCGAGTGGGAAAATCAGATGGGAAATCTCCTCCACGCTGAGCTCCAGCCTGGGAAGGGCATTTTCAGGATGCACTCAGGAGATGAACTGAGGTTCCCTGCTGGGATGAAACCCAGGTGGGATGGAGAGGGGAAATCATGCCAAGGTGCCTCAGGCATTGAGGACATGAAGTGTTGTCAGCCTGAAAGGCTTTTGAGGTTGTGAGCTCTTCTGGTAGGCTGGGTGGCACACGAGCAAACTGCCAACAAAACAGGGCAGGGCAAAGGGACCAGAAGGAAGAAGAAAACTTTGTACAGTTATTTACTTCCCATATTAGTTAGAAGGCAAGGGGAAAAGTGGAAGCTTATGGCACTGCTCTCTAAGCTGTTCAGTCTAAATCCACTGCAGGAACCCTGATCCCACTGCACCTCCCTTTCCAGAACACCCCTGCACAGAGGGGGCAGAGCCATCCACACAGCTCCCATGGCAGGGCCTTCTTCAGGTATAGCTGGAGCTTCACAACAGAGAGCTCCTCATCTTCTTAATGACAATCACCTCTCCAGGCCTCTGCTTCTCTTCTTGAGATTCTTCTCTGGTTCATTCCAATAGAAACAACCCCAACAGTGGGTAACAAGAACCTGGCTCCTTGCACCTATTATTCTATAATTTTTCCATTTCTAGTTCTCCAGATCATTTTTACATCCATCTCTATGAGCTAAATGACCCCTTCCCTTACCCTTCTGCCTTGCCTAAAGTGGGAGTTGGAAAAAATGTTTTTATCCAGTAGATTGTGCATGTCACAACAGTCCCAGGGAACAAACAAACTTAACACTGGGAAAGATGCTCTTTTGGATGTGTGTTCTTCCTAGCAGGAGCTTGGAGCAGCAGACACATGCCCAAGCCACACTGGAAAGAGGTCTGGGATTTCCCTGGGATGGGCTGTAGCAGCAGCATTGGATGCCCTGGGTATCTCAGTGACTCAATATAATGAACCCTGTGAGGAAGGGAATCCCCGAGGGGCTGGCACATGTTCCCCTCTGGGCTGAAGCAGGAGGATGACAGGGAAGTGTGAGGTCTGCTGCAGCTAATGCCCTTCTTTCTGGAAGATTACAAACAGCTAGACTCCTGGTTTATCCCAAGTGTCCGACCAACTGACCTGGCAGCTTAATACTGACAAATATGGCCAAAATTCTAATACTGTCTCCTACAGGCCTTTCCTCATGGCAGGTGTTTCCTCCTCCTTTTCCCCTCTCCTGAGAAAACAGGAGCACGAAGCAGGTGTCAGAATCAGATCACCCTAACAGTGGGGAGGAGGAGGCCTAGAGAACCACTTGGCAGGGTGGAGGCCAGAAAGCAGATCCCTTTTGGCTGGCTGGTGTCCTGTTTTCTTGCCCCAATGCTGAGGAAGAGACCAGAGGGTTTGAAAGGCAGGTTGTAGGTAAGCTTTAAGGCAGACTGTTTGGTTGCATGGGGTTGTTTTTCACCCTGTCCTGACACAGTAAGGAAACTATTTGTATGGGACATTAGCAGCAGGAGTAGCAGCAGCAGACATGCTCAAATGACAAGTGTGGGCACGAATTCCCCTCTCTGTGCTCCTCAGAAACAATCATCCATGTTCCTCAATGCCAGTCCTTAGACCTCCCCATTCCCTCACTCCACCATGGGACCACCTGCCCAGCTCCACACAGAAACACCCCAGAAGCCCTGCAGGCTACCAGGGGGCTTTTTGTTGGCTCTTTTGAGGGCAGGGGGAGAAGGAGGAGCTGTACAGAAAGGCCACTGCAGTCTGCTGAGCTGCCTGGCTGGAAGTAGCATTCCTGTGAGGAGCAGATGCATCCCACATCTCGAGCTGGCTGGGTGCCTGGCAAGTCACTTGCCAAGAGGCCCAGCCCCGTGGAGATCCCACCCCAACCACAGTGCCCCGAGCATGCGATACCTTGGCATTCAGCATCAGAAAAGGCTCAGCTTGGAGTCCTCCAAGAGCTCAGCCTCTTCCACAAACGGTCTGAGTTGTGAGTGCTGGGGAGGGGAAAGTGTTTTTTGCGTTGATCATAATCTCTCACTCTTTCTCTCTCTCTTTCTCTACTTAGTTCTATAAATATGTGTACATAAATAGTTTGTTTCTCGCCTTGAATCTAGATATGAACTGTTCAAATTAGGTGGGCATAACATGCTGTTTTGATGAAAGTCATCTTGACTTGACTCTTGGTTGTTTTTTTTTTCTCATCATCACTATTTAAGATATAATTAATACATTAACCCCTACTTTGAGTTCTCCTTGGGCAAAAATTAAAGGCAGACTGGTTGAATTCTAAGGGTCCCTGGTGCAGAAATGCCATCCAGTTGAGCAGCTAAATGTTAAAAACGATACCAAAAGGGATGTGGTGTCTCTCCTAGCCTGCCTCGAGCAGTGTGGTCCTCCTTTCCACGTCACTTGGCTTTACCCAAGACTGAAGCCACGGAGATCTTTCTGGTTGTGCTCTTGGGCGTTGGGGTCCCGGCAAGCACACTCTCCTTGTAGGTCACAGGACATAGGAAACGGTGTCACCTGGGAAAGAAGCCAAAACCACAAAGGCATGAAGGAAGGAGCACACCTACAGCAGCCTGGAGAACAAAAAAGATCTCTAGGGGGAAGTCATCAGAAATCAGCTGCAATCTTCACCATGTTATTTTTTACAGGGATATATTTATGTTAGTGCTGAGCTGGTGCTACACTGAGGTTCCTCAGGTTCTATGGTTTGGGTGCTGCTGCTTTATTTAAGTCCATTTGTGCACTTAACTATGAATGTTCTTGGCTTCAGTTCCTCAGGAGCAGAACCAAGGTCTCACAGATCAGTGAAGTTGGAGTCCAGCAGAGACTTCTCTGAAGACCTCTTGTGTTTGAGGTCAGGAGATGCAGCTAACGGGCACTGAGGCACAGCAGAGGAATGCAGTGGGAGACTGCTGCATGCACCATCTGTCATCTCTCTGTGACCCCTCTGGAGAAGCGTGGGAAGGAGCTGAAACAATAGCCTGCAGTGCCTGGCTGTTGGGCCTATTGCATCACAGTATTTACCTGCAGAAAAGGCAGTGGGACAAGTGTCTCACTTGCCCTGATGTGAGTTCCCAAGAATTCCTCCCATCTGCACAGACTGAACAGATGACCTCATTCCCCTCCTTCACACTCCTTCCCAGGCAGTGCCACAGCCTGTTCCAATGTTCCCAGAGAGGGCTGCACACGCTCTGTCTGCCCCCCCTGGCTCTGCTGCCACACGTTCACTCTCCCTTTCACAAACACTTTCCTCCAGGCTACAACACCCGAGTCTGCCTGTTCCCTATGCATCACCCACAGCCCATCTAGGAATGTGGACCCAGCATTGTGCTGTCATCTCCATCTAGGCCTTCCACACGAGCCCCTGCCTGTCCCTCTCCAGGATGCCTTTCTCCTGACGCACACGATTTGGGAAGGAGGGGTGTAGAGCTTTATTTCACAACTGGGGAGCCTAAGGCAGAGACATGCTGTCAGGAAAACTAAATAACCAATGCTCATCACCAGATCAGGGCTTGGAGAGCCTCCTCCCCTTGCTTTTGACTCCATTCACAGGAGACCCGACCCTCCAGGTGGAATAGGGTAATGACTCTTCATCAAGCCATGGCCTCGGTGACTTATGAACTAAATAACCAGTGAATAATCTAAATCTACAATTGCGCAAATATGGAGATTGCAAAGAGAAGAATGAGTCCAAAAAGCTAGAAGCAGATGAATCCAAACAACTGGCAACTGAATAAGTTTATAAACTGCAGAAAACAATAGGAGCTTAAAGGTCACTTGATCCAACAGAAGCCAGCCCGAGCAGGACTGTCTCCTATCACAGTGTTATGAATATTCTTAGATAGGAAAACAGAGAAGTCTGCAAACAATGGGGTCTGGGGAGGAGGCTGAGGAGGGATTGTTTGATGATGGAGTTAAAACACTGGAAAAGAAAACGAAAAGATACATGCAAAATAAAAAATTGAGTTTTTCTGTTCAGTGTAAAAGGAAACATTTTGGTTTAGATTATCTGCTACATTTCAGGTTTGACCTTTCCCTTCAAGACAAACAAATAAAAAAGACTATTTCACAGCAAAAGTTATGTCTTGAAATAAAAACTTGATTCACTTAGAAAATTCTCAAACAAAACATTTAAGTATGCCTGGAGTTTTCCTCTATTTTCATTTTTTTTATCCTGAATCATTCAGTTCAATCTGGATTTGGCAATGACTTTGACTTAAAAAATCCTCCCCAACGTACAATGAAGCTACTGGTTGGAGGCGAGACCTGGGAACTTGATTCTTTCATTTGTCTTGATCAAGCTTTTTCCTCTCCCTGGCCTGGATTCCCTGTGTTTGCCTGTAACATCCTGACAAAGGCGATTAAGTGGCCCCTTCATTCAGAGAGACAGGGAAGATGGATCCACACTTTGCATTGAACACAGGTCAACCACGCACCCAATTCAGGCATTTCAGTAAAGTGTCTGAAATTAGTGGTGAAAGCCTACTGCACTTTGCCGCTGTCTAGGCTCTGGCAGGATGTGCTGCAGGCACAGAGGTCCCAAACATGTTCCCATTTCACCTGTGGGAGCACCAGAGCCAGAAGAGAAAACCCTGCATAGCTCTGTCTCCAAACCACCAGCTCACATTCCCCTCACCTACTCTCTGCTGAAACAGCAGCCTTAGACACCCAAACTGGCATCAATATGATGTTGCCTTAAGCACTCTCTACCTCCTTGATTCCCTCTCCTCCCATTTGCCCTTGTGAGCCCCTTGTTTTCCTCTTTGCTTTCTCACAGGCTGTGCTCAGCCCTGGAGCAACCTGAAAAGGTGCACGTACAAGACGGGATTGCTGCTGCATTACAGCCAGTTCCTGGGGAGATGGAGCAACCAGAGAAGAAATGTCTGGCTGTTTATTGTCTCCCAACAGTGCTCATGGATAGAAGAGCAGAAGCTTTCTCCGAGGCAGAGCTGTGGCCCCCAGAGCAGAGAGCTGTGTGGCTCAGCAGCAGTTCCCAGCAGTGGGTAGCCTGATGGAGAAGGGTTCTTTCCCGATCAGATCAGTCTTATTCACTTTATGTCCCTTATGGAGGCTCTTTATGCAATTCGATTTTTACAGTGCTATTGTCCAGATAGATGAATTGTTTTGTCTTATGGCAGTGAGCTCCAGAGATCAGTTTTCTATTATGTGAAAAGGCAGAGATTTCTATGGGTAATGAGCACAGCCACAGTCATATTAGACATGACAAAACTATCCAAAAACTTAGCAGTAACACAGGGTTTTCCACTTTAAACAACATTTACAACAAATACACATTTGAGTTCCCCAAGGACCTGATTTCCATAGGTATTTAGGGAATTTAACCCTCACACAGAATCTGCTGGGACTGCCTGAAATACCCAGCTCAGGGAAACTGTAAAACCCCTTAGAAGAAGAATTGTCTGTTGCCTTGGGCTCACACTGTGACAGCCTCTAGAGTACACAGCCATGAAATAGAGCTGCTGGATGTGCTAGAAATAATAAATGCTGAGCCTTTCACTGAATGATAGCCCATTTAGGTGTGGAGCCCAGATATACATACTCTGAGATTAACTACCTCTTTTCTTTTTAAATAGGTCTGTGAAAGCCCAACTCATTACCAGAATACACGACCTGCATTGAAATTTGCAGATAGACCAATTGTAGAGCCAGGAGTAAGGAGTCAGCTCCTCTTCCTTCAAAGCACTAAGCCCTGCATTTCACCTATGTCCATCTCCCCATGCAGAAAACCCAGAAAACATCTAGGAGGGTGAGAAGAAAAAGCTAAAAAATTAATTATTAAATGTCGTGTCTTGGGCATTTGATAAAGTAATGCAAGATACTGTATCCTCAGACCAGCTAAAATAGATTCAAAAAGACATAAGTGAAGAACATAGCTACACACACCTACACACGAGCTCTTGGAGATGATCCAGAACAGTCCTGGCCCTGGATCAACAACACTCAGGGGAATGTGAGTCACGCCAGAACCACACTGGACCACAGACTATCCGTCATCAAGAGAAAAGAGACATCACCTCCACCATTCCTGTCACCTGGAGTGTGCAGGACATGACACATCCTGCTCTGAACCCAGAGGAGCAAGGGCAGCAGGTGTGGGCTCACAGGATGGGCAGGAGGCTGGCACAGACACCCAGGTGTAACACGGGGCATCCAAAACCCCTCGACCAACTCACCACCATTGCTGCACAATGCATGGCCTCAGACTCCCTTCTCCACCAAGGCATGGGAGCCCTAAGCATCCTCTCCCACACTGAGTGATGAGACCTTGGATAAAACTCAAGCTGCCTCTTAGAAACAGGGCTAGATTTGTCCTGGATGCCTTGCTCCTAACTGTGGGAACAAAGACAACAATGTGACAGAGCAATGCAGAACTAGGATGCAGGTCATGGAAGGAGTGAGAGGTCATAACTCCTCGCTACATGCACCTATCTGAAGAGGCTGGTGACATCCCAAGGCAGATCCCTGCTGAGAAAGGCCAGTCTGTAGGGAACTGGTGGGAATGTTGACAGGAGAAATCCCAGACAGGTACAGGGAGGGATGGAAAACAGCTCTGCAAAGGCTGTAAGCTTGTCCCTTACGGAGTCTGGTATCAGGCTGACCTGGCTGTGCCTCCTGCCTGTGCCTGGGGTTGGCTCTCAGCAGCACCAGGGCAGGCAGAATCGGGCCCAGGGAGGGGGAAGCAGGGGAGGAGGGCTGAAAAGTGTTGGGAAACAGGCTGTTGTTAGATTTCAGCCCTGAAGTGTTTGCGAAATCTCCCAGACAGGCCTCGCTGGGGCTGTGGAGGCCCTGCTGCAGGCAGAGCCTCAGTGGGCAGTGTGGCCTGGGAGATAAGTGTGGCAGCCTGTGCTGAGTGTCACAGCCCTGTGCCTCCCCAGAGCCACCCAGCTCAAACACCAGGGACTATTCTGTTCCCTGACAAGGCCCTTGTGGGATAAAAAAGCATCTTGGAAGGGTCTTCCCAGTGGTTTTCAGCATTGAGGTCACCAGTTCGAGATAATGGAGCAGGAGTGAGCCCCCTTTTAGCTCTGAGCACTGGTATGTGGGTTCACACCCAGGGCACTGCTCCAGAGGGCCTGGGAAGACAAAGCTGGCAGGAAACCTCCTCTCCATGCAGCACATGCAGCTCTAAAAGCCTGAGTTTTTTGTTAACTACCCCACCATAAACTGAACTTTCCCCCAGTGAAACCAGCAACTGCGGCGTATGGAGACGGAGCTCAGCTGAACCCGACAGATGCTCTGCTCTCTCCCTCGTGTGCAAATTGGGAGCAGCCTCAGCAGAACCAGTGGGAGCAGGATGGCCTGAAGCCAGCGGGGATTCCGGGGGAAGCCCAGCCCGCATGGATCCCGCATCCCCGCCTGCCCGCCGAGCACAGCGAGGGAGCCCGTCTGCCAAACCACACGGAGCTCAGTTGCTCAGCAATCAGCTGTGCTTCCTACTGTCGTGCTACCGATTGTGCAAACATGAATGTAATTAGTCTAAATAATCACCAAAGATTTAATAGGAGCCAGACCACCCAGAGGCCAAATAGCTGGCGGAGCAGGGAAGGTTTGTTCGCTGTTTTTTGTAACACTTGCTAATGAAGTGAGGTCGGATAGCAAAGCAAACACCCTCCACCAGCACATCCCCTGGGAATGCCGTATGTTGTGGGAAGCCCCATGTCCCTTGAAGCCAAGAACAGTTCTCTCAGGATAGGCAACATGTGCTACTACCATCACTGCTTTTAATTTATTGACGCCTGGAAAGCCTCCCTGAAGGATTATGAAACCAAGCTCTGAGCCCCAAAATAAGCTCCCATCCCAACCAACCCTGACTGGAAACGCTCCTCTCACATGGCAAACAGCTACAGCCACTGAGCCTGTGACCGAGGGCTGGTGGGGAAGTGAGTTCACCCACACGTCGGGGAGAACCCGCGTGCTTGGAGCACTCAGCCGCTTCCAGAGGCATGAAGCAACACTCAGCATTGTATCCTGCCTTCCTCCCTGCTCACTCACCATTCATTCTATCTCCCTGGCTAATTATAGAGTGACAAACACACCCAGCTGGGGGCAGGCGAGTAGTTAGGAGCAGCATCGTGGCAGGAGCATCAGTTCTTCTGGATAAGCGGGATTTCCTCAGCTGGGGTGGTCACTAAAGCTTCTGATGGCACCAACTGCCTCAAAACCATGTTGTGGCAATGGAGGAAGATCCGAGATTGCCTAAGGCAGGTCTGTGTTGCCGTCAGAGAGCTGGGAGAAGGTGATTATTTCTCAAAAATACCAAGAAGTGGCTATTTCTGTTGGATTAGCGGTAGGAGTGCAGACTCATTCCCCTCCTTCCTGCGGAGACAGGGACAGCCTTTGGAAATCCCTGCTGGAGCCAGCAGCAGCCCCTCAGTTCAAAGCTCCTTTCTTTAGGCCTTGAATTCTTGGCCATAAAGTCTCTGAAGAGGTTTTGATAACTGGCCTATCTTTTAGATAAGCAAAGCTTTGGATGAATCCCACACAGCCCTCTATCTACCACAAGTCCTCATTTGTTTTCCGCCGAGGCACTTGCTGGTTTTCCTCTCCAAGGTGTTGGACAGAAATGTCAAGAGGTTGAAGGGACAGGACAATTTTTCTGTTTTTTTTTTTTTTTACCAAGTGCCATGGGGCAAAGCAGTTGAAGGAAAACCTGAGTGATAACTGAGTGAGGCAGGTTTTTCTCATGGGAGCTGTAGGTTTGTCCCTTCTGCGACAAAAAGGAAAGGCAGAGAGGAAAGACAGATGAAAGCTCACCCTTACAAACAGTTGAAGTTGAGGGAATTTTAAAGCAGCAAATTCAGTGTATTTAAATCTACAGGGACCAGACTGCAGGACTTTCAACCAGGCAAATCTGCGATCCGAGTCTGGAACAAAGTACGTAAGCAGAGCCTAAAGAAAGAGTTTCTGATTTCTGCAAGGCCTTTCTAGACAGTCTTGTCTAGGGAAAACTTATAAAAAGGAAGGGGAAGAAAAGAAGTGGAGGAGACAGTTACTGGAGAGAAGATTTCCTGAAATGAATCAGAGGAAACAGTGAGAGCCTCTCCCAGCAGTGCTGCACACCCCACGAGCTCCTCGCAGGCGGCCAAGGGCCCAGAGACAGCCAGTTATGCCCAGGTTATTTATTTCCCTCACTCTGGCAGTGTCACGTATGTAATGTTTTAGAAAATAGTGTCTTCTTTTATGTGCAGCAGGGTACAAAGCAAGAAGCAGCTTCCTAGAGCAGTCAGGCAGAAGGGAGCTGGCAACCTGTGCTGGGTCAGGAGGGGAGGAAGATTAAAAGGAGATGGGATTTTGCTTTGTCCTTCATGGAAGACTTTATCCCCTCCAGATACACAACAGAAGCTTTCTCTCCCTTGGAGGTTGGCCTTCCTGTCTCTCAGAGCTGCTCCTGGGTCATGCACAGGGCAGGCTGTGAGCAGCACGGCCCCGTCCTCTGCCCCAGCACCAGATCTGCCATCAGCCCCCTGCTCCCCACACAGCCTGCCCGTGTCCCCTGCTTCCTTGGGTGGCACCAGTCTCTGTGCCAGCCCTGGCTTCTCGCCCACTGCAGGGCAACGCTCGTCAATTAGCGCACTACAAATAATTAAGCTGATGAATGTCTCTTTTTTTTCCTGCTTTCTGACTGCACTTGCCTCAAATTTATGCTCAGATTATGACTGAATTTATTTGTTGCCACTTGCAGCATTCAAAAGAGGCCTTTAATGATTTCTTTTAAGCTCTCCAGCCTGATTGTGAGCAGTGCAGGGCAAATACTCATTATTTCCTATCTAAGCAGCAGTGCTGATTAGTTGGTGCTCGGTCAGATAAGTCACACTGCTCCATTCCCCACTTGCTGACGGAATCCACAAGGTCATTCACTGCTAATGCTCAAATGCAAAGGGAAAAAAAAACAACCATGGGATAAGCATGGAAGTCCCTTGTGCATTTTCAGGGCAACAAAACAGGAGCATGCGAAATCTCACATTAAGTAAGAGGGCTCAGATTTAAAGGGAACTTGGGTTGAAGCATTTTGCTTTCAGGCAGCCTGTTCACAGCACTGTGTGCAGTCCAAAGTGTGTTTGGGAGGGTAGTGGGACTGCAGTGAAACTTAAGTCTTGACAGTTTGCGGACACTAAAGATCTGAAGCCAGCTCTGACTCAACTGTTAACTCCTGAATCTTCACATGGTGCAATGTTAATCTTCAGCCCTTTCTCAAAATAATGTGTGGAGTTGCTATGTTCTCTTAAATGTGAACCATGTGTCACCTCAGCAATGGCTGCTGCGGGGAAAAGATGATAAATCTAAAGCTTTTAAAATGTCCTGTGACATTTTGGGAGAAAAACAGGTGTTGCATAAATGTTGGACATTTATGGGCAAACTTGCAGGGGCTTTAAAAGACTGACACATCTGCCACATAGTATGTAACCCTGAAAGAAAAGGAGCAAGGCAGTCTCTTTCATGTGTCTCACTCTCTCTACAACCGTATGAAAATACATCCTCATCTGGTATTGGAATTAACAGAACTGGACTCACCCCTCCCTATGTCTCCTCCAGGTTTTTGGCTTTTACACCCAATGTGTATTTTAAAACTGTGCCTTTTTAAGTAGGTGGCAAACTGTGCTGGAAGGATTTGGTATGCGGAGTATTTTTATTCAGCTCCCTTTTCTCTCACCTTTCATTGTTTTTCCCTTTGGAATATCTCCTGTAATGCTCCACTCATAAACCTCTTCAAAGGGAGGGCTGTATTTGAACAGCCTGGCCTGAAATCTGGTCTCAGTCAAAAGCCTCAGATGGGAAAATAGCTGGGAGAGCCAAGCCCCACGGCCCCACGGCTGCTGCCGCAGGTGTCGGCAGCCGCTTTGCAGGAGCGAGGTTCTCCCGCTGCCTCCTTGACTCTGACCCCACAGCCCCCCTGGCTGGGTTATTATTCCCCCTTTTACCCTATAAATGTAATAAACTGGGACTTAGCATCTTGCTTTTAGTGTGGAAGATCCAAGGAGAAGGTGGTTTTCCTCACTTCTCCCAGGCGTCTCGTCCAGCTCCTGGGATGTTGTTGATTCTTTGGGAGAGAGGGGGAGACCTTGGGAGCTGAATGCATGCCAGGGATGTGATGGGCTCCATGGCTCAGCCTTCCAACTGTGTGGATGATGGAGGGCTCTAAACTGCCAGCTAGGGCAAGTCTAATTCCCCAGTCACAACGCCCCAGCCTCCCAGGGAAGTCTGTGAAAGCAGACTTATCTCCAACAAGCTACAAAACTTCCCCCTCCCATGGGGAAAATCCATCAGAGGTGTGACCAGCTGCCCGTCTCTGACCATTTGCCCTTTGCATGGAGCAGTTTTAGCACAGAAAACAGTAACCCAGTGGGCTACAAAGTGCTTCCCCTCCTTGGGAGGTCACTTGGTTTCTGGGTGGCAGGGAAGCAGCAGATATTTTGAGCGTGAGTCGCCTGGCTGGTAAGTGTTCACAACTCTGTGCAGATCCCACTTGGTCTCAACTCCCTGCCCAGCAATAAATTCTGCTCCTAAACCTTAATCCTATCCCTCCCCCCTGCCTCAATTCAGCTCTCACATCCCTTGTGTTTCAGTTGTGCCATTAGCTCCTGTCCTGATGGGGCTGGTTTGGGTCGGTCCCCTCCCGGGCACATCGCTTTCCTTCTTGTGACACTGCTTGGGATTTTTCATCGCCTGCTCTCCAGCCTGCAGGCAGCGAGATAAAGTTTCCCAGGCAGGCTGTTTTGGGAGGAGAAGACCTACACCATGCTGAGCTACCGGGCACTTCCAGCTCTGCCCTCCCGGCTGCTGGGAGGTCAGTGAGCAAGCTGTGCTGCTGTTGGGCTGCTCCTCCCAAGGAGGTGGAAAATCAGCCAGGGATAGGAATCTCTTCTTGGAGACAACTGAAGATGAGCCACTGTCTGTCATCCTGCTCATCTCTTCAGTGGTTGTTTCAGCAGGGACTCCCTTTTGGGGTCTCCATGCCCGACTCCATCCGTGGGGAACAGAGGAGCTCTCCTGCCTATGCTTCCTTGCACGTGGCTCCCAGGACTTTTCCAAAAGGAGCGCTACAGTAGAGGGGAATATTTGTCCAGAAAGAGAGCACAGCTAGGGAAACGACCTCTCTCCCTGCATTTCCCCCGGAGGAGAAATTAACTCCTTCCACTTGCCAGGGCAGGTCCATCTCCCTTCCCCAGTCTTCCCAGATGGACCAGACAGCCCACAATGCTGAACCAAGGAAGTCTCCAGCCAAAGGTGGCTCCCCTGCAGAGAGGACCTCCTTCCTCAGCTGGGTGACATGGATGGTGTCATATGCTGAGCCCAAGATCCCTCAGGTTTTATTATTATTTATTAATATGTATCAGATACTTAACGCAGCTGGATTTTTCATTCTGTTCTGCACACAAATCTGGGAGATAAGGTAAAATATTCACCTGGATAAAATTTGCATTATTTTTCGGGAGGAACCTAGCTCCAAATCCCTCCTGGTTAGAAAGCTATAAAATGTTGTACTGCTCCAAGCCACAGGCTCTGTCACTCCAGTCACTGTCTCTAACAGTGCTCAGAAATGTGTGTTAAAGAAGCAGAAAAAAGGGGGATGTGTGTGGAGGGACTCCTCCCAGGCTCAAGCAGCCAAGGGCTCAAATATTCCTCAGCCAGAAACTGCATCCAGATCACAGTGTCTAATAGCCACTGATGGAGCAAAGCTCCACAAATAGGCCTGTTCTTTTTTTGACTTCAAATATATTTTTGTTGTTAATAATACTCTGAGGCAATGCATCCTATTACTCAAACACACACTGTGCCAATAAGGATGTTCTTTCTTCTGTTTGGATCCTGCTTCCAGGAAATTACCACTTCACCCCCTCATTGCTGAGTGATAAAAACCAGTGGATTTCACTTCCTTAGGCATCCTCCCTACCTTAAATAATGATTTTATAGATCTGTGTCACTAGCTTGTCTCTTTTTGCAAGGCTCTGGTCTGTGTGGTCTCTGTGCAGAAAATATTTGACATCTCCACCCAGCCCTGCTGCCCTGCTTCACATTCTTCTCTGTCCCCCTCTGGGATGGGACAGTCAGCAGCAAGCCAGGCACATGTGGGTACACATGGATCAAAGAACAGATCCACAGTGAGGCTTTCCTTTTATTCTCTCCTATTTTCCTAATGACTTCTAACCTTTAGTTTCCCTTTGGAGCCTTGAGGATGGATGATAAATGAACCAGCAAGAACTCAGTGTCTGTGGTGAGTTGATGCCTGGGCTGAAGGTCCTTCTGACACCTTGGACCTCCCTTTTTTGAGCAATTTTTTTTTTCCAGGCACAAAGCAGCACTCAACAAGGAATTCCCGTGAGAAGAGGAAGGGACATCCCTACCTTTTTGGTCTTGACTGTTGAGGCGCAGCAGTCCCCACCATCATAGTTGCAGAAGGCTCTGTTGTTGATGGAGTCACAGTAGTTGTCCCCCATGAAAGGCTGAAAAAGGGAAAAGCAGGAAAAGGCTGAGAGTGTGGGCATGGATAAAATGAGCCCCTTCCTTATGGAGACAGGGGGAGAAAGTGGTGGCTGGAGAAGAGAAGGTTGTGTGGAGAGCTCACAGCACCTTCCACTGTCTGGAGGGGCTACAGGGAAGCTGGAGAGGGACTGTTCATCAGGAGCTGCAGTGACAGGACAAGGGGAAATGGCCTCAAATTGAAAGAAGGGAAATTTAGGTTAGATGTCCATAAGAAATCCTTTCCTGTGAGGGCAGTGAGACCCTGACACAGAGAAGCTGTGGCTGCCCCTGGATCCCTGGAAGTGTCCAAGGCCTGGCTGGATGGGGCTTGGAGCAACCTGGGACAGTGGAAGGTGTCCCTGCCCATGGCAGGGAGTTGGAAGTGGATGACATTAAGGCCCCTTCCAACACAAACCATTCTATAATTCTATAATCCTGAAACAGTATTTCAGAAAAAAACCAAAAAGATTTGAAGGAGCCATACAGTTTGTAACATACCAGCTGCCCTGAAAAGCAAGAGATAATTATTCCCCTTTCCCTTCAAAACAGACAGAAAAAAAAAGGACAGTAGATGGAAGGGAAATGAGCCCTTGTTGGCTCTTCACATCCCACATAAGAGGATGCTTCAGGAATATTAATTTGACTAGGCCCAGAGACAGCATCCAGGCATCTAAAATTGTGGCACCTTTGATAATTTTAAGCTAACCTTCCTAAACTGTGTGGGATAAGAAGAAGGTTATGTATTGCAGCAAAATGGGCTTGCTTTTAATAGCTGAGCTTTTCACCACAGTTCTCCTGACTACACAACACATGTCAGCAACAGGGGTACAAAACAAATCACCAAGAGGAATGGAAGAGGTCTGAGCTCAGCACAGGGACCATGTTCTCCTGTTCTCTGAACAGCAGTGACTGCGTGGGACCTTGGCCAAGGCTTGTGATCTCCCTCCACTGCACAGCCCAGAGCTGGGATAATGGCAATTATTCAGAGGGACATTGTGGAGAGCTGTTAAGTAAAACTCATACATCACCTTGAAAAAGAAAATGTGGTCATTAGGCTGGGCAATGTGATCACTAGCCCATATGCTGCACAGGACCTGAATAACAACCACAGTTCTGGAGGAAAGGCCTGAAATCTTTCATTACACACTGGAGCCCTCTTGGCCTTCAAGTACAGAAGCCTTCCTTGGAAGTCTAAGCTGTACCTGATGGTAAAAAAGGCCCATGCCAGGTATGAGAACCCCAGGCAGCAAGGAAAGCTCAGAAAAATGGATGATCAGCAGAGAGCACAGTCATATCTCTGTAACTCTCCTCACACACACAGGCTCATGAGGCCATTCCCATTTCATCTGCTCATTGGAAAATTCACTTATTCTGCAGTGAGAAAAACACACCAG
Source organism: Cyanoderma ruficeps (assembly GCA_008694505.1). Lineage (NCBI taxonomy): Eukaryota > Metazoa > Chordata > Aves > Passeriformes > Timaliidae > Cyanoderma > Cyanoderma ruficeps. The sequence goes on from VZDJ01000051.1 coordinate 7,756,867, forward strand.
GGACTCTCCTGCAAGAAGACATCATTGCAGAGCAGGCAGGATGGCTTGGGGAGGTTTCCTGGGAGGATTTTGCAGCAATTGCAGACCCAGAGTGTCCCAGATGATGGATACCTGAAGAAGCAGCCATGAGACCTCGCCGTGCTCCCCCCAGAGCTCGCCATGGCCACGCTCATCAGAACTGAAATGAACTCAATGGAACGGGGCAAATGCACATTTTTATTGCTGATGGGCTGCAAATTTAAATATTTCTATCAGGTAGAGGAAACCCAGGCAATGATGGCAATATCAGATCACAGCAGGACTACCAGGAGGGGACAGACTCGTTGAGTGTCACTTTAATTATGTGCAGATACTGCAAATGTTGACAAGGAAATCAGAGTTACAGTGTGAGGCTCCTGTCCCTCTAAACAGTCTTAACTCCACTGATTTCCACAGATATTGATTTATTTACACAGGAAAAGACTTTGACTTGCAAGCCTCCTTCCAATTTAATTAATATTCTAAAAATTAAAAGGGAATGATTTATAAATAGATGAAGAGATATTTTGAGGCCAACCTGGTCGTATTTAAAACCATGAACTTTGCTCAACCTCACAGGAAATTCTGCAGACTTCTCCATGTTTCCCTTGCGTTGCCTCGCTGTGCCTGCTTGATGGGAAATCTTGACTTTAAATTTCCATCCCTATGCCTGTATGTATCCTACACCTATGAATGCTGGAAAATCCATAAAGAAACTTGTGGAAGAATTTGCTCTGGCACAGAGTAGACAAGCCAGTCCTTTGGAGAAGAATGGGACAAAATAGAAGATTTGGGACCAAAATCCTTGCTTGGGAGACCCTGGAGGCCTGGCTGTGGAGGGTGAGGTCTCTGTTGCTCTTCATGCATGTCTTAGTGCTCTGATATTTTTGGAGGACGGTACAGGTAATCCAGAGGGGACTCATTTACGGCAACACCCAAGTTAGGCGCAGACAAGAACGGGGCTGACTCATGAGCCTCTGTTCCTGCCACTAGGGAGCGACAAAAAATCACATTGCAGCAGCTGCCGGGGCTCCCACTGCGATCGCCAAGAGCCAAATAATGCCCCACTTAGCGCCTCCTGCTCGGGGAAGCCCTCCCTGATGCTAAGGATGGCCATACATTAGGGGCTGTATCAGCTTAATAGCCCAGCATTATTGACCTACTGGCTTATTAGTCTCCGTTTCCACAGACATGGGGGAAAAAAAGCTTGGTGAAGATGGCATTTCTCCTGAAACCTTAATGCCAAGCTCTGCCCCATCCGTGGATCCTGGAAGCATCATGCTCTGCAAATGCTGCTAGAGGCCATTATCAATTGTCTGGGCAAAGCCTTCCCAGATGATGGATCATGATGCAGTGACACTGCCGAATGAATGTTGAAAAGAAGAAAGTTCCTGTTGATGCAGAGGGCTCTGGCAATTAGCAGTGATGGAAGGGAAGAAAATGCTGAGGAGAAGCATGTCAGTAATAATGGCTTCTGGTAAATTATTACATCATTGCAAAGTTTGTCTCAGTAACAACTATCCTTAAACAGCAGGAGGATGGATACCCAGTGGTGCATCAGCACCTGAATGGCAATTTTTAATGGTGGCTGGATGTTATTTCAGCTCTCTTTGGAGAATGGGGGCACCCAGCCAGCCTGCATGAATGTGATGCGTGAGACAGCTTACGACATTCAGAGCACTGACAGCAGAATGCTTTTCATTTAGGGAACAGCTAGACAGAAACTATTACATTGTTGGAGAGTTATTACCCTCTTGGGCCCGACATTTGTATGCGAAGGAAACCTGTCTTTCACTTCAAGACAAATCACGTCCCACAGCAGTGTGGTCTGGAGCTTTGTGTCCTATTCAGAAATTCAGTCCCGTGTTCTGAGAGTTTGGGCAAATAATTTCAGTGTGCTTGGGTTACTGGGTGCTGAGAGCCTGGTCAGTGTGGCACAAAGTCAGGAGATGTGGAGGGAAGACACTGCTCTGCCACTGTCCATTGCCATCTGTGCCTCTGCCTGGCAGTCAGCTCATTTCTAAAATGGGCATGGAGCTTCCCAACCTTCCACAGGTACCACAAGGACTGACATCTTGATGTGGGTGAGATGCTCAAGGGCTGGGATGATGGAAACCACACCAGTTCCATGACCCAGACAGAGGTGCTCCAGCCCTGTTTAACCACCAGAAGCATCTCCAGTCTTCTCGGACATTTCAAAAATTGCTGCTAGTAGAAACAACGTCCTTCAAAATAATTACTTTTTCCAAGTAACTTGCAAGACTCTGTAAGTGTATCATGGCTGAAATGTAACTGCATGTCTCTGATTATTCTTTTCTGGTTTAGACAGAGGTGGCCAGTGGAGGGAGGTGTGATTTGCTCACTGTCCAGCTGTGCTGTCTACCCAGTGGTATCATCTCTGGCTTTCCTAAACTTTCTCTGCCCACACCAATGCCCAAAGCTTAGCTGGCCTTGGAAAGAATTGTCCCTCAAATAAGTCAAGATCAAGGAAAAACAAGAGAAGGCTTTTGCAACTTCCCAGAAACTCCCAGATTCTGGGAAATTCTTTTGGTCAACCAATGTTTTTGAGCTGCTTGATCATTTAACTCCTGTGAGAGTCACCAACCATCATCTCTGGGAAAACCCACCAATTTCCCTGCTGAGTGTCAGAACCAATTCAGGCAATCAGTCCGTGTGATAGGGTGGTCAGGGCAAAATCCTGCTTGCCCCACTTGAAAACCAGAATTTTCAGCCCACGTGCCTGGCAGTGATTGTTTCTGCAAGATTTAGGAGAGTCACCATGGACCACCTGAGTTAAAGCCACACTCACCTCACAGCCTTTAACACAATGAATCAGGGAAGGGTGAGGGTACCACTTGAGTCCTGCTGTGCAGACGACACTCTGGAGGGAAGAAATAAAAAATAATTTTTAAAAAAAGCAACAGGTTAAGACAAAGAAATCAGTGTACAGAAAGTCAGTGTGCTGGCTCCTATGGCTCTCCAGTACTTAACCAATGAAGTTCAGTTCCTAACACCTCTTGTGTTCTCAGGACCTGGCTGTCCTCCAGGTATTTACAAGAAGTGTTGGACTTGACACTTGCAATAACAGAGCATTTGAGATTAAAATAATATTTGAGGTTCTCCTAAAATGTCATGTCCAATATTTCACTCATGGTGGGGGAACGTGGCAGGGAAAGGCAAAAGCACTGGTCCACTTTTGCTCTTGGGTAGGGGGGAGTCATTCTAGGAATTAATTTAGGGATTTCTTTGGTGCTGCCAAGCATTGCTTTCTTTCACTGCCCATCATACCTTTGCTTCTTGAAGATGGAAACAGCTAAAGGTGGATTTTCAGATACATTTTAGCACCATCCTTAATAAAAGCACCTCCCACCACACACCTTCAGAATAACCCCCAGACAGGACAGCATCCTCTGTGACATTTTATGAGCTTTATAATAATTTCTCTACCAACTCTGTCTATAGAAAGAAGTTGTACACTCAGTTTTGGGGAAAAATGATGACCAGCCTCCTAGACAATGACCCAGCCAGGGCAGCAATAGACATGGACACCTTGATTTAAAGAGTGGATGAAAACTTTGGCTGGTCGGTGGGCATCATGGAGATGGGACTCCCATCCATCCAGCAGGACACAGGGCACAATGTTCCTTTGGAGTTATTGCCCATGGATGAAGCACTACAGTGTCCACTTGAGCAAGATGAACACACAGGCACTCACCTGAAGTGTGGGGTTGGGGTTGGATGGAGGCCTGGGGAAGGAAGGGATTAACATTTGGGAAGACCCAACGCACAAGCCATCCCTTCCCCTGCTCATCTGAGGTCTAATTTAATCCATCTGCAGGGGAACCTCAGCTTGTTTTTACAGTTTCTGTCATCTGAGGCTTACCTGGCGCGTGCTAGAGAAAAGGACTTTTATACTATCTGACTCGGGCTGTTTATCTTTCCGATGCTCTTGGATTTTCCACTATTAGTCAAGCCCAGCTTGCCCCACCTGCCTCGCAACAGGGCCTGTCTGTGTGAGCAGGGGCTGGGGAGGGGAGGATGTTGTTTATCCCCTGGGAGGGAGGCAGGGAGGCTGCAAGGTGCGGGGGCCCCGCGGTGTCACGCGTTCCCCCGGCGCGCTCTTGACAGACAGCTGGAGGTTTCCAGGCTGTCGCCTGCCACAAACGGTGAGGGTTTGTCTTCCCACCCCCCTCCGTCCCCTTCTGTTTATTGCACTTCAGAGGGGAAAGAAAGGAAACTTTTCTGGGTTTGAAAATAAACAAGGCCAGTCAACAGAGAGGGAGCAGGGCGAGTAAAGGAAGCAGTTCAAGAGCATTTGAACCCAAGAATTAGAACAAAGTGGAAAAACTCACGAGTTTGTCTCCTGTATCCAAGGCCAGCAGACAATAAGTGGAAGAAGTGCACTTCCAAAGAGCACCTCACATTCCCCTGGTAAGAAGCATCAGTATTTACAAAACCTCACACTCTGTGTGAGCCTGCAGAGCGAACAAAAGAAACCAAAGAGCCCTGAACCAGGCTCTTCAGAAAGGAGCTTTCCAGTGGGAGCAGTCCCTCGCAGAGGATGCACTGACTATTTTCCTGACCCTTCAAGTATTAAAACACCAGCACCTCCCTTAAAGGAACGGATGGGAGGTGAAGTCTCTGCTGAGACAGTGCTCCCTCACGGTCACCCTCAATCCCAAACACATCCTTGGGCTGGCAGCCCCAGGTTGCTCCCCACAGCACAGGAGAGCCAGGTGCCAGGTTAATCACTGGGTCAGTGGGACATTCCCATTCCTCTGGAGTGGCACCTGCCAACAGCTTCATACCAGATACTTTGTCCTCCCCTTGGATCATCCTTTGCTAGCGGACACCACTAGAGCTGAATTCAATCCTGCTAACACCCCTGGAGCTGGAAGCAGAGGGAAGGAGCCTAGGCCATAGTCCTGACTCCTCGTTCTGGTTTTCCAAGCCCTCAGTTCTTACCACCCAGCCTGTTTGTACCCTCAGGCTGATGCTGTGCTGTGTGGGGTGCACTGGGAGAGAGGATGTGAGTAGAGGGAGAGACTGGGGTAGAAAACCAAGAAATTGGGAACAACTGGGATTGCTGGGCATCATTTCTGCCTCCTGCAGTGCAAACAGGCATGCAGGTGCCACAGGGGGCTGCATGGGGCACCTGAGATAAACAAATGTGTAGAGAGCAAGCGAGGATGGGTGAAGAAGGTGGCACACGAGCCCAGTGTGACGGAATCAGTGTGCACAGACAGGTAGGCTCAGAATGCCAACAACGGCTGTGGAAAGGGCTGTATGGAAGCCCCACACCCACCACATGCCAGCTGGTGCCTGGGGAATAAAGCCCATCTGGCCACTGCCCCTGGGAGCCCCGTCCCTTCCCCTGTGCTGCCCCGTGCTCCAGGGCCCCGTGGTGACATCTGCTCCCCTCCTGCACGGCTCCTGCAGCACAGCTGTGCAGCCGGGTGGCTTCACTCCGCTGCTGTCCCCAGCCCAGGAACGCCACCCTGCCACATCGGCGGCGGGTGGCTGGGACTCCATCTGCTGTGCAGGGAGAGAGGGAGCCGGGCCGCGCTCCCACAGCAGGCAACAAAGAGCCAAGGAAGCGAATCAAGCTGTCATTTTCTCCTCGTGGAGGAAGACCCAGTGCCTCCAGCGGCGGCTATTCCCTCCCGTGGTGGGACTGGCGCAATGATGTCAGCCCTTTGCGGGCTGCAGGAGGGATCGGGTTTCCCCCAGAGAGGCCGGTGGAGAGCTTTCCTCCACCTTAGATGGGTCAAGTGTCCCCCCGGGCTGGAGCCCAGGGACTGGCATCTCCTGCTTTCAGCGGACTCGCTCCTCAGGCACTAAAGGAACAGGACAATTAACAGCGGGCTTTGTGTGTGATGGGATCAGCCACTGCTGCCAGGAAAGGGGACCTGGGGGCTGCCTCCTCCTGTAGCTACAGATGGAATGGGATCTCCTGCCTTCCCAGGAGTGGAGCTGCTGCACCACAGTAGGTCACATCGCTGTTCCGTGACTCAGTTTCCCCGCTGCAAAATGAGCCCAAAATCTCGAAAACAAAAAACCAAAACACCCAAAACCACAAAAAACCCAAAACAAACAAACAAAAAACAAAAACAAAAATCCCCCCAAAACCCCCAAACAACAACAGCATAAAAACCACCACACCAAACCAAACAAAACCAAACCAGAGAGGAAAAGGAAGGAGGAAAAGCGCAAAATTTAAATGATTAGGGGAGTATTTAAGGAGCATTCCCACTAACGAGTTCTGGACATTTTTAATCGCAGGGCTTGCAGTCTGCATGGGGTGAGGGGCCATGGCCACGCTCAGCCCAGCAGAGCTGGGACATGCAGACCCTTTGAAGGCTCTCCCAGGCATGCACATGCCTGCACACTCCTTAGCCTGTCCCCAGTCAGCACTAAGGCAAGAACCCAAGTTCAGACAACCTAAGAAATGAGGTGTCTGCTCTGTTTCTCTGCAGTCAATGGGAAAGAGCTGTCAAGCTGTCTCTCAGAGATATTTCCCTTTTTTCTCTCCACTGCCTGCACAGTCAGTCTTGGCAGCTCTATCCGTCGGTGTCTTCAGCGGCTCGTGTGCCACACACAGTGAAGGGAAAATCATGGGGACAGCACTGGCTGCTCTGAACACATCCCACAGCACAACAGGGGCACAGAAGATTTCAGGTGACTTTTTTTTTTTCTTGCTGAAAATAAGGATTTGGAAGACACTGCCAGCTTATACTGATTTCAGCAAACTGTTTCAGACCCAACAAAGCAACTCAACCTAAACCAATTCTGAAAAACAAAGAAATATTTAGACATTTTGTGAAATGAAATATCTGTTGTTGTTTATTGTTTGAGAGGACATTTAATTTCTGAGTTTTTGTTGTGTTTTTGTTTTTTCTTTCGCTTTCACTAAACAAAAACTTTACAAAATCTCCTTGGAAATGAAATGCTACGTTATGTTCAAACCAACATGTTTTTTCTTCCAATTTTTTGGTTCACCAAAAATCACAATAACAAAAGAGTCCCTTTGATTAGGGATTTTTTTTTTCAATTTAAGAGAACTTTGAGTGAACCGAAAAGTCAAGTGATTTGCACAGCTCTGCTCTAAACAACCCTGAGAGAAGGGATAGTTCCTTCTTTCCATTTTGCTTCCATAACAGATGTTGCCTGAGCTGCTGCAGACAAATTATTTATTTTTTCTTGTCAGCTCTCCCTGTGTTTTCTCTGTCCCCATCCCCTCAAAGGTAAGCACCACAGATCACTCCTGCCTTTATCTCCTTCCCATCCTGCCCTAATTTGTACTTTACTTGTGCCTGAAACTAAAGCAACAAAAAGTGTTTCCTTTGCGTCATCCACGTACTCTGAGATGCACAAAGACTCGCCGTGTAAATGCAACCAGCTGCTCCCTGTGCTCATATGGCACAACAGCAAAGCTGTCGCTGGCCATAAACAGAGACACGGGTTATTAATGATATATAACACATTGCCATGGGGACCTTCCCCCAAGGCATCCCCGTCCCATCTCTCCAGGGTGTCCCTACTCTCACCAGAAGCAGCGTTTCTCCCAGTGGCTTCCTGTGGGTGACATCCCCTTATCTGCAGAGTTGGGTAAGATGGATGTTTTACAGCTACCATTTTTTTAATTAAGGATGTATTTTTTTTTTAATCCTTTCCGACATGTCTTCCCTCCCAACACAAGTTTTCCAGCCCTAATCTCACCCTCTAGTTACACAGCATTTGTGGAGTGGAACTTGTATCTGCTCAGGACCTAAAGCTCTTGCAAGATCTTCACCATCAGGGGGAAAAAAAAAAGGGTTTATTTACCACTGTGCTCTTGGAAACCATGATTTCTCCTCCATCCCTCACTCCCCTTGTCTCCCCCTTTACTACTCTATGTTTTCCCTGCTGCCTAATGAGCCCTCCAGAGACCTGCAGGTATAAAACTCGTTACAGCTCCCTCCATGTACCCGCATCAATAAGTGAAGGAGTGCAGAGAGAACGGGAGGGAAGCTGTCACTTTATTTCCCCATGAATTACAAACCACTTTAAAGTCTGGCACTCAGGAAAGGGCCAGTGAGAAATTGCCCCTCATACAGAGATAGGGGTTTTCTTTATGTTTCATGCCAGAAACTTGGCAAAGCCTCAGCTTAAGGGAGTCACAGAACCTCAACCTCTGGAGCAAATGGGAAACTGGGAAGGACATTATGAGCTTGTCATATTCTCTGGACTTCAGTTTCCCCCTCCTTTCCCAGATTTATTCCCTTGCTCTGTGTGAAACTGTGAAGTTCAAAGTGGTGGAGAGTTCTGGAGCCACTCGCTACCCACAGCCAAGGCCAGATTTCAAACATCCCAAACCCTGGGCACACATTTAGGCATGTAGAGAAGCAAATAGACTGTCAAAGCTGTCCAGGACATGCTGAGGCTGTGTTGGCTGCTTGTTCTCCTTCTTAATGGAGTTCAGGTGCGTAAAACAGACTCCTGCAAAGCCAGGACCAAGTATGTAAAATCCAGAGGTGTTTGCTCAAGCACCACCAGTGACTTGCACCCTGGTGACACCTGATGTGCCACCGTCTTCCACCACATGCTCCAGCGTGTCCAGCTAGACTTCCACACCTGCAGAAATACCACAAAGCCACAAACACCTGGTTTGTTTGTAGGAACGGGGCGGGGGGTTTCCAGGAAGAGTTAGGTGAGTGTGTCTCCCACTGGCACCCAAGTGTGGCCATGACACCCAGCAGCTGTTTGCTGCCAGCAGGGCTGAGTGTGTGTGGGTGTGCAAGGCACTGCACGTGGGTGTGCACGTCCCCATCAGAGCACGCTGGCGCTGGTGTGTGCTGGAGGACGCTCAGGACGGGGAGCTGTGAGCAGTTAGTGCTGGCTGTGCGTTTGCAGCAGGCAGGAGGGAGCAGTGGTGACCTCTGGAAGGGGCTGTGCTGAGCAGGCAGCTCTGGCATGCGGGCGGAGCGGCGGGGGGAGAGCTCAGCCAGCTCCGCGGGGTCGGGAAGTGAAAAACCCTCTGTATCAGCTCCTTTTGTCATCCAGAGGCGGCACAGAAAAATCCAGCCCTGCCACCCAAAGAATGCAAAATACGGAACGGGAGGAAGAAAATGAAGCCTGGCCAGTGCCCTTTCTCTGGCTGTCCATCACATCTTCCTGTGGCATGGATCCCATTTCCAGATCAAACCCCACTGATCTGAGGCCTTTACCTTGAACTGACTTTCACTTGGAAAACACAGAGAAAAAGCAACTTGGAGAGAAAGCCACCATGTTACTGGAACAGACACGAGATAAATCAGGAATTCTTTCCTAAAGGTCCAAATTCCCCATTTCCCCCTCATCGAATGAACCGCAGGTAACACTGATCACCCACTGCTCATAAACGTGCAACAAGAGATGTGGGTCCTGCAGTTGCCAGGCACTGACCTTCACTCTCTGAGGGTTCATCCAGTGCTGGATGTCTTGCACGGTCTCGTTCACACGCAGGAGGATGGGCTCGTGGCTGTGATCCAGACAGGAGGTGGTACACTCCGTGCCTGCTCAAAACACAAAGGGGATACAGCTAAAGGATAAAGCAGGCAGCTTCTGACCCTTCCAGCATCCTTCCAGCTGAAGGACAGGATTATGGCTCGTTTTTCCTAAATTGCAATTAGCAGTCAACCATAACTATCACATATCTCCGAGCCACATGTGAAGTGCTGAGTACAACCCTGCACTAAGAAGGAGAGCGTGGGGGTGGCAGGTATTCCAGGGCTGTATGAACAAGCTGCAAATCTAAGTATTTCTCTGGCTATTAACTCCAAGAAGGGGGTCGGGTTTTGCGCTTTCAGATCATCAAGACAATGTGAAGGTTTTTCCATTTCAACTGCTCTTTCAAGCAGTGGGGCTGATTAGGGAGAGGCTGTCGAACTCATCTCACCTATGACATGGCAGAAACCTATTGTTTGATCTGTCACATTTACAAACATCCAATAATAATCTTCCAAAGGATGACCAAGCCTAATGATATTGGAGACCAGCTATCACCCAAGTCCCATAGTCAATAAGAAGTACGCAGAAAGGTAATGATGGCTTTGTTCACACATAAACCTGCTTTTTCTCTGATTAACTGTCATACCCAGTGGGAATCCTGTCCTTTCTTTATTAAAACATGCTGCGATACTCTGCAGCAATATCCCAGAGCCCTGTGGTGACACAACCATAAGCCCTCGTGTGTTGGACCATTACCATTTCCCCCCTGGAAAATCACTCTTGAATGGCACAGCTGCTGCAAACATGTCATTAGGATTTCTGCACTCCAATCAGCGCTGGGGGAGGAATTAATCTCTGCACTGGTTTGGAGAGCTGGACCTTTGGCTCAACACACGCCTCAGCCTGGAAGGGCAGATTAGGTGTCTGAGGAATTACTGAAGGTGTGTGGGATTCATAGTGACCACGACTGGTTGCTATTATTTTTCCCACCTGCTTCTGCCTTCTCACATTCTCCACTTGGAGGAGTCAGTGGGAGCAGCCAGATCTAGGTGGGAAGGATGGGGAGTGCTTGGGGTTTGTTTTGCTTTCCCGGGACACCTGGAAGTGCCTCCAAGGCCCTACTGGATGAGGCATATTGACACCACCCCCACAGTGAACGACTGGCTCCTCTCCATGAGCATGGTGGACGCTTTATCAAAAAGACATTGATCAGACTTTCAAAAACGCAAAGAAGAGAGGAAAATCCCAACATCTGATCCCAAAGGTTGGCGCTGGGTGAGCCTACAAAATGTGTGGTATGTCTCCATCTGCTGAGGATGAGAACCAGCGGCCACTGTGGCCTCTCTGAGCTCTAAATCCCTTTCTAGAGAGAGGCCACACTCTTGTGGGGGGTCTGCCCCAAGCATCCCTCACCTCCACGATGCTGTGTGGTCCCATCCTGGGGTCAGGCCCACCAGTCCCTGGGACTGCCACCTGCCGACAGTCGCTGCGACAGGAGCGGGAGCTGGCAGGCACCCAGCACTGCGATGCACCCCTCCAACCCGGGACCTGGGGTTTCTCTCCTTGCAAAAACCTGTCTGGCCCTGGAGGTAACCTCGTCTCAAGGGTAAAACGCCTCTCCACATTAAGAGTCGCCGCAGCCTCCTCGCCGCTCGCTCTCCTGCGCTCCACCACGCCGGTGGAGAGGAGCGGGTCGGAATTGTTTTGATATATGATCTGTAATTGGCATCATTACAGAGCGGTGATCTCATCCAGGTCGTGTTCTCCTCCCCGGGGAGGGAACACAAGGAGGCTCCTAGTGCTCCGCACGGCTGCGATATAATGAGGGAGCCGCGCAAGGAGGAAATTTCTCCAAGTTCAAAGGGACAGGCGGAGGCAGGAGGGGGATGGCAGGGGCTGGGAGGGGGGCTGCAGGAAGGGGCCTCACAAACCTGTGTGGGCTGCAGGCAGTGCAGCTCCTGTTGCAGCCCTTAGAGCAGGGAGACCCCCAAAATGGGGGCTGAAAATACAATATAAGTGTGTACAGCTCAGTGTGTCTATCCCTCCCTGTGCCTGGGTGACACAAAGCCAAGCTGAGTGCAGGGGGTCATCACCCCTTGCACAGGGAACAGGTACCCCAGAAAGAAGGAGGAAAGCAGACCCTTTAAAACAGCTCCTGAACAACTGTCATACCAAAGGGAATGCTCAGCTGGTCTCATAGTGTTTCTGGGGAGACCTGAATTATCCCAGTGCTGCATTCTCCTGTCACCTCCCTGCCTTTCAGCTTCTGGGGCATGGATTTGTGCATGTGGCTGAAGGAGTGGGGCATTACAAAAGCCTAAGAGCAAAAGCAGGTACAATCCTTCCCTGTTTTTTGCAGACTGGATGTGTCTCTGGCACAGCCTGGTGTGCTACTGCCCCTGAAAACCAGCTGGCCAAGAAGGGACACCGTGAAACTGGAATCCCTGCAAGGAGCCAGCAGTCAGGACATGTTACATGATCCTGGCCTCTCAGAACTTCACATTTCCTAAAAGCATTTCCCTGAAAAGCCTCCCATAGCAGGTTCTTACTCGGGCAAGCAGGTCCACAGAAGGTGACTTGAAGGACTGCAGGCTCCTTCCTCCCTCCCTGCCATTCCCACCCTGTTCCTGGTCTCCTGCTGCCTGCTCCCACCTGGGGACAGGTGTTGGGGGTGCTCACCCACCTATGCCGTAGCCGCCGGCACACTGCAGCTTCAGGTGGCTGTTGAGCTGGGTGGGCAGAGCACACTGACCCTGCATCTCCCTGCACAGGTGGAACGACCCGCTCCAGGTGCCATCCTTCCTGCAGTGGATCACGTTGCTCCCACGGCCCTGCGGATGAGGGGAGGAGATTATGAGGATTGACACAAAAAATTAGCAAGGAGAGGCTGGGAGGTGAGAAGTGAACGGAGCTGAGCTGGGAGCAAAGTTCTGTTGGAGCTGGAAAAGCCCCTGGTTAGGAGTGCCAGCCCTTGGAGGGGCAAGAAGGAGTTTTTCTTCCAAAGAATAAAGAAAAGGAAACCTGCAGTGCTCTCTCTCTCTCTTTCTCTCTCTGTCTCTCACACACACATCTCCTCTGTGCAATTCAAGGTCTTTACAAGCCCCTTGCAAGGTCTGCACCTTACAACAGCCCCAGTCCTGTTGCAATAAAGGTGCCTTCACCCTGTTTGCCTTCCTTCTCGTTAGAGAAGGGTTGGTGTCGAATGCAGACAACCTTTTTCCTCTTTGCATTTTCTAACCAGTTACATCATCTGTCTTGAAAAAGAAAGAATCCCCAATGGCCATTGGAAGGAGGAAGGGAGAGCAGGACATGAGCTTAGCAGGGCAGAACGTGCTCTTTAGAGCTTGGCTGCCTTGAGTGACAGCAAGAGAAGGGGCTGAGATGGACACGCACAGAGGCAGGTGGGGAGGATGAAAAAAATCCTCTGGTGTGGGAATGGGCAAGGAGTAGAATATGACATTTCTCTTATAGAAGAGATTCTCTGTATGATACTGAAGAATGCATACCAAAGTCCGAGGGGAAATATCATGCCCTTTAAAAACAACAAAGGACTGCACAGGCAATCTTTTGTCAGATCTATGCTCACAGCATTGGGGATTTCTGTGCAAACAAGCTGTTCTGTGGGATCTGCGAGCCCGACTGCCATGGGGCAATGTGGGACATTCAACAGGAGGATGTCTGGTGTGGTTGGGCTCCAACACTCCTGTGGGGGCCTTACTGGGTGGGAGGATCATGCAGGATCTCTGCTTCTCCTCACCCGTTTTTCATGCCAGACACGTTGCCTGCAATCTACCCACCCTGCTCTTGGACGCTGTGCTGGATATCTTTGGGGATCCTTTAATGTGCTGTCCATGCTGGGATCCCTGCAGGACCACTGAACTTTCTGAAGGAGCTCTGCCCCACAATTCACCCATTGTTGCCCAGAGACCAGCATGGAAGAGGGCTCAGCCTTCAGTGGTAGTCTTGTCCTCAATATCCTAATGCTTCCCTTTTCTTTTCTCAGCTTTGTTAATGGACAAATGTTTAGTGAGATGCAAAGTGGTCTTAGCAGCAGACTACAGTGTGGGACCTGCTTCCCCTTCTCTAGACATCTGGCCATTGCCAGAAGTAATAAGGAAATCATATGAAAGGAATAACGGAGCAGATGGACTCAGGGTGAGATCCAGCTTGGCGATTCTCACCTCAGGGCCAGTTTGGCAGAGATTGATTAATTTAGATCTGACTGTTGATATGATTTGTGTACAATATGCGGAAATGGAAGACCCTTGCTCTGGTGCCAGGGGAGGTACCTGCTTAAATGACCATTATATTCCTGGTGATTAAGAGGTGCTGTATGTGCAGCCAAGTAATGAGCCTTCAGCATGGTGACAAAGTCAGGAATAAATTGCTAAACTATAATTGAGCACAATTTGCTGTTTTAGCAAGTGTGGTGCACTCCCCTTGCAATTTCCATGCCAGGGTTCAAACATGATTCTCAAAGATGAGCCATGAAACCTGATTTATGTTCCTGAAGCTGGCTGTGCTTGAGGGTACTCTTATACAGTTTCAGCAACATATTCAGAGATCCCAGGATATCCATTGCTATAGTAACATACTGTCCATCATTCCCTGACCTGCAAAATCTCTTGTGAAAATCCCTGCTGGGTTTCTTGCTTGGATGCAACGTGTATTATCACCTTATATAGCTGAGAGAGACTTAGTGGGGTTTAATCCTTAAATAATTAACACCTCTCAAGTGGTTCTGGCTTGTGCCAGGAGTCCCCGTTCTTCTTCTGTAGCCTATTTCCTGGGATATCTGAAAATACTTTTCACTGTAAATCCCTTTCTCAAGATTTTATCTGCTCCTTTGCCCAAGGTGCTTTCGCAGCTGAGCAGTCACTCCTCTCCCTCCCGGTGAACAGACAGAGTTGTATCTCTCCCTTTCTGGAGCTCACTTCATTACTGCTGTAACCCTGACTCCACTGCTTGCTCCTCTTGGTGTTCACCTCATTTAAAAGCAAACGTGAGTCCGTTCCACCAGCTGTCATTGCCCAGGAGGTCCCAGTTTCCCGGCACTGGCAGTGCTGGAACACGGCACAGGCCACGCTGCCCCTCTGAGCAAGTGGTGGATGCACAAAGCCACAGCTGCCGTGTCCCAGAGCTCCCACCCACTCTGCACCCACGCCTGCAACTTCTCATTTCACACTGCTCACGACCTCACTCCAAGTCTTAAACAAGGAGAACTTTTCTGGGTGCCCTGATGTGAAACACTGGGGCTCTGCCTGTTGTCCCCGTGGAGAAGGCAGGCCAGAGGACAGGGAACAGGGGCTTTTAAAGGTGGAACAGGTACCAGATGTGTCTTTCACATAGCTGGCCCTAGGGCAGGGTTGGTACCTTTAAAAAGATCCTCAGGTTCTGGAATGATATTAAACAGCCCTTGTCAGAGCACTCCCTGCTCCAAGCAGTGCCTGCAGTAGCTGCAGCTTCCACATTTCCACTTCCTCTTCCCAAGCATAGGGAGCAGCAGTACCACTTCTGGGAGAAGTTACTTATCTCACAAACTATAATTACCTCTGGTGAGGAAAACTAGGCATTTGAAATAAGATAGTAGAGACCAGACCTCTCATATCAGTGAACACAGCTCCCAGGAAGCCAAAGGCAACACGCTGATTTGTGCCAGATGAGGATCTGACCTCTGATGCCAAATGACACCTTCACAGCCAGAAAAACATGGAAGTTTAGAGAGAATTCACCTGAATAGTTGGAATCCCTATGGTATTAAATTATCACACGACACACAGACATACAATGGTAAGAACTGGAGAGAAAAGCAGGAATAAATAAATAAGTGTAGATAACTCACATTCTACTTATTTTCATTTGTTGCTCCTTATTTTCTAGCCAGATCATAAAGCCACTGTGGCAGATTATTCTGCCAGTTACTGTCCAGAAGCAGTAACCTCTAAGTTAGTTAACTAAGTCAGTCACTTCTAATCCTCTACAGGTTAATACTGTTACTACTGTCATAAAAAATAATATTTCCAGGCTCTCCCTCAATTTTTCCTTCTGAACCTCCCTGGTTTTGGAAGAGCTGAATGTCCCTCGGCCTCTCCAAGATGAGTATCCTTAGGGAAGACATGATGAAGCCAGACTGGCATGGGCTGAGGTGATTTGGGTAAGGCAGACTCACCGACTGGCTGTCATCATCCTCACACTTGATCCGGCACTCGCTGTTGAACTGGAAGCCGTTGGAGCACTGGTAGAGCCCGTGGAATTTGGAAGGTGGAGGGTCACAGGTGACGGGCACGCAGGCACCCGGCAGCCACGTGCCATCTTGTGTGCACTGGATCTTGAAGGCTCGCCTTTTTGTGCAGGAAAAAAAGCAATATTTAGTGAGTGGCTGAGTCAGCTGGGAGCCTCTAAAGCCTCTGAGCTCTGCTAGGAGGTTGCAGGAGATGGGTGTGCTCGGGCTTTTAACACTTGGGGAGCAAGTTGTGAATCTGCGTCATGAGGTCTCTGAGCAAAAATAACGATTATTTGCAAAGCCAACATTGAGCTGCCCAGCCTAAACTCCTCTTTTGGCCTTGGACACATCTCCCTAGAACTCAGCTTCCCAGGCTTGTGGGCTGTGGTTGGTTTGAAGTGGGTTTGTGCAGAGTCAGAAGTATACGACAGCACTAACCCTTTTCTGCAGGGTTTCAAAGGGGACTCCCCAGGCTGCAAATCAAAGGGGTAAAGTCTGGTTTTTGAGCATTGGTCAGGGTTTTCAAAGAAGCCTAAGTGAGCTGGGTGCCTAAACTGACACTGCACAGCTATGTGCATGAAGGAATTGCTCCATGCTATTCCCTATGGCACACGGAGTCTGTGACAAACAACCCCTTCCCAAAATCATTTTAACTCATGGCTTTCTGAACCAGGCTGATAGCATAACTTTAGTCTTTCACGTACTTTCTTGATTTTCTGGAGGATCCAGGGACGTGGTAACCTGGTTTGCATTTGTACTTGCAGAAGGAGCCCACTTTGTGCTTGTCTTCCCGGCAACGAGAGGTTTGGAGATCTGCGTTGGGGACGACGGAGGGTGCTCGACACATCAGCTCACACAGGGCCTCAGGAAAGGACCACAGGCCGTCCTCCATGCAGGTCAAGTTGCTGTTGTTTCCTGGCAAGAGCAGTGAGCAGAGTTAACAACGTTCAGCAGGACTATTTTCTTTTGAAATGTCGTTACACCCATAAGAAATCAAAAGCCCCCTCGGCCGGTTTGACAAATCCAACTGCACTGAACGTTCATGTGTCCTGTGGGTTTGCTCGTTCTGGATGATGTCATTAAATCATTAAGGACTCTGCTTTCAGGTGACAGGCAGGCAGTGCTTATTTCAGGAAATGCTATAGCATAGGGGAAGCCACACGGGCTTTGTCATCTTTTGTATTTCTCTTCCTTATTTTGTTCCTCTCTGAAAGGAAGCTTGTTTCATACACCAACCCCCTCCTCTCCAAAGCCATGGCTTTAACAGGGGGTTTGGTGCCATCACATTCTTCATTCTGCTTCTGTGTTACATCTTTTCCCTGAATCGGTGCCTTTTATTTCAATTTGGAACCTTTTGGAGCAGCATCTGTTAGTATTAGAGTCACTACTCCAACACAATGAGGAGCCATTCTCAGCTGGGGACTCTCAGTCCTTGGGGACTACTGTGATAAATATGATTCATAATACTCATTAGAGACTCATTTTCCTCAGGAAGCTTTCTTGGCCAACACCTCAAAGGTAAAAGGTACAATGGATCTATTTGCCTCTGCTATGACCTACTTGACTTCAGAAGGTTAAGCTAAAAGTAGCCCAGTCTCAGTGTATTTTACATTCTTTGTTATTTTATACCATATGTTGAAAAGGAATAAGCTTTTCCTAAGAAACAAAGCACAGCTATGAGCCACTAACCCTTCAAAAATCCCTAATATTCCATTGAAATCCCCGAGCATTGCTGCAGGAACTCTTCTCAACCCACAAGGCATATTTTCAACAGTGAGCCAACTTCGGAGTTATCCGAAATAATACTGACAAACTGCTAACCCCGGAGCAATGCCATCTCTCTGCGAGGGGAGGAAGAGAGCCGGGGCATGAGGCTGGAATTCAAAGAAGAAGAAAACAAAAGGCTCTGGAGGGCTCAGGAAGGTATGTGGAGGAGCCCTCCTGCCCTGCCCTCAAAGATAAGAGAAGCCGCATTAAATCAGCCCTGGATTTCTCTGTTCCCTCCCCAACTGCAGATGATTGCAGAGGTATTTTGTGCAGAAGGCAGCTCTTTTCTAGAGCACCAGCATGTTCCTGTGCTCTGACTCATGCAGCAGCTCCCAGCCCAGCCGTGGTGATATCATACTCGCCACTGCAAAGCGATAAGCTGTGACATTACCAACAGTGGCTGTCATGACGTCAGTGATTGAATTAGGCATGACTCATTCCAACGCTGTTCTCCAGAAGCTTAGTGGCAACATTTATTAGTCATCAGTGATGACTCTACACCAAAACAGTGCCTTTACCTCTCAGCAAAGTGTTTGTGGATGAAAATGAAGTGATGCTCCACACCAGAGCTGCAGCTCCTGACCTGGGGTTGGTTGTCATCCCTCCAGCTACCCCTGCCTGAGTCATCAGCTCTTGTTGGTCATGATGAGTATAATTATTTTCACTGCCCGCCCAAAAAAATTTAAAGCACTTAAAATGAAAAAAAAACACCTTTTGTTGAAGATGGCCCTGTGAGTGTATAAATAGAAAAAGGGAGGATTTTGTTAAAAAGGGGTCTTAATTTTCTCTTAACTATCCTTTGAGTAGTCATAACTTTGACTACGTGTTGGCTGGTTTTGGTTATCTCCCATCAGAATTAAAAAGAATTAAGCAATTTGCTTATATATGAAGAAATCAACACAGATTTTCCCTGAAATGAAGAATACTTTCCATTCCTTTTTGGGGTTTGCAATAAATCCCAGCAGAAAAGGAGACACCACAGGTACAGAAGAAGCTTATACAGTGTTTGTGCCTAAGCTGACAACAGCAGTAAAGTTTACTCCACTGCAAGATGGACAAGTTAATTTGGGACTAATGTTCCTTCAAATTAACAATAGTATCTTTCCTTGCTTCCTGAGGATGAGATCAAAAACACAAATGTGCCAGTGAGCAGAAGAGTCGACGGTGCTGAGAAGGGGATGTTAGTGGAAAAGTAGCAGGGAAGAAGATAGAGGAGGGAAGGAAAGAGGGCAGCAAGCTGTGTTATTTCTAGGGGAAAAAATAAAAGAAAAAAGGAAAATGTAAGGAGTGCCAAACAAGAAGAGGACAGGAAGGTCAGAGTCGAGCAAAATGAGTGTGGAAAAGGAGAAGTGTGATGATGGATTGGAAAACACAGTGATGGGGGTCTGTGCCATCGGGACGTGGGGCTTTTCAGTCTTCTCTTGGCTTTCGAAATACATGGAGGAGGCATAGAAGGGAGACAGACAGTGGAAATACACAAAGCATGGGAAAGAAGATGAGAGAGTTCAATCCGATTTATCCCCGTGACTTTTCCATGTTTTGGTTGTATGGAAGCAATATTCCCTGTCATTACTGCCCTGCCAGCCGCGATCAAGGAAAGGTCAAAGCAAGGTAATAGAGAGATGCAAAGGAACTTAACTTCTAATATAAATAAACCTTCCATAGAGTCCCATAATTCTTCCTACTTAAAATAGCATGAATAATTCTAAACCAACAGCAAGAGTAACGTGTATTCCTAGGAGCAGTCTGCGTTGGCTGTGTGCCCCGGGTCACTGCACAGACACCCCCCCAGTACCTTTCAGGAGAGCAGGAGGTCGGCAAGTGAAGGAGCATTTCTTGCCAAAGGTGGTCCCCTCGCTGCAGTTGAAAGTGGCTGGGTAGACATGGTACTGGTCTGGGACACCACAGTCCACGGGCTCGCACGTCACCTGCTTGTTCCACTTCCCATCCATGCAAGTCATGGTGACGCTGGACTCCGTCTGAAAAAAGACACACGGCTACAGCCAGCACAGCCAGCAAGGGAGAGATCAAAACCATTTCAGGCCTAATAGCCATTATTTTGGCTCACAAGTTAAGCACAGCCATGTCTGGTCCCTACCATCATCGTTTGGACAGCATCTACCAAACCCACCAAGGCTCATAAGAAACAGTCAGAGAAAGGATTTTCTGCCACCTCTGGGGTGAGACACTAAAGTGCTTCCATATAAAGAGTGAAGCTCTACAAATAATCCACACTCTCGTCTGGCCTCCTGAGGGAAACAGAGAACCTGCTGTTCTGCCCTGCCATGGAAAGGAGCACAAGCCTGAGCTGTTTCCAGCTGACAGCTGTCCCCCATCCTTGTCACCTTGGCGGTGACACAGCCACTCCAAGGGGACCCCCCTGTGCTTCCGAGTAGTCAAACTCACTCTTGGGTTTGAAGTAAAAGCCAAGCTGACATGAAGCCATTTGGGACTCTCATCTGAGGCTCTCCCGAGAGGTGTCAGTCACCCTTGGATGGGGATCCCAGGGGAAGTGCCTCGGGCCACATCAGCATTGTGTGCAGATACTGACAGCTGCTGTGGGGGCTGCTCTGGCAGAGTGCCCCAAGGCTCCACACAGAACCAGGGCCCTGCTGTCCTGACACCACGGACACAAATGCCTGAGGGACAGATCTTTTCCAGGAGGAATTTGTCATGGGCAGACACAAGAGCGTCCTGCCCATAACTGGCACCTGGAACTTGAGAGGTTGTACACAGAGCCACTGCCTGTACTCTGACTGCCTCAAAGTCACTCTACTGTCACAGCTACACAGAAACTACACTTCTATGGATCTGAGGAATAATCCAAACTGCACAGCACTCTGGAATCCTGGAGTGCTAGGGGCAAAGAAGAAAAATGGAGGGGGGGAAGTAAAGGAGCCACCCATCTGAAGCTAAGATGAATTTACTGGGTGACTGAAGGAAAAACAGATGTTGGCGAAGAGAACTGAGTAAACAACATATCCACTTTCTAATTAAAAATGGAAAATTATTAAAACCTAGAAGTGAGGAATCTAGCTCTTCTCTCCACACCCGAATAAAGAGAGGGACAGAGGTTAAGAAATGTGAGAAACCCAAACATGAGAAAGGGAAGATACTGGCAAGGAATCTGACCAAGCCATACAGCAGCACTCCTCTGCCTCCAGGGAATATTTTATTCAGGGCT
Organism: Cyanoderma ruficeps; assembly: GCA_008694505.1. Lineage (NCBI taxonomy): Eukaryota > Metazoa > Chordata > Aves > Passeriformes > Timaliidae > Cyanoderma > Cyanoderma ruficeps. Next base: position 7,777,527 of record VZDJ01000051.1, read on the forward strand.
GGTATGCTCACAGGAGATTTGCACCGCCGGCCATTGATCTGGGTTTATAAAAGGAAAGGGAATTTTTCTAGCACACATCAAAGGGGCCTGGATTCCCTTTTTGCAAAAACACCCTAATGGTTTCAACAGAAGTTCAGACCTGTCTCCCTTTGATATATGGTTGCATTCAGAATGGAAAAAGCAGTCCCAGAGCTGAGAAACTGGACACTTCCCAAGTGGGCACAAAACCCCTTTTCTAGACCGTGGAGTTTATTTAAACAGGGAGCACTGTTGATGGAAAAAAATGTCTTTTCTACAAACTCAGAGTAGCACATTCTGGGATACTCAGAGCCATCAGGTGAAGTGATACTGTGTGTTCTCATTCCCAATCATTTCACTCCCCAGTGGCTGTTAATTCTGCCTTTGTTGTTTATCAGAGTATCTGTACCATTAAAAAGTGTATATAAACTGTAGGCAGTTGAGGTCCTGGAGATTCCAGGGGCTGCAGTGTGATGACCACAGGAGAAGGGATAATACAGCCTATTCCCATGTCTTGCAAACCATCAGCACTCCAGGATGAGCTGCTCCAGCATCCAGCAAAGCCTCCTTTTCCCTTTAACAGCTGCTATCATCAAATCACACAGCAGCACCGTGGCTGCTGGAACTTAAAACATAAACCCAAGCTATCGATGTCAATAAACTCAAGCTAATGATGTCAGGGGCTATCCAAATGTTATGGAAAAGACATAGGTCTTGCATAGTTTCATGTTGGATACTGGATCTGTGCTGAACATGGGGAAGCTGTATCAGTGATAAGAGATTCAGCTCCAGGAATAAAGTTATTGGTGTTGCTGTGATCTAGTTTAGGAATAAATGAGTGTTCCTACCAGCGGATACTGGCTGCTGAGACACAGTGTGGTGCACCAGGAGGTTTCTCTAACAACAGGGTTGCACACCTCTGCAGAACACCAAAGAAACACTGCAAACTCAGAAACCAGAATATAACACAAAAACTTAAACAGAAGCAATATCTGTGCATGACAGTCACACCTTACAAAAGGAATGTTTTGCCCAAGCTACCACTTGTGAGAGTATTTCTCCAGCCCATGGCCTTTGTCAGCAGATAGCAGCAGGGCATCAGAGCCTGCTGGAAATGCCACGGGCCTGGGATCCCCTCTCTTGGGGAGGGATCCCTCTCACAGCCATACTCCCACTGTCCTTTGTCTGTGCCCCTGTTCTAGACCTTGATATCAAAATGTTATTAATTAGTGTCTCCATTTTCATCTCTGAGCTTTTCCCCCATGGTACTTTCCCCACAGCCCCCCTAACCTAATCTGTAAGAGTCCTCTCAGAGCCTTATGGATTTTCCTCTTCCTGGCACACTGGGAAGGCCAATCCCAAGAAGAGAAGCTGTGCCCATGGAGGTAAGACCCTGGCTACTCAGCTTTTCCCAGTAATTTGTTCCACATTTGGTGTGATGGAAGCTGAGGTTTTCAAGGTCAGACATAATAATGGCACATTTTAGAGCATGTCTATCATGTCATCACTTCAGGCACGTGTAATCCTGCAGCAGGACACAGCAGAGAGCATTCCCTGCAATGGAGACAAAGACCAGTGGCTCTGACTGGAAGCACAGAGGACAAACCTACCACAGAAATTATTGCTGATGGCACCCACCAGCTTTGGGCTTTCCCCTCTTTCAGTGTCACACCTGGGGGTGGGATCATTGCAGCGCCCCGGGACAGCACCCCTGGCTGCTGAGCGGGATCCTGTCCCTGCCCAGCTCCATGCCTCACCCCGTAGGGATTTCTGACAGACTCAGCCCTTGGATCTGGTGCTGGGTCTCAGTGGCAGCATCTGCCTCTGCCTTTGCAGCTCTCCCACCCGGAGCTGAGCAGGCACGTGCCTGTTTCGCCTGTCTGATCTGACAAGGTCACCCAGCTCACAGCAGCCTACACGAAGCACTTGGCTTTCTCCTCTGGTTTATTAGCTGTCACTTTGGGCACTTTGTGCCGCTTTGACTGGCATCACAGCAACTGCTCCCCTTCATGTCCTGCCTTGCAAAAGAGGCTCGAGCAAGGAGGGAGGGTGGGGCAAGGAGGAAAGAGGGGGGGAAAGGAAAGGGGCCGCCAAAGATACAGTGTGCAATACAGCAAAGAGGATGCAAACTTAAACAAATCTGGTGCCAGAAAGATTTGTTTCTCGGGACTTTTAACAGCCTAGGAGAATTCATGTCTCCTTCCTGCTGCCCAGGATCCCAGCCGGCTCCTTCTTCAAGCGATGCTTCACGTGTGAAGTTTCCTCTCCTTAAAAATGAACAGCTGTGCCCTCCCCTCTAAGTATTCTTCCACTTCTGCCCACTACTGTGCCTCTAATTGAACCCACATGAGCAGCGCTTTCTTTTCCTGGCATGATTGATGATGCCTTTGCACAACATTGGGGAGCTGCTGGGTTTTAAATAACACCTCTTGACCAGAGCAGCAGTGGTGGTAGCTTCAAGGAGAGATGACAACAAGTAACTGAATGAGAGGGGCTTTCAGTGAAGGACAAGGGGGAGGAAAGTAGTGAAAGACAAAGGGGGAGAAAGAGGAAGAGGACAAGAAAGAGTGATGGAGTTGTCAGAGGGGGTGGGGAGAAATCAGGGAGGGAGGATGAAAACATCCCCGAGATCTTCTTTGTGAGAAAGATACATGAAGGATTTTGCTCCATCACTATGCAAACCCCTTTGTTGTTGTTGGAGTCCCTGAATGAGGATGAGAGAGAGCCCGAGAGTCTGTAAACAGCTCAGCTTTCTTTTTCTTTTCAAGCAGCAAACGATTTCTGCTGCACAGAGTGCTGACAAGTTTTAGGGTTTTGTGATTTTACAGGGTTTTAACAGAATTTGGGAATGGGAGCTTCTCAGAGAGGGAATGAATAAATGTTTGGCCCTAAAACTGATTAAAATGGTGGCTTCAGAAGACAGAGTCTAGAAAGTGCAGAAAGTGTTCAGAAGATTTTCAAACACCCTTTAGATGTAAAAGATTGATTTGAAATGTGACTTGTGCCCCTACATCACCAAGGAGCTTTTGAAAATGTTGCTTTTAATTCTCTCTTTGCCCTTTTTTTCCGTCTTTCAGTGAAACAGGGAAGACAAATGTGGTTCAGGTGCTAAACAAAGGTGTTTCCACTGGTCAGTGAATCACTTTCACCAGCATGCAGTGGTCATGGGCCAGTGATGGTCAGTCTGCTCTTTGAGACATTGCACCTCCTTCCTACCCAGGAGTGTGAAACACCAACACGTGCAAGGCTACTTCCTTCCTCCTCTTCCTCAGGCAGCCCCACACACTGACAATTAAATGAGAAAAAAAAAAAAAAGTATCTCTAGACCTTCAAATCAGTAAAACTAGTGAATTAACCAATTAAATGACAAAAATGAAACAAGGAACATCTTTGTGCAAGGTTCCCCAGCCATGACAGAAAGTCCCTCTGGCCATGGACAGCAGCCCATTGCCCTTTCTCATCCCTAAATGCTTGTGACTGGAAGAGGAACTGAAGCTGGGAAGCAAACATGGAAGAAGCACAATGCCTTTTGATATGAGAAATCCAGACCATGGATTCTGGACTTTCTCAGATAATTCGCTTCTTGCCTACACGTTCCACAAGTTCTAGTTTGAGGCACCTGACACAAAGAGATAAAACAAGATGATAGTGAAAGAAACTGTCTGTTCCTTTCCAGAGGATCTCTGAAGCAAACTAATAAAACTTTTAAGAGCATGTGTTTCATGTGCTTAGCTGGTCATGGGTATCTTTAAGATGCTCCAGTCCTTCCCTGATTTGAACAGTGGATGCACAGCACTGAGCAAAACAAAGCCACTGGCCTCAGGGGGTTTTATTGGTGGAAAAAGACAACGAAGTGCAATAGCAGAGCAGGGTGAGAGGAAGAGTGTTGTAACAGGCAGTGAATCACGTTAGAGAGGGGTGCTAAAATCCTCTGCTCCTGTCATATGAGTCTGATCAAGGCTCTGAAACCAAACTTCTCTCAGCAAAACCATGCCCAGCTGGCCCAGCCTCCCCAAAAGGTAATGCTTGCATTTAAATAGCACAGGGCTGGTGAAGCATGCTCAGGCTGTTTTATTTGGTTTGTGATCCCTGCGTGCTCCATGTACCCCATGTACAGACCCCTTCCAACAATTTCCTGGTTCAGCCATTCAGGCTCGTTTGGAGAACTTGTTTTCTGTTCTGTAAAAATGCTCAGCTGGAGCTGGGGTTCTGGTGCTGATGCCAATTAGGATGGAAGAGGCCCAGCTCGCGGGGTCCTGTATTTGTTTTGTAATTGAGTTGAAAGGGCTGACTCATTCCCCTCCAGCCTGTCTCCCCCCTCTGCGAGCTCATGAAGAACACAGTATTTCACAAGTACAGACAGGCTGCTGAGTGTGGCTGCCCCAGCCCCCGGCCCAGATGTGAGGGCTGCCCCAGATGTGAGGGCTGCCCCCACCAACAGGGAGAGAAGGTGCTGAAGGGGGAAACCACCCCCCTGTCTCACTCAGAGGATGTGGCAGGGTTAGAGATGAGGGCACAAAGTGGGGTGTCAGCCCTGCATCCCCCTGTCCCCAGCATCCTGCACGTGCACCTCATCCACCTCCTCCAGCACAACGCACCTGCGTTTTTTTGGATGTTTAAATAAATTGATGATTTTCCTCAATGCCCCCCTCACTGCATGAAGATGTGCTGCTTTTGTAGGACTGGATTATTAATGCACAGATTAGAGAGGATGGCGAGCATTTTCTGCCCTGCTGGGGGAGGTTTTTGGTGGTTTGTCTGGAAGCAAAAAGGTTTGGGTGCTTCTTCTGTGCCCTCCATGCTGTACGTGTCAGGGTGTGGTTGGGAGCAGATGGACTGAAACACTGCAAAGGAGTTAATACCTTGTTAGCCTCAATCTGAGGACTAAAAATTAAGTATTTTACCCAGAAATTGGTTGTGCAAAAACCACAAGCACCCTACTCCCAAAACACCAACCTCATTGTTTGGCTGAGCAGAGACAGTGAGATCTGAACACAAACTTTTTGGTTTGAAAATTTATAAATTCAGGGAACATCTGAGCTTTGCTCATTGCTGGTAATTCTTCCTAGAGAGTCAAAGGGCTCCTGTTCTGATGATAAGCATTTGGATAAGACCTTGTCCCAAGGCTGGGCCGAGATTTTAGGGTCTAGCCTAAGTTATTTCTCAATTTCTCCACAGCTGTTTGCTCATCCTGGTCTTGCGCATCACAAAAAAATGCCCCAGCTGTGTTGGAAGCCTGGACACTGAGAATTTTAGACTTTCTGTGCTGTCAGGCACCGACCCCCAAGCAAACACTGCATTTGACCTGAGGCCATGGAAAAGACTTCCAAAATTGAGTGACAACACTGGGATTGTGGGTGTGGAGTTGGAATAGAAGTGTGTAATGTCACATGGTGGAAAACTTAGAGTTTAAGATTTTAGAATATAGGAGTATATATAAAGCAAGATGGAGGTTTTAGGGCATAGGCTGAGTCCTTCTTTTTCAACTTCATCTTCATGGGTCTGGGTGGTGTTTTATAATTGAATAGAAAAATCCACATTGCAGGTCACGGGTGGTTGGTGATTGGGTTAAAAGTAAAAATAATTGAGGTGTCATTTCTCAATTGGACAGTTTATTCTTAAAAGGCCTTGGAGAGAGAGGGATAGGAGGCCATTTTTTAGTTTGTTAGCCAGAAGTGCTGTAGAACTCACAGCCTGTGAGACTGTAATACGGATAAGAATTAATAAACAGTTGAGTCCGAACAAGGAATACTGTGTCGCTCATTTAATCCCAACCCTGGCAAAAAGAAGATAAAACGTGACACAGCAGGACAAACCTGGCTCTTGACGAGATCATCATCTCTGTGGATCTGCAGGATGTACCCAGTCCTGCAGCTGACGTTGCACTGGGCGCCGCTGTCCCAGCCGGTGCCGCCGGTGCAGTTCAGCACCGCGTTCTCGATCTCCAGCCTCTTGCAGCCGGTGGCTTCGCAGGAGTAGTGGACACAGCTGGCAGGGAGACAAGGAGTGCTGGTGTTATTTGTTGTTCATTTCCATCCATTCCACAAGAGCAGTGTCTGACTGGCAGGCTCTTTGCTCAGAGCGTGCTGAGCCCAGCTCAGGAAAGGGCTCCTGGGGTGTGTCCTGAAGGACAGAGGCAGTGGGCACAGCAATGGCAGTGACAGCAAATTACAGGGTTTGTAGGGTTTGTAGCAAAAGGGAAGAGCCTGCCAATTCTGCAGAAGTACCTTCTGTTCTGCAATATTCAACTGCACTAAGACCTCCCTACCCCTGTATTAATGTCCATTTATCCATCCATCCATCCATCCATCCATCCATCCATCCATCCATCCATCCATCCATCCATCCATCCCTCCCTCCATCCATCCATCCATCCATCCATCCATCCCTCCCTCCATCCATCATCCATCCATCCATCCCTCCTGTGAAAGCACTCTGCCCCCAAGAGCATGGAGGCATGCTCCTCATGCCCCATCCAATTTTAAATCTGCAGAATTCAGGAGTGCTGATATTGGCAGTGATAAGTGTGCACATGTGAGGAGGGGTTTCTGCGATAGACAGTCTTATCTTTGAGAAGCTCGATTGAAATCACCACATTCATTTTATTCCACTTCAGGAGGAACACCAAACATCAGCTGTGTAGCTGTGTTGATAAGCTCTTATCAAGCTCAGCAGCATTTCAGATCTGTCATTTCAGATCTCTCCAGTTGCTCTCCTGCCATCCATAAAATCTTTCCCTCATGGAAACTGTCTGTTTTCTCTCTGGAAAAGCATTGTAATATTCAGCACAACTTGCAAAAAGAGATTTTTTGTTTAATTTTTATATACACAGAGATGTCTGATTGACACAAAATCTTTCACCATCTCTGATGACCTGAGTCAAACATTATAGCACATGTTCAAATGTAAGTATGGGGCAGTCCCTCAACAAAAAAGCAATGAAAGTGTTGAGGATCTTAAAGCATGAGGGGAGATTTAGACTAGAGAAAGGGAAGAAATATTTTTACAATGAGGCTGGTAAAACACTGATACAACTTGCCCAGAGAAGCTGTGGATGCTGCATCCCTGGAAAAATTCATGGCCAGGTTGGACAGTTCTGAGCAACCAGATCTAGTTAAAGGTGTCCCTGTTTACTGCAGATGACCTTTAAAGATCCCTTCAACACAAACCTTTCCATGATTCTATGTGCAAAGAGTTTCTGGATTACAGATGAAATTTCTGGGATAAGGATCCCTACAAGGTGATATGTCTCTGCTGAAATTGAAAATTAATTTGATTTTAATATAGTTAAATTAGTTCTGAGGAGGGAAAACATTGACTTATTTCACCATCTGCTTGGGTAGGGAAGAACCTGAAAGAGAAAATTGTAGAAAGAAGGGAAAGCAATGTATCAATACACACATTTTGAGACAGATTACAAGCAGTTATTCCTGTCTACTAGAAAAAAGGGTTAACAGCCACCAAAGCCCTGTTCAGCTTAGTAAGCCCTGACTTAGCATGTACGTGGTGTTTTGCTGTGTTCAAAGCACCGTGCAGACATTATCTAATTAATTTTCGTGACACCTCTGCGAGACACCTGGGCCGGTATTGTTATCCCCATGTCACTGATAGAGGAGCACATCTGCACATGTCTCTACTGAGCTCTAGATCAGATTAAATGACAGTATTTATGTACCTGCACAACTCAATTCTCTGTCCCAGACTAGGGCTATATGGGAAGTGCCCACTGCTTGTAATTTAAGGTTGCTTGTTCAGTGTCGGCCCTTCCCTGGAGTGTGATGAGCTATAAACAATTTCTACATTCAGAAATATTTTATTTCCTCATGGTGCACAAAGCATTGCTGCTGACAGAGCTGAGGAAGGACAATTCCACCTCTGTGTTGGTCATACCCTTGTATGCAACACACCCCTGGCTATCAGCACAGTTGTGCTGCTCATCACTTCTGCAGAATGGATGTTCCTCTACCAGAGCTGGCCTATCCAGGGTGATCCTGCTTTCAGGAGGATCCCCACTCACTAACCAAGGATTTCACACATTTTCCAGCCCCTGCATCTCACAGCTTGGTGTACAGATTTAAACTGCCATGGATTTCACTCCATAAGGATCAATAAGGCCGTGGGTGGAGCAGCAGCAGAACAAGTGAGCAGCTCATCCTTGTGCCCAGGTGGCCATCACCGATGAGAAATGAGGTGAGGAGAACAGCCAGGCACTGTTGCCTTGCAAATGCCCAGCACAAATCACCCAGGGGTGTGAACCACAGGCTTTGCACACTCCTTTACACACCACGAGCCTCACACCCTGTGGGTCCTTGAGCAGAGCAGGACCTTACCAACCTCTCCCTAACCCTACCAACCTCATGGCACTGCTGTTTGAGCAAGCCCTCAGCTGACAACCGCAGGAATATCTGAAGCTGGATGCTGAGTGAGAGTGTAAATGATGGATGATCCTTTGTGGAACCCTCCCTGTTACATGTCCCAGTTACACTGGCCCGTGAGGGCCAGCTCTCACTTTGCTCCCCTCCACTTTTCAGATGGTGAGGGTGCAGCACGAGTGTCTCCTGTGCCAGGGCTGCAGTGCTGAGGAAGTTGACTCACTGGGGAAAAAAAAGGCTTTACTGCCAAGCCACGCTCAGAAGCACATACTGCAAACCTCGACTGCCCGTTGCAAAACTGCCTCAGAATCTGAAAATCTTCTTCCATCAAAGCTGGAAAAATAAAATAATAGCAGGCTTATTTAATCTAATACTTATGTGAATTAGTGTAGCACTGAATTCAGCCTTGAATGGCTTCAGAGGGAAGGACGAGCCCAAGAAAACCCTTGTAATTTGCACAGAGGGAAATCTGAAGCAACGTCACCGCAGTCAGTGGCGTCGCTTTTCATTTCCATCAATGTAAAGGAGAAAAAGAATCTGGTTTCTGGAGTTCAGATCAGGACACCAGATGAGCAAGCCTGGGCTTAGAAGTCCTACAGAACTGAAACGCCACAGACAAAGGCATTAAGAAACACTTATTGTGATGTTCTTCTTTCTGTTTACAAGTCCCCTTGTGGTCTCCTGAAATGGCCAGGGAACATTTTTAGCCACCCCCTCCAGGCTCCAGATTATGCCTTGGTTAGCAGATCATCTGGGCAGCTCTCTCTGTCTGTAACTCTATATGAATGACTTCAGTGACAAACAATACAACCATTCACTTTTTGTAAAAAAACAACCACTGCCACCAAATGTTTCTAATTTAAATATTTCTGGTTCTCTAGCTACTGGTTCCAATTTGGTATCAGCTACTGTCAGCCATAAATCCCAATGAATTTTGAAGTCATGATCCTGAATTGAGCTCTTCAAATGCAGAATTAGGAAGGAGAAATTAATATCTCCAAGTAGGAAGTTTAGACAAAGGACCCATCACATCAATTTGTGGATTACAGAAGCTCTTGCATGGGTACTGCCATTTACCAGCGGTCAATCATCACATGTTCCAAAAAATGTGCATTCCTCAGGAAAAAAACAATATAAGAGCATCTGAGAATGAAATCACTTTGGCTTTAACTCATGCTGACTCCTGGCATAGGACAGTTTATCCCGTTTTCTTGCAGTCAAAATCATGTGACTTCATCAAAATTGCCTATTTCGAATCATCCCTCTATTAGTCTATCCTAACTCCCAAAACTCTTTACCAAAGTATGAAGTAGTCTGAAGCAAAGCTACACAAAGGACCCAAGGACCCCTCCAACAATTTACTTGAACAAGTGTCAGTGCCATTCCCTGACACGTGTTTATTTTACCAGGTCCCCTTCAGGATTCGCTAGTTCCTCTTCTTGCCCTGGCAGTGTACAGTTTCCCAAAACAACATCATCACACCGCAGTGAGTGCAAGGAGCAGTGGATTTCTTGCACACATTCCATTGCATGATCAAAACAGCTCAAGGCAGACTCTTTCAGCAATGTAAAAAACCCTAGACTGAGTTAGCTTCACATGTAGGCTGAAGGTCTGAGCCAGTTCTTGCTTTATTCAAATCCATTCTGCCCATCCCAAATCTAAATGAGCTCAGTCATTAGTCTCTAAATCTGTGTTTCGCTGTGCCAATATTGGCCCCAATTCAGCGAGGCACTTAAATATGTGCTTAACTTCAAAAGCACAGTTAAGTCCCACTGATAGATTTGACTACAGGGGGATGTAAGCAAATAGCTCAGGGCTTTGCTAAATTGGAGCCTTCGTGACACAATCCTAGAAACATTTGTATTTTAACATGTTTATAGAAAATTATAACAATTAAGTGGAGCTCTTCCTTCCTCACAAAAAAACGATCCAGGACTTCCTCTTTCAAAAACCTTACAGCAGCCAAACTTTCTTTTGCTAACCCCGAGGTCAATCGCTTTTCCAAGAACTCATATTAACATGGTGCCTTAATTATTTGTTTCCTTCGTGATTGTTCTGACACGTATCTAAGCTCAGGTGAGCCTTAAAGCTCATGGTGGGCACTTTATAGGAGGAGGGTCACAACATTATCTCTTGGACGCAGAAGAAAACTCCCTTTTCCACAGTCTGGGCCAGCCTGGCCTGCAGATCCAAAGTGCAATCTGGTTTTGTCCTATGCCACCATCCACACAACTCCCATACGTGTAGCCTTCTGAGGGTTTTTCTACCACAGTTATCCTTACAATGGGTTTGTGTTCTCATCTCTAGAAGTTACTCTAAAGGCAAGAGCATGTTTTCTCTCTCTAATCCAAACATATATGCAGAGGCTGTTAGCCATATTTCTTGTTGTAGAAATTCAAAAAATAAAAATAACTGAAAAGGTGGCAATGACTTTGTCTTCTCCAGTTTTCAGCTGAAGCACATTGCCTCCTTGTATTAACACAAAATCTTGAATATCTACCCGAATCCGTGGGCTGGACAGGGACTGGTGAACCTGTGCTGACAGGAAGAAGGGCCAATGCCTTTTTAAAAAAGGTGTTTGCCTTCAAATCTGATCCACGAGAGTGACAACACGAGTGGTGTCACCTGTGGTCCCTTCAGCAATGTCACCTCAGTACTGCTGGGTTTGACTCTGACAGTGACCCCAGAAAACCCCTGTTTCAAACTGAGAGGGTCAAAATGAAGCTAAACCCAGAGATCTACAGAAAACCCTTGCTCCAACGCAAGGTCAGCGCCAGAGAAAGGAGAGACATGAGCCAGCATGTCCCCCTCACTGTCCCCATCACTGGCAGGGCAAATTCTCCTTGGGGATGGGCTTTGCCTCCAGCCTGCCTGCACCCCATGGTGTGAGCTGTTCCTGCCAGGGGGGTCCATATTGGACTGATAAAGCTCTCAAAGCCCCATCACCCTGCCAGCTTGGAAGTGGGACAGTGTCCTGCAGCCCCACAGGTCTCCCTGCCAGACTCTGTTCAGGCAAACAAAGAAAATGCATTGCCTTCCACTTTAATAAAAGCCAAATGATGCCGTTTGCCAATTACCAAAACGGGGCGAAGGTTAAAAACCCATTGAATTATAACACATGTCACGGACCAAAGCTTCTATGATTAACAGTTCTGTGAGAAATTCATTAATTTCACCCGAAGCAAGCTGACAGAGATTGTGCTTAATGACAGAATGCAGGGCAGGGGAAAGGCGGCCGCACCAGGAAAGAGAAAGCTGCATTAATTCACAACAAAAAAGAGACGAGGAAACCCTTTTTTCCCCCTTATGAAAAGGAAAAAAAAAATTAAAAAAATAGCCAGAGCTGTAAAGAGCAGTTGCATTTGTTCTGCTGCTGAAGATTTATCTTCATCATTTCTTGTTGGGGAAGCTGACAGCAGGCAGGAACAAGACAAAGAGAAGAGCTGGAGTGGGCTATGGATCCCTGGGGCTTGTTTGGGGCAGCAAAGGGTGCAGCTCAAAGGGAACCTTTCCATGGAGGCAGAGCAGGTGGTGGTGTGGTGGCCAGGGGTGGGTCTTGCTCTACAGTGTCAAACACCCACATGTGCACACTTACAGAGGGAGGAACACCCAAAATCTCCCCTGCAGAAGCAATTTTGAAGCCATAGCAGTGAGGTTGTGCCAAGGTTTAACCAAAGCAAGCAAAGGAAAATCTTTTTGCTGCACTCCTTAGAAAGCACAAGGTGGTGACAACGTGAGGCAAGAAGACTGGAAAGTTGTGGGCAGCCAGGGGAGACTTTGTCTTCACTATGAACAGAGTTAGTGGTGGATTAGAAAGATGGAAAGTCCTGAAATGCACAGTTCTGACAGCTGAATTCCAGTTGGGCTCTCCTGCCTCCTGCCTGCAGTTTGCAGGATTGGAACAGTGCCCCCAGGAAGGGTGGTGGAGGGGACAGCTCTGGTGACCATGGCAGGGAAGTGCCACCAAGGAAAAGCAGCACTTCCCACAAACTGCTTTGCCAGGGACGGGTGACCTGCAGCTGATGTTTCCTACCCAGTGGAAAAGATAAAAACTCGATTTTTGAGGAACCACTGTCAAAGGCAGCCAGAGCACACCAGGCCTTCTTTCTGCTCGAGTGACTGCAGGGTGGGAAATTACACCTCTGCTTCTGCACACCCAATTTCACCGTCCACTGCATGAGGCTACACAGGAAATAGTAAAAGTATAATAATTCGAGCTATAAAGCACAAGAGAAGAACTAACCAGGCCATTACATCTGGTCTAAGGATGCAACGTGAAAATAAAGAGTGTCATTTTTACAGCACATCTCCAGCAGTGAGGTGCACTTCTGCTGAAAACAAAACAAAACAAAAAAAGCGCCTGTAGTCACTGGCAGCAGAAAAAACAACTACTGGAAGAATACAACTGGAAAGGAACAGAGTAGGAATTTCCAAACAATAAATGTCTTCAGGAGGACAGAATGGATTTTCAAAACAACTAATGATGACTGAGGACAAATACCTATAAAGTTCAATTGGACTTTTAGATTTAAGCCCATTTTTCTCTAAAATATTTACTGTAATGCATATTTTAGAAAGAAGAGTAAGTGCACGTTTTATTTTCAGTTATTAAGTTGTCACTAACCCGGGCAAGGATTCGTTCACGTCCAAAATAAAAACTGTGTTAACTTTTAAGGGACAATATATTTCTTTTCCCTCACAATTTTAAAATCTGCACCCTTGCCTAGAAATATCTGTATTTGGCTACAAATCCTCTCCAAGCAAAATAATTCTCCCTGAAAGAGAGAAATTATACCTCTTGTAGAGAGAAGCCAAAAAGCAGGCAAAAATATCCATGTTGACCTAAGGAAAACGAAAGCGGTAAAATTGATGATCACATGTAGGAAGGCAAGTTCCTTTAAAAATTCAACCAATACCTTAAAAATCATATTAGGCAAATACAACCAGTGGGGAAAGATGGGAAGGGAAAGATGGGCAGTGTGGGACTGGCACCCCAAGAGAATCTTATAGGCAGACTGTGAGCAGGGGAGGCAGAAAACCCATGTCCAGCCTCTGAGCTGGTTAAGAAGTTATTTTTAAAGTCTGTCTTTCTCTGTTCTTCCTGGATTGGGTAAAACAACCGAGGAAAAAGACAGCAGGTGACAGCAAAGGTGTCACCTGTTTCCTGGCTGCACAGCTTAATGCACAACTTTCTCTACGTCTTGGGTACCTGAACTGCTTGGAGCTTTTTGTACCGAGGAAAACAGATCTGGTCACCCCAAATGATCCCACCACAAAGCAAACTGACGACTGACTCTTTGCTGAAGCACTGTCATCAGTGGAAATAATTCCACTGATTTCAGTTGCCTTTGGACCAGGGCTTTACTTTTGAGAGTTTCTAGTTCCCTGACAGACATGGGAAACTTTATGATCAATCCAGTGCTGGAACCTGCAAGACCTGAAACATTACTTGGAACGAGTGAGGCTCGGGTGGGTTTGTGAGAGCAGAGGGCTGAGAGGGTTCAGTGCATCCCAAAAACAAAACTATGCCAAAAAATCAAGAAGAAAAATAAGAGGCAAAAGGCAGGTGATTCTGCCCCAAGGGATTTCTAAAGGTTGGGTTGCTGGGCTCACTGAAGCTTTGCCTGAGGGGGACGGGGTTTTTTTATTATTAAGGAAATAACTTTCTAAACACAGAGCACTTCTAGTTCCATAAGGGAACAAATGGTTCGATTCCTACTGAAAACTTGAGAGGGCAGTGGAATGTGGCCCTGTGGCTCAGTCCTCCTGAGCTCCCTGTTGCTTCCCACCATCTCCTTCCAGTGGGGCTTTCTTGCCCTTTTTCTGTCCTGCTTCGGCTCTGGGATTTGGCCACATTTCCACCACCAGACTTATCTGAAACTTGATCCTGCTGTCTTTGGGCCTCTGAATTTATACAACCTATTGCACAGAATGATCAGACGCTTTGAATCTAGGTCAGAACACACTGACTGGATTGATTTAGCTATAGATATACTCCTTTTTTTTATTATTTTATTTTCCCTCTCCCTCTCCCTCTTCTCACCCTCCCACCTTTCCTGGAATAAAAGCAGGTCCTAAAAACAAGCCAGAGCATTATCAAAAAACCTGACAGCTTGCTTAGGAGGCTGAGCAGAGGTTTGCTGGGATATGCAACTTGTTTTACTATTGCTGCTGCTATGGTATGACAACTGCTCACAACTTTGAATTCACAAAGGAAGGGGAAAAAAAATATTCTTTCAGGGATTTTGCTAAATTCTCTCCTTTTCACTGCCTCTCTGAAAGGATCCATGAAACTGCTGCACCAGAGGCCATGAAAGGTCACAATCTCTGTGGGATGCTGTAAAGCAGAGACTGAGAGGGGTTGGTGGTGATCTATTGATGTGTCTGTAATAACAACAAGAATAAAACGGTAGCCATAAACCTTTCATCCTGGGGGGTCCCACAGAGCTTTTCAGAATGGGGGCCGGATCCAGAGAGGTGCTGAGGGCCTCACCCAGCCATAAAAGCACGGCAGATGCTGATGGCCATGGCCCTGCAGCCCAGGGCTGGGCACCTGGCAGGATCTGGCCCCTCCAGGGCACAGGAATCGCTCTGTGTCCGTGCACTCCCTTCCCTGGGAGGTTCCCGAGGCACTCTGGCTGCACAAAGCTGTTCAGATTGAACTGGTGTGTGAGCGGCCAGCACGACAACATTCAGGAGTGAACCGGCCCCAATTCCAGGCTTGGCATAAAGGAGGGAGGAGAAAGGAAGAGGAAATAATTCACTAACGGCATCCCATGCGGGTTAAATGTCGCATCCATCCTGATCAATGAGAACACTGCTGGTCCTTTACCCGTGACAAAGGGGTCAGCAGGGTTCAGCTGCTGTGCCCCTCCTGCCTCCTCCCCAGCCCTGGCCGGCGCTGGGGGTGGTGGGTGTGAGGCAGAGGGAAGCAGGGCTGACACGCTCACCTCTGCTCCGCGGGGCTGTAGGTCTGTCCTTGCTGGCAGCTGCTGATGGTGATGGGGTCGAAGTTGTGGAAGGAACGCAGGGCCACCCCGGAGATGGCCACAAACTGGGAGCTGAAGCTAATGAGGACAGCCTGGGTGTGATAAAAAGGGTGACTGAGGTCATGGATGACGGGGATAATCAGGGGATTGTTCCTGCAGCTCAGGACGTGGACACCTGCCAGAGGAGAGACAAGATCAGAGGAAGGGTCAGGCTTAACACAATTGCTTCCCGAAGCCGTGGGCACTTCAGAGGCATTTCACCCAGAGGAATGGCCCTATAGAGCTGAAAAGTTATGGTAAGCTGCCTGGAGGGGCTTCCCAAATCGCTCTGGAGGGCTTAGCAGAGAAGCAGATCCCTCCAGACAGCTGAAGAAAGGCTGCCATTCTCTCTGCGAGCGCGGCAGGCCCTCGGAGCCGCTCCTTTAGACCACAGCTACGTTTCTATTGTGCTCTGGTAAATCAGGAGCCACCAGCACGGGGGAAGCAGAGTCACACTATTGTAAAACGGGTCCTGGAGGACACTCGGAGCCTTTATGTGCAGGATCAAACAGTGCCGGCAGGCTGGGGGGCTTTGTGCACCAGGGCTGGGGCACCAGCAGCTCATTTGGAGCTGTGCATGTCATTAGCACTCAGTGGAAAACTTTTTTTTTTTTTTTTGGCATGAGTTTTCCACTAAATTTGCCCAGATTTGTTTTTTTCTTCAATAGTTTTGAGCCTTGGGGTATCTTGTTCTTTGCAAAAAAGGGCAGATTTGGTTCTGGAGATAGAAATGAGAGTGATGGAGCCACTGAGGATTTTACAGGTGATCTCACTCGAGAAGAAAAGAATCGTGTCTTGGGGAAATAAAAGCATCTCAAGGTTGCAGTGCACAGAAACACCAGAGAGGTGGCAAGGAGACTTCTGAATCCCTCTTGTCCAGTGGAGAAGGCACTCAGTGACAGCTGGGAAGAAATTCCCACTTTCAGGTAGAAGCAACCTGAATTCAAATGGGCCAAACCCATCTCAGGGGGAAGGCAGAGGACAGACAGCTGTCGGCTGCCCTCAAAATTCATTAATTGAGATTCATGGCCTGCTGGCTGCCTGCAAGGCTCTGCCTCCACAGCTCCATGGCATCACTCCGAGGATCAGCTTGGCTCCAGATCCATTTGCTTCACTGGAGCTCCCCCAGCAATGGCTTTGGCCCAGGCCCCTTGGCTACCCTGATACACTTACAAATTTGAAAATAAAATAAATTCTATTTGCATGTTTAACTGGCTCAGGGATTTCTGTTATTATTATTTTTTTTTCCCCCAGTTCGGATTTCTTGACTCAAAAGGGAAGGAATAAAAAGGCTTTCATTTTTCTGCTTAGAAAGTGATTTCCTGTGAATTAAGACACGCTCTTTAAACATCTATCTCCCACCCTCTACTTAAAAAAAAATCTTCCTGTAATAAAAAAATAAAATAAAAAAGCCAGCCTCTTTTTGTTTTGGTCTTCTCCTGACCCTGAAATAACCTCCCTGTCTACTTGCCTCCCACAGGTCTTTTGATATCAGCTCCTTGTGGAACAGCGCACGTTTCTCACTTACAAACAGGTGCAGTTAATACTCAAAATCCCGGGTTCCCAAATTCCTTGGAAGTTTCTGCCTTCTCTGATGGAAAGCCAAGAAAGACTTTATGGTATGAGGCTGTTTATTCACTTCTATTTCATTCCTTGCACTCAGGTGGTGTCCACAACAGAACAGACCCTCAGAGCTGTGCTGCACTGCTGGTTATTTCTGACCCTGACCAGGAAAACAGTGTCTGGACAGGTCAGGGATTTTTAATTCCCCTGCTGTAACCCATGAAGATGGTGCAGGTGTCTCAGGGTCCTCCCTGTTTCTGTGGCTCTGCAGCCATCTGCTCAGCTCAGCAGCTGAGCCCTGGTGTCTACGACGGCTCTGAACCAGCAGCGCTGAGGTGTTTGGCATCCCAACCTCTCCATCCCCTATCAGGACTTAGAAGAAACTTCACATTATTTTCTGGGAGTCCACTTGCTCTGATCAAGGCAGGAAGCTGCATGTCTGGGTAGGCTGTGCTTTGCTCATGGCAATGTCTTTAGCACACTGAGGACTGATCGAGATTTAAATTATTGCTGCTTCCTTTTGGATGTACTTTGAGTTTGCCACGAATTTCTGCTTAAGGCTCATTGAGTGTCTCAGTCAGTCCTGCCCCCAGTGCATGCCAACATTTGCATCTCAGCTGCAGCTTCCAGCTTGCCATGGCGATAATTCAAGCACATGAAATACAATATCCAGGAAAAGGACTTCATGTCACTGTCAGAACTCAGACAGAACAGCAATGGGGAGCTCTGCCTGAGTGAGAACTGCTGGGTAGCCCACCTACACCTCTCCTCTGCTCCAGGCAGCCTCTTCTGAAAGGTCAAAGGGGCTTTTCCATGATGAAAGCAGCATTTCAGCTGGGAGGACATCCAGACATCAGGCTGAGCCATGCCAAACTCATGTTGCAACTTCATTGAAGATTTCAAAACCTAACCCTCAGTTTCCTCTTTGCTCCTCTTTCTTGTTCTCTTTCTCTCCCAGTCTGCCTGTCTACCCCTATAAAATGTCACATTAAGTACTTCTGGCATGCTCGTGTCTCCATCAGTTATTTCTCAGAGGGATAGAGCTATGTGCCACTGTTTTGCAAAAGGAGGGTAAGATTAATCCAAGGGCTCTGGCAAACTGGGAGCCATCCTGACTCAACCTGCACAACTTGCTACAAATGTCAGTTTGTTCTTGGACAACAGACACCACAAGCATTTCCTTTGTTTTTGTTTTGTTTTGTTTTTTCCCCACCGAATTCTGTATTATTCTGGATGTTCACCCAACACCTGTCACTCAGTGTCCCTCCTCCTTCTCATCACTGGTGGGAAGCTCATTTGAGTTTCGGCTCATTAAAATTGAAGTGCTATGGTAAAACAGAAAGCTGGAGGATGGGAGTTATGTTATCCCTAAAAACTGTTCTCAAGGTGACCTGGCCAGCTTTCTCCTCAGTGAAAAAAAAGGCAGAGAACATCTGGAAAGGGATTATGCAAGTCCTACCCTGACACAGAGTTGGGAGCCAGGGAGAGCTCCTGGGTTCTGGAGTTTAAATGCAGCCTGGATCAGTTCACCAGACACAACTCCCCCAGTTTAGGGCCCTGTGCCAAGGGCAGAGAAAATCTGTCTGTCCCAGCACTTCAGCACAAGCACAGCTCCTCTGTCAGGCACATCTGCTTGGGGCCACGCCAGGAGCCCTGGGGTTGGACCTTCACCACCTGAAATACCTCACCTGGGGAATGCTGGGCCATTTAATGACTCTGGAGACCTCCTTGCAAGCAGGACTAGAGATCACCCAGCACTCCCTGTGAAACAGAAGCCTTTGCTGCAGCAGCTGGTGCAGGTCCCTCACTCCCTGCTCACAGGGGCTCATCTGTAGCACCATCAGTGTCCCTCCAGGGCAGTGCTGGGTGTGAAGCATTGAGATTGTGCTGATTTTAGTGACTGAAGAGGAGCTAATCACCTCTGAACACACAGTGAACAGCTATGGGGAAAAGTCTGTATAAAATAACAGATCATTTTCAACAAACTCTACTGAGACTCAGGGCTTGGAGCATTGAGCAAGCACCTTTTTTGTCTAATTCTGAAAAAAACTGAGCAGGAGCACTGGTGAGCAGGGCAATCACCAGATTGAGCAAGCAGTAAAGAGGGAGTTTAATACAACACAGTCTTACCAAGGTCGTGGCTTTGCTCCTTGGTGTCAAACAGCTGCACACCGATGGTCTCCTGCTTCTGGTCCAGGTAGTAGGTCCCATCAGTGACCAAGTGAACTATGACTGCTGCAGCCACCATAGGCTGGGAAAAATAAGCCTGGGGAAACACAAATCCCACAAAGCCTGAGGTGGAGAACTGTGGTGGGCTTTAAAAAATCCCCAGGAGTCAGTCCAGAACTTTTAAAAGAAGAATTCCTGTCCCAGGTCACACAGAAATCTTCTCTTCCAATCTCTCCTACACAAACTAGATAAGTCAAACAGCCCTGAAGCTGAACCCTCTCAGAAATTCAATAGCCCTGTCACACACGAGGGGACTTCACTACTGATTCTCTAGATAGTTCTCAAAGACATTATTTTGCTCTTTTGCTCTAAACATATTTCAGAAAGGAGCAGCTTGGCCCTGGGAAGGCTGGCCTGTGATATTTGTCCTGCTGGGACATCTTTGCAGAGGCAGGCAAAGAGAAAACTCCAGAATGATGTGTGCACTTCCTACCTTCAGCCAGAAAATGGTCTGTGTCATGTGGGAGTACTGGAAGTTGGCCGTGCAGGGGTACCAGGCGTACTGGGAGACACCATCGTTCAGGTCGATCACCTTGGTCCGACACATCTGCAGCAGGGAAAAAAGAAACACCAAAAATGATGCAGAGGACAGCGAGGGAGGATTCTGACTGCTTGAAGTGGGGAAGCAAAGTCCAGATGCACTCCTAGGATAAAGTAGTGCACAATAACTGCACTTCTAAATATCGTGGGACTATTCAAAATTATGTTTCCAGGTCTTCCACCGCAGTTAGAAAAACTGAAATATGAACAGGAGCTAAAGACTCACAGCAGCTGGATGGCAGCCAACAATCTCCTCTGAATTTGGTACCTTTGACAGCATTTAGAACAACTTTGCTCCCACCCAAATGGACCAGAATTCTTCCCACTGGAGTCCAAGTGAGCATCACTCCTGAACATCCCAGCTCCCAGCACAGATGGTGTGGAGGTGTCTCCATGGTTCTCCAGCACAGACCTATTTGAACCTGATATTACTGTAATCCCAGAGGAGCCCCAGATGGCCCTGACACTTGGAACCAGGTGTAGTCAGGAACGTCCTGCCCCTAGAACCCAATTTAAGCCAACTGATTTCCTCTTTCACCACCAGTTCTGCAAGGGGAATCACCTTCTGCCTACACCTGCAGCCTTTCCATGGCAGGCAGCAGTGGGATTGGAGACAAACTGCTCTTCTCAGTAAAGTACATGATTCCCAAGTCCTCTTATGGATGGAAAGCTAAAAAAAAAAACCTGCCAAAATCTAAGTGCCAGAGAGCCTTGCAATGCCATCAGTATGTCAGATGGGACATGAAAGCTGCAAGAAATGGTCAGATTTACTCTGAAAACACACTGCTCAGTGAAGCTGCTTCAAAAAAGAAGCAAGAACGACCACAGCCTTCACCTCCACAGCGAACAGAAAAAAGGGAATGTCCACCATGGAAAAAGTTACTGCTGCATTAGAGGGATACTTAGAGCTGAGGCTCCTGGAGCCTCTGGAAGGTACCTGTTGGATTCACAGCCCTTTGGTGAACTCACTGACTGTCATTACCGTAGGAGGAGATGGAATTCCTTGTGCTGATGTGCTGTCAGTAAAGCTGATCCCATCAGCAATTTGATTATTAAACCAAAAGGAGAACCCTGAAGTGAAACAAGAATTGACAGCCGCCCAAAATCCTGTGCCCACTCAATAACTGCATGGAAATGCCCTCTTGGTCTCGGCAGGCAAAGTCTGGGCACTGGAAAGAGAGCCTGGGATGCCTGGGAATGTGAGACCAGATTGGCTAAAAGTGAGGTAATCCCCTTTAAAATCTGAGTCCCTCAAGATCCAGCACAGAGGAATCTTACGGGCAAAACATAAATCAGCTTTAATGGGCTGGAAGAAGATTTTTAGTTTATTTATTTTTTGAAACAACTGGGACCAAGCTTCATTGAGGCTAGCCAGTGGATAGTGTTACATTTTACAGCAGAGCAAGGCTTTACACAAACTATCTTTGGCATTTGAAATCGAGGCCAGCAATTCAACATGTACCGTTTCGCAACTCTCCCTCCTTGCGTTTTCAGCAGCCTGTCTCTTGTTGGGAGCAGGGTTTGTAATACTTCTCCAGCTAGGGAATTTATCTTACCCACATCTGCAATATACATGGTCAGAGAGCTCTTTGACTTGAACAAAGCTCTCATTACTTTTATATGATTTTGTTCTTATTCTTACTTCTCCTCCTGCTCTATTGGTCCAAAAAGGTGCTTTTTAAGTGCCACTTAATGGATGAGTGAAAACTTGTATTAAGAAATCACCCAGACCTTCACCGAAAGTTTGATTCTAACCCAAAATAAACCCCTCCTGAGGTGGGCTGGAAATCTCAGATAACTTAAATGCCTTGTTTGATTTGTGTGCGTGTGTGAACCCTAGCACTTTCTGCTTCTGCTGGAGAATATTAGCAAAAATCTGAGCATTGCATAAAGAGCCTGTGTTCAGGCCACGTGGGCTGTCAGACTGGCCTGGTTTGAGCAGGTTAGGTAAGCTTCCCCCTGCTGAGGTTGATCCATCACTACCCAGACAAGTGTTTCAAAGTGGTCCTGGGGTAAAAGGCTCTTTTAGAACAGTCTAATTGAGAAGTGTGGGAAAAGCCTAACAGAGATGAATGGCTACAGAAGCCTCTTCTGCACTCGCTGCTGGCCAGTAACCTTAATAATGGCAAAAAAAATTCTTTAAGTTCTTTAAGTTTCTCTGAAAGAAATTGGATTGGATAAATGGCTCCTGTCACCTACTGACTCCACCATCTCACCAGGCTCCAACACAAGTGGTAAATCCATCCCCGCTTCAATTCTGCCCGGGCACTGAATGTCACATCACACCTGCCAAGTCTGAGAATCACCTGCTGGAAGAGTCTTTCACACCTCTGCTTTTAAGGCATCCCTAGAATGTGGCAGCAGCCAGAAGGTCTCTATTAATTAGGTTAATGGTTGGACTCAATGATCTTAGAGATCTTTCCTAAGTTAAATGATTCTGTGATTACTGCAGTACCAGCACTTTCAGAAATATAAGTTCCAATGGCCTGGAAGACAGAGTATCTCATCTCTCATCATTGCTATTCACAGGAATTCACACTTATGAGAAACAGATCATATCCCAACGTCCTCCAGTTTGCTACAGTGATGCGAACCAGCAGCTAAAGCACCTGACAGCTGCTGAGGGGAGAAGGCATAGACACACTTCTCATTTCAGGGTGTTACCAATCACTGAAGTATTTGCTTTGAAGAGTGACAGCATCACACAGTGCTCCAAACTTCACTCACTGGGGCTTATCCAGATCCTCAGACCCACACAGCAAACTGGGATATCCACAGGAGCTCAGTGTGTGCTCCAAAGTGTGCGGCAACTATTTGTGTCTAGTTACTGGAAGCCCATGTCATCCCCCTCCCGAGGAAGCTGCTTTCAATTAGAAGAGCTGATGTCTGCTCCTCTCGGAGGTTCAAATCCAGCTCGTCTCCCACCCACACATTTTGTACACAAACATCGCCAGACAGAACGATCAAGGCCAGGGAGCACTGTGGGATCTTCCCACAAGAGGGAATGCCTGGAGGATTCCCCTTGACTGATTTATACAACCTCTTGTCAATCAAAGGCACAACATGTTCTTCAAACCGCCTCTCCTGTTTTCCTTCTCCCACTCAGGGGGACCGAGGAATGTGTCAGCAGAAAGGGAAAAGTGATATATTGGGAGCACTTAGCTTTTTGCCACACCAAAAACACATTTACTATTGCAATCAACTCCATTTCCTTCAAAGTAATATGGGAAAATTTGCTGAAGAGCAAATTTTGGAAGGCGCCCTTGTGAATGATTCCCAGCCATCCCGTGACTGCAGGCAATGGGAATTTTCGTTGATGGGTTCCTGTTGCAGCTGAACTGCAGGTTAAGGATCTCAGTCCCCTGGACTGGGCACTGGACTGGATCCCAGCCCAAATGTGGCAGTAGAAGCTTCTGGGAAGCACTTGGCTTCTCCAGGCCTGAGCTGCCTGTCTGGAAGGTGAGGATGATGTTCCCCCACACCACACAGGTGTGCTGAGGATAAAAGCTGTGAGCCACAAAAAGCTGCTCAGCTATCACTGAGGGCACACACAGGTGTGAGGATACAGCTCCCCACAGGAGTGGGCTAAACACAGACCCCACCCCACTCTGACCTTCCCACCGAGCAAGCACAGTCAGACACCCCAGGCTTTGCACACACTGCTGGTTCTCAGCACTGTAATATCAAAACAATTCTAAATGCAGACAGAAAAGCTGCTATTTAAGCTCGGGTGCTGCCCTACTCAGCTCTGGCACCATGGTTGGAGAGGATGTGCCTGTCTGCATGCCCAGGGGCGGCTGGAAAGAGAGCAAACCTCCAGTGCCCAGATCTGTCTGCTCCCAAAATCCCATCTGGTGAACCATGGCAGGGCTTCCTCCAGACCGTGTCCTCGAGCTCTGTCTGGCTGCGAGGGCCATTGTGGGCACTTGGTCAGGCAGTGGCGAGCATCCTCCTGCTCCAAAAGGTTCCTCTCCCCTCTCCTTTCTACAGGGGACTGTGCTGCTGACACTTCTGCACCCAGACAGACAACTCAGAGTTTTTCTGGGATTAAAAGGCCTGTACCCTGTCCTGTTGGCAAAACTGCAGCCATGGAACAGGGAGGAACAAGATCCCTTGGTAAAACCCACAGTACCAGCTATTTATTGAGCACAAAACATCCTCAGTGAGGCTGCAGAAGTGCACAGAAAAACTCGCAGACTGATACAAAACCCATGGAGGCATAAACAGAACATCTTCTCTTGTTTGAAGACCCAGCTAAAGAACAGATTTCAGCTGTAATACTGAAACCTAATTAATCTGCAATATTTATCTGTTTGCTCTGCAGAATGTTATTTGTATTTAACTCAACACATGCCAGAGGATCCAAACCATGACATCAGCAGCATTTTAACACATCCCTTCCAGTTGAAAACTTTCTCCCTCCCTTGCCAGACCAGGGCTCTGGCAGTCACCCAGACCTTTTATTCTTAAATGTTATTGTTCTTGCTGACCTAAGGTTAATCTTACCCAAGGATGAGAAACCATGGTGCAGTTGCTAAATATCAGAAAGGTTCCTGCTTGTTTATTGCCCAATATTGTAAGGCAGCTTGACTGCCACATGGACACCACCCAGTTTGCCGACTGCAGCACAGACCTCCAATCTGTTCTCAAAGCTGTTGCACTGCTTTTCTCATTTAGGCTGGGAATTGGGTTGGAGTTAGGGAAAAATGAAGTTGCCTACATGAGTGAGCACCGAGCCATTAAAAGGCCACCATTTGGCCTCCAACAAGCACCTCAAACCCCAGCCAATTTCTCTGACTATTTCAAACCTCAGGAGTCCACAAAGCTCAAATGGAAATTGTACACACAGCAGCACGAGGAATTTTGCTATGGGTTTTCTTCTAGATTCTGATCAGAAGTCTTTTCAGACAAGTGTCTTGATGAGATGTCTTTGTCAGTGGACTTATCCCATCAGAAATCTCAGTCCAGAGTTGCCTGCCCAACTATGAATGTCAGTCTTGGATCATTCCAGGTTGGCCTCTAAAACTTCAGGAAAACATTCAAAGTTATTTTTCCCAAACTGTTTTTTTATTTCCCACGTTTAATTTTATGTGCACTAAAAATGGGTTTCTGCTGCAGAAAATTAAATAAAAAACTAAAACCAAATCTGAGATTCAGCAGCAGAGAGTCTAAGCATAAAACGAGGGAAGAAACCCGAGTCTCTCTCTTTCAACAGCCACCTTACCTTACAGTCTGCTGCTACTTCCACAGCAGCAATTTCCCCTCACCTCTGATGCTCATCAACTACAGCTTCTCCCCCAAAACTCTCCTCTGTATCTGATAACACAGTTTTACTGTTTTATGCTCTTTGTCTGCTTTTGCCATTTTTCATTGGGGTGCCTAAAGGTCTGATGGCAAAAGATGAAAAACTGCAGCGTGTCCTGCTCCATGACAAAGGCATGTGGGCAGGTGATCCACAGAAAAGCTTTATCAACTGGAAGCTGATGAAACTCCTGGGGTAACACACTGATGCTATATTACTCCCAGATTCGGCTGGCTCAGAAATCAGAGGAAATCTCATCTGTCAATTTTCCCCGTGTAATGAAGAACAGGATTTGGCTGTGGGATTGGGAAGCAGCTTACATCTCCTGCAGGATGAAATAAAGCCTTGCTGCCAGTCCCTGTGCCCAGCCTCAGCCCAGCCACGTCCACTTTGAACCTGGAGCAGCTGACGTGTCCAGACCTTGCAGGGTCAGTATTCCATTAGCATGATATTACAGCTTCCTTAGCACAGAGCCACGATTTTCAGCTGAAGATTTGGCTGGATTTTTAAGTAATTGGAAAGTGACCTTTCTGTGAAAACACCGTGGACAGGGCACCGATAGTTTGCCTGCAATGTGACATGATGATAAATTCCTCTGCTTTACAACAATAGTCCTCATCTCCAAAGGGAAATTTTCTCGGATTTTTGGATGTAACACAGGGCTGTGATTCAGAAATGAGTGGGAGATGCAAGGGCTATTTCATTTTGTCACATAAGTTGGTTTAGTTCGAGGCAAGCGAAAAGGAGCTACAGGGATTTCCATTAGATGGTGGCCCAGATTGCATGTGTATTCAAGGTGTGTTATTAACTTTAGCTTTCTCAAAAATGCAGTTATTTCACTTCCAAAGAGCTGATATGAACAATATATTTCCATTTTTAAATCGTGCAGACCTGCATTCTTTGAGCTTCCCTTTGAATTTCTGTTATCTCCAGATTCAAAGCAAACTTCATTTAAAACCAGTGAGTTCAAATCAAAATCACATCAAACCATAAACTTCACATGGCATACCTGAAAAAAACTGTAAATCAGTTCTGACTGGCCCTATCCCAAACTCACATGGGCTTTGACAGCCAGCCAGGTGTAATCAAATATCTAGGATGCTTGCTGGACTCATGGAAAAAAAACAATATGGAGTTTTGATTTTCCAACAAAACCCTAACCAGATGATTTTTGCACGGTTCAAAGGATCACCCCAAGGACATCAGTTAAGCCAAGGCCAGAAACTACAGAAAAATAGATTGAGAAGAAGAAGAAATAATTGCACTAATGGGATTTAAAAATCAACTCATCTTTTACGGCAGCCCACAAGCAAACCCCAGCATCTGGAGCTCCTGGGTGCAATTTGCACTTGCCCCTGCTTCTTTTGCCATTCAGAGATGCAAACTGAAGGGATGCAGAATCAAGAGACAGTTCTGAGTGCACAACACAGTCTCCTGTGCAGCACGTGAAAGTAATCCAGTAATTTGACATGTGCTCCTGTTTTTTCCTGTCAGACCTCTGCTATTTCTTCAACTCGGCAGTAGGACATAAAGATGCTGCTCTCAAACAACAGCGTCTTCCACGCCAGCACTGCTGGGATCTCACCTCAGAGCTGTAATTCCTCGAGTTAGCCCTGAATTGCATTCTGTTATTATACTCAAATTCACAAATCCTCCTACTAGTAGCAGCAGCACCCCTGCAATGGTCTGGACAGACAGGATCAAGCAGCAGCACCCAAACAAGAACTTATGCCTTCAGTTCTGCGAGTATCAGCCTCATTAAAGCTAAAAGACATTTTCAAGCTGTAGCACAAGCTCCTGTCTACAACTTCCACATTACTGCTCACAGAAGTGTGAAGGCATTATAGACTGATAAGTGCTTTAGCAGACTGTATATCCATCCACTGGAGAGCGAGGTTAAACAAATACAGGAGCCAGAACATTATTGTTGGCTGAGCGCTCGGGTTCCCGAGCTGCCCGTCTCTAACTCGGACTGGCCAGGTCCACTGCAGCACAGCTTCGTGGAGCTGCGGGCCAAGGCTGGCTGTGGGGTGCTGCAGCAAAGCAAAACAATCCCATCCCATCAGCTTTCATCACCGAGGAGCAGAGCAAAAGCAAATTTTTTGTTGTTGTTGTTTTTCCTTTGACTGGAGCGTTTCATTCGGGAGCAGCTGGCACCAGAAAATCAAACTATCAAAGGCAGAATGCGGGCCACACTTTAGGAGGACCTTAAATATGTTTTTGTTATTATATTCATCGTTCTGGCTCACTAGATTCATTACACTTTTGCAGCTCCTGGGTTGGTGAGTTGGTACAATCCACTTGGTAACATCCCCTCCTTCCTTCCCAGAGCTGATCCCATACATTTGTTTGGATGAAGAAAACACACAGCTAGGTAGAGAAAACATAAAACCAACAACAACAAATCCCTTAAGAACTTAAATTCTCCACCTCAGTTCTGGCTGAGGTGAACAGAGATACTTGGAAGCACATGGACAATGACTGATAAAAAGAGAGATACATAAGAAAAAGATTAGCCACAAGTCTTTCAGCTCTCAAGTAGGGGAAAAAAAAACCCAAAACAAAACAAAAAAACAAAACCAAAAGTTGCTTTGTTTCCAGTACAGTAGGAGCAAACCCTAAATATTGCCATAGCTCACCCCAACTCCCTGCACCACCCTGAGCGCTCAGGGGGCACAGGAGCCACTTCCCAGAGATGTGTGCCAAGGCAGGTGACACCCTGAGCCCTGCAGACTCCTGGCTAAGCTGCGCCTGTGCCTGAGGCAAACAGCCCTGCAGTGGTTAATGTCAGCCCCGAACACATGATCACACTCAGAAAAGGTCAAAAGAGTGATTTTTCATTTAAAAACATCTGTGTGTTTAAAGAACAAAACTTTCTCATGTGCAGAAAACCAGGGGTTTCCAGTACTTTTATTTCCAGAGTTAAAGGCGTGCTTTTCAGCTTTGTTTAGGGTTATGGCCCGTGTAAACACGCTGTGTAAACCACACGCAGCACTCAGCACACAGCATTCCCACAGGCAGGGATAATTGGGGGTGCAAATCTCTCCCTCCCTGGCTCCTTTTCCCTCTCCAGGCTGCTCAGCTTTCCCCGCTGTGCTCCCAGTGAGCCAGCCAGACACCCTGTTGTTGTCCTTCCCTATATGAAGACATACACATGCCTCTAATCCTGAGGGTGTAAGTCTGCTCTGGGCTGTCAACAGGCCTTAATTGGATACATCCAGGGAGATGAAACATTGGGAAGAGGCCCTGAATTTAATAGGAAAAGGGAAGGCTGAAGAGAGGCACCAGGGGAATGTAGAGGGGGGCTCAGAGGAGCTGCCCTGTGCTCCAGGGAGCAGTCACACCTCAGCTGGCAAAACCTTTCAGTTCCCATCCAACTACCAGCCCTACATCAATGGATATTAATCGAGATTAAACCCTCTGGGTTGTTTTTCAATACCTGAAGACATGGCTCGTGGTATGCAAATCAAAAGGTTTCCCCTTGCTTCACTGGGCTTTCCCCACCAAAACTGCAGAGTAAGGAAACCACCATCCTGCAAACAAATTCCTCTGAGTGAGCTGCACCATCCAGGCAGAGTCCACAGGGCAGCTGCTGCCTCCAGCCCATGCACATCTCCCAAGAAAAAGACCTGTCTGGGGAAGCCTGTCACTCCCCTCTCACCTTGGAACAGCCCTGGTTGCTCTTATAAACCCTGAACTCCAACAGATTAAGCCAAAATACTTGGAGCATTTAGTCCTTCATGTCCCAGGTTTGTAGGGGAGTTCACAGGAACTCTCAGCTGCTCCCAAAAGAAGTCACTGGAGGAATTAAAATGCTGTATGAAGGAGGAAGCTCACAGCTCCTTCAGCCTCAGTCCCCTTCAGGAGCAGGCTCTGAGAGGATGGACTGGGAGCAGGGGGGTGGAGGAACACCCAGCTGCCAAGGCTCAGCCTTTCCCACCAGGAACAACCACTGGGAAACAGGTAAATTTCCACAGAGTGAGCATTCCCTCTCCAGCTGGTAGAGCTCACAGTGTGTACACAGCGACAGAGCAGCTCTGCTGGAAGGCCAAATGCTTCAAAGCGATTTTGGATGGAGAAAGGTGGGAAGAAGGTCATCTCTGCCCTGAGCTTCACCTTCCCCTCTCTGAAGAGTGACTTGTCTCCTCTGAGCATGCAAGGGTTAATTACCAAAATAAAAAGAAGGAAAAATTACATTCACTGCCAGCAGTGCTAAGTGTAGGGATTTTGGCCCAATGACCAAAATAGCTGAGCAGAACTTGATGTTCTCCTGAGCTCAGGGCTTCTCCCAGAGAGGAGGTACATGTGGGGACAGATAATAGCACTGATCCTGCAAATAACCATTTCCTGGCACGTGTGAGAGCTTGGAGCCAGACCCTGAGACGGTGGAAACCCAGTCCCCAGGAGATTCCTGCTGATAGCATGGGGAGCTGGGCCACTTACCAGATGTGAATTCGAATTACCAGGGTGAATCATGTCTTCTTATCAGATTCCCCACTGAAATGACCTCAGAGAAAAGAGAGGTCCTCCAGCTTTGCAGGCAGCACTTCCAAAAGTGAGCACAGATGTGAGGTTCCTACACAGTTACAGCTCCAACTGAGGCAGCACAGTTCAGGAGAGACTTGGAGCAGCTCAACAGTGTATCCAAATGGTTCCCACTTTGTTTGTTGGGTTTATGTGTATTATTATTATTATTATTATTATTATTATTATTATTATTATTATTATTATTACTATTATTGAAGCTGATTCTTATTTTCAGATAGGGACAGAGGGATTGACTCAAAACACCTTCAGGACAGTACTGGGTAAACACCATCCTCCAAAAACATGCCTTTTAGAGACATCTTAAGATGAACACCCTGAAATTCATCGGCATTCAAAATACGAGGTGTCTTGTGACAATGTGGGCTAAAATGCCTATGGTACTCCAAACAAGTGGTGCAGACAATCCTTCATTTACAAGGAAAAAAAAAAATTCTTTGCTCCTGGCATGAGAAAGTTTACTTTCAGCTTAAAGAAATGACCGTGTGGTTTTGAGGATGGCATTNGACAGTACTGGGTGAACACCATCCTCCAAAACCATGCCTTTTAGAGACATCTTAAGATGAACACCCTGAAATTCATCGGCATTCAAAATACGAGGTGTCTTATGACAATGTTGGCTAAAATGCCTATGGTACTCCAAACAAGTGGTGCAGACAATCCTTCATTTACAAGGAAAAAAAAAAATTCTTTGCTCCTGGCATGAGAAAGTTTACTTTCAGCTTAAAGAAATGACCGTGTGGTTTTGAGGATGGCATTCCGTTCTGCTGGAGAGCAGCACCCTGCCTGCCTGTACATCCGTGGTTTTGTAGCTACATTACAACCCTGGAGAGCTCTGTTTACATATTTGACATGTTTCCTTGTGCAGAACATGAAACCAAATTACAGAGTAAAAGCCATTATGGCTTTGCCCTCGCACCCTTTTCCATCCCCTTCTCCCATTGCTCGGTTTAGATCTATCCGTGCCTTTTTAACTGCGCTGGCACTGCTTCAGGCAGGTTTATTTGCTGTTACACAGGGAAATCATGGAAAAGCTGGTGAAGCCACATGGCAGGGAGCAGGGAGAAGACGGGCCGGGCGGGGGCGGGATGAGAAATGCCGAGAAGCCTTCACGCATGAACAAAGCAGACGTGTCGATGCATTTATGCAAAACCATTCTGCTCTGAATGGAGAGGGACCCAAGACAAACAACCCGGATGGGATGCAGGGGAGCTATCCCACGCTCACGGCTGGACATGCTCTGCATCCCAAGGCTTGTCAGCAGCAGCAGCAGCAGACGGGGAGAGTGGCAGGTTGAGGGGCAAGGGCCGAGGAGGGGGGTCTCCTTTCAGAGGAGTGCATGTTAATGAGCAGCGCCTCTGTTGGGGGGTCTGGCTGCCCGGCTCGCCGGTGCCAGGGGGGTCCAAGCTGTTCTCTATTGATGCCTCTAATCTGGGTGGGTGGCTGGGTGTACAGCAGATATGATCATAAAATGGTAATTTACTTCCTAAAGAAGCACATAATCCCTATTGCTGCCCAAGACAATATTCCTTTCTTGCCTTTCTTCTTGCTTCTGGAAACAACAAATGGCATGGAATTCTGCTCTTGTTTCATTAGTGGTAAATGTCTCTTGGTTCTAGGAAGATGGGACCAATTTCCGGCACCTGAGGATTTTTGGTTTGACCTTCATCTCTGAAAAAGTCGGATTGAACCTCTCTGAGAGTACGGTTGGCTGCTTTGCTCTCTGCATCATTCTTTGTTTCTTTTATCTATTTTCTCTACAGTACACAAAGGGAACACAGTGTACCAGCCCCTGGTACTCACTGTTCTGTTTCCCTTAGATGACTTGCATATGTGCTCTTGAAAAATTATTCTAAAAAACCAAGGGGGGGAAGGGAGTGGAAAGAAAAAAAAAAATATCCCTTGAGTGTTTGTCAAAATTGCTTGGAATCTCCTCTCACATCTCATTGTGTTCTCTCTGTCCTCCCCTTACACAAATCAGCCAGAGGCTACGACATCAGCCATGGGGTCTGAGCTTTACTCCAGCCAGGAGCAGATGGAAGAAGCCATGGGGATGGAGGGGATCCCTGTCTGCCCTGGCTGGGAGCAGGCTGCCAGGTGAGGGGCAGCATCCTCCAGCCAGCTCTGAACTCACTTTAAGGGTAACGCTCTTCCTCAGCAACCCTCTGCAAATGAGCCTTTTCCAAGCCACCCCACCTAGAAATCCCATTTCTCATTTCACTTAGCTCCCCATAACGCTGAGATCATTCCTGAGTCATGGCACTGATGGCACATGACACATCCTTGTAGCATCCCTCACCTCGGACCTTCGCATGGACACCTCCTCCAAGGAGGCAGAGCAGCAAAGCAAATGTGCAAACAAGGACCAGAGCAGTTCCTTTGGCAGAAAGGTTACAGAATCCAGCTTTCCCAGCAAGCCAGGTGGGAAGCAACATTTCCAGCCATTAAGGCAAAGAGATGGTGGGACAGTTTTCCAATCCTTTTGTACTGGGAATGAACAGCCAAATTGTGCTAGGATCAAGACTGATTAATTCACAAACAGAATGATGTGAGGGGGCTGACAGAGCTAAAATGCAGATTTAATGACCTCAAACCCCTCCAGGGCTCTGCTCCCAGGCAGCAACTCTCAGCAAGCTGTGAACAGTTTTCTTTTTATCCAAGATAGGAACATTTCCCTTTCAAGACATCCTGAACTTCCTAGTCCTTGGGAGGTTTAGGCTCAGTAATGCCCGGTGCCTGCAATGTCTCTGAAGGATTTTGAGATCTAATCCTCAAACAGTAGCTTTACCTTTCTGTGCTCCCATTTCCACCTCTATTAAATGGAACAGAAACCAAGCAATGTGGCTGTGATAAGGCTTAATTAATCACTGCACATTGAATAGAAAAAAAAATATGAAAAATATCATCACTTAATCCAAGGAAGGAGCATTCCAGCCTGAATTTGCCTGACAGTCAGGGCCAGGCTCATGACACGGCTCTCCAGCCTCAGGCAAAAGACCAAATTGGCTGGTCTGCAGTTTCCAGGGGAAATGAAGACAAAATTTTGGACCCTTGGAACTAACTTTAGACTTGAAGACTGTGTAACCTAAGCTGAAGCCCTTTGGTGGATCAGCCAGTACTGGAAATGATCTCAGCTGCGTACAGCAAACCTACATTCCTCCTGTGACAGCCTGTGCACAGTGTCCAGTTCATCTTTTTCCAGAACTGGTCTCTGATCACTCATGGTTCCTCCATTAATGGTTTTTCTTAGTGGGATTCTGCCCTCATCCTCCAGAGCTTAGTGGTTCAAAGTCTGGCTCGGCTATAAATAACAAAGACATTTGCAAAGCAAATCATCTTATTAAAAACGGGGATTTTTTTATCCCTCCAACCACAACAAAACTCTTACCGTTGAAGAGCAACAGGACTTGGCTGTGAATGGGGAAGTTCAAAAAGGGCCACTTGCAGAGCCGACAGACAGACACCCTCCCTCTTCTCAGCAAGATCACCCCAAAGGAAAGGAATGGCTTCTCCATTAAAAGTTGCAGGTTTCCTCTCTTTCCACTTCTGTTCAGGATTACTCTATTTGCTGGCTCTGCTGGATCTTTGGGGAATTATCTTCAGCATTATATTTATTCGACAGAATAAAACTGCATGGCAGAGAACTTCATCATCTTTCTCTTCGATTTTCTTATGATATTTTCTTACCACTCTTGGAGCCCTTGCTCTACCATGTTATTTCTTTAAGTAGTCAGGATATTTTTGAGCTTCTGTCTTCTCCTTTTGTGGGCTATTCCAGACACACTGCAATTCTAGACATCTTTGCTGCTGGTGGAAGGTTTGCTGCAGCAAGTCTGGATGAGTGCAATTGTGGGAACACTAATGGGGCAGGAGGGGGCCTCTGTTTGTGGGAAAGATGTAATAGGAATCCTCTTCCACAACTTCTTACTCCATAGAAGCCCCTGTGGGGTACCCAGAGGAGAACAGGGTGTGTTCTTTAGTCCGGGAATGAAAACGAATCCCAGGATCTGTCTGTGCCCAGCAGCCTTGGGAAAGAGTCCCCGTTCTGTTAACTGTGCCTGAGCTGTGTGGCTTTTTCCATACACTGGAAAACCAAGCTCAAACAATGGCATAGGGGAAAAAAATTACTTTTTTT
>VZDJ01000051.1:7811263-7876254 GCA_008694505.1 Cyanoderma ruficeps
TATGTATATATATATATATATATATATAGAGTTGCTTGGTCTAAACAACTTCTGCACAGCTGGGAGGAAATGCAACAAAAGACAGTTTGGGGGACTGTCCCTCTAAATCACCAACCCACAACAACAGCCAAGTCTTGAGCACACATTGCTGTGACAGGAGTAACAAGGTCAGGAAGCAGCCACCTAAAGACCCGTTAGTCCCTTCCTATAATTCTCTGTTGAAAAGGCCCAAAGGGAAGCTGCAGTTGAATCAGTTCTCCAAAAGCAGAGTGCCACCAGCAAGGGGAAAGGAGAAATGGCATCTCCAGTGTTCAGGGATCAGCCTGCACTCACCTGCCTGTGCTCTGCTCACCCCAGCTGGAGCATCCCTCCTGGAACAGGCCTGCCAGAGGCTTCCTCCAGAGGCACATCTGTACAGACACCTTAACAAAATATCCAAATCCTCCCTGCTCAGTACAACTGACTCCAGGAAGAGAGACTAACAGGAGCTTACCCACTCACCTAGCAGAAACTGTGGCAAAAGAAAACTGATGTGCGAGGAGAGGCTGTTTGTATATTCACAGCAGAATTAGGAGGGAAAAAAACCCCAAACAAACAAACAAACAAAAAAACAGCTCAAGAGTAAGCAAAGCCCTTATGGCTGAATTCCTCCTGCAGCTGACAACAGCATCTGCTTCCAGGTCTGTGGAGGCCACAAGATTAGAAATCAAACTCCAAAACTATCCTACACTGCTGTTTGCATTTCTGTACTGGTGCAATGTTGCTGACTGGCCCTGTTTGGCTCTGAATATGATGCTGTCAGTACTGAGAATATTTCTTAATCAGCACTGAAGGGTGGCTGCCAGGAAAGTAGAAGTGGCTGTCTCTCAGTCTTGCTTCTGCAGAAAGGGTGATTGTTTAAAGGGGGGGGCTGTTTGACCTTTCCATTTTTCAAATCTGTATCTGTTCGCCAAGACTGTGTCATTCTTTGTAAGCATTTTATTGTTCAAAACAAATCTTATACTGCGAGTGTTCTTTTTTATCTCCCTCACTATGTTGCCATTCGGCAGGCTCACACTAACCAGTGATGTAAGAGCCATCTCAAAGTAATAACCGAGTGTGGGTATCTGAGGAAAAGCCAGCTGCAGACACTGCCTGAACTGAGCAGAGAGGTCACAGAAACAGCCCTACAATAACAAAAAAGTGCTCTCCAGCTTGTGCTTATCAACAATCCCCCAGCAGTAAACAAGGCACATGGGCAGATATTGCTGAGAGATACCACAACGACCAACTAACCTGGGATGCAAACTCCTCAGAAAAAGCCTTGCCAGAACTATGACAGTCATGCAGAGAACCTGGTGTTGAGATATCTAAGGATGAGAAACATTTTAAGTCAGGACATGCTTAAAATGTTTTAAAGAGCCTTGAGAAGGCTGGGGCAATGATGAGAGGCGGGGATGGCTGACAAACAGGCAGCTTATGTATTCCGTATATTGCTGGGCACTGCACTCAAACATATCTTTCATGGCATTCCTGATGAGAAGCCAACACAAATACCACTCTGATTAATCAGGAAGCTACCCAGCAACAACACGAAGGGTTTGCACAAGACCAACAAGCACACAACCTACTCTGAAAGGTATCTGGGTGAGGAAAGGTGCTCTTTTCATCAATACAGAAAACCCCTAAGGCTCAGTGCTTGTGCAGATAATGAAGCCAAACATGTTTACACACCAGTGATCATTACATGCAGCGATTAGAGGAGATCTTAGGTTAATTTTCATCTCCACAAGCTAACAGACTGATGACCTGCTGCCCCACCTCACCTCTCCAGAGTGACAAGTCAGGTGCTTTCCCAAGCAAACTGTCTTGCTCCTGGGGGGAAACAAAAACTTTCCCAACATCTATATGATTAAAAAGGTCAACGAACCCCATGCACTCAAACTGGTGTAATAGGACCAGCTGAGCTAAAGCAAAAATTCCTTCTGCTGGAAGCAAATAGCACACTGTTATCTCCCCAGGGTCCAGGCAATAACAGGAGGCACATTCCCATTCACTCTGACAGTGTGTGATATGCCACTGCTCTGCCTATAAATACAACAGCTTTTTTTGCCCTTTTTTTTTGTTGCTGTTTTTAAAACAAAGCTGTGACAACTTCGTCTCATCTGGGTACAACAAACACGCCTGAATTGTGGCTATCCAGCAAGGTTTTCTGTTGTGTGTGTGTGTGTGGTGGTGGTTTTTCCACCACAGGACCATATGTTACCTACTGTGTGGTGTGGCTGAGCTCCTACCAGTGCTTCAGAGAAAACCAGGGCAGCTCTGGAGCAGCTGCAGAGGGGGAGAATGCCTGGGAACATGCCCAAAAAACAGCACCTGAACTGGAGCCACTGGCCTTTGGTCTGCACAGGGAGCTTGAATGAGAAAGAAGTTGTGAAGGCACAAGCAAGGGTCCAGAGGAAAGTTCCTTTTACAGTGTGAAATAATAAATGTGACCATGACAAAAAGTCAATACTGGGCTCGGGATTCTGTCTTGATTCTCTGCCAGCTAACCACGCTTTGTGCATTTAGAACTGACCTGGTCATTAATTTGTTACAGACTTGTGCAATGTGAGCAAGGCCAAGCCTCTTGCATAAAGATGTTTTCTCTTGCAAGCCAACTGCAAATGCTTAACATCTACAATTCACAGAGAGATCTGCTTGTCATATCCGTGACACGGCACTCCTCTCTGCACTGCCCACTCAAGACACCTCCTGGATAATTGGATTCTTGAAAAACTTTTCTGCATCCAACCAGAAGCCAGCCAAAGTTGATTAGGTGTGATAAGTTCTCTATCTAATGAGAGACAACAGTGGGGGCTGAAGGAGGAATATATAAAGCAGATCTTATATATGATGACCCTTTCTCTCTAAAAATCATCAACAGGCAATGTCAGCTTTCCCAAACCAGGTTGCATCTGAACTGCTGCATCTGCATCATGTACAGCTCTGTTTTCCAGACATTTATCTAATGTTTTTTTGAACTCATTTGGATCTAATTCTCTCAAAGAAACAAAAGGTAAAGTTATGGTAACTGGAGCTATTTATGTTACAAAGGAGACATAGGAGAAGGGGGTTAAAGCTAATGAATGGCTTTGGGAATGGACAGGACCTTTCTCAGAATAGAACAATAGGGCGCTTTTATGGAACTGGGAGGCACAAAACACAAAACTATTAAAAAAGAAAGAACACTCTTTTGTATTATTCGGCATTAGCCTTCAGAACTCATTGCCACAAGCTCGTTCCCAGTGCTTGCTGTGAAGAGCCCGTCTATCTCTGAGGTGATGAAGGTTGGGAGAGGTGACTCCTGCACAGCTCTTTGAATCAATCCAGCCACAACTTCAGCCAGTTGAGTTGGGTGACTGGCACTGAATTTCAACTCAACACTGCTAATCAGGCTCAGAAAGAGAGAAACTGCTGCCAGGGGCCATCCTTGGTGAAGCAGCATGTGACGAGGCAGGGGTAAGACCACCCCTGAACACTGGGCATTGAGGTCCACCTGAGAGCATTGCTCCTTGCTGGACTTGCAAGAGAGGAAAAGGAACATGCTGTCCTTACCTGGGTTGCTGCTGGCTGGCCGATGACCACCCACCCTGGGCACTGCTGGTCACTGTGGTGTGAGACAGAGGCGTTGGAAGCCCACTGGTCCAGGAAGCCTTTGGGGGTGTAAACACCACAGTCTTTGATGCTGGTCATCTGCTCGAACTCCTCACAGACTCCATCACCGTCGTGGAAATAGCACCTGCTGGGCTCATCTGCCAGGGGAAACAGAGAAAAGAAACCACACGTGTCTGCAGGGTAGTTCCTAGGACCTGATACCATCAGTGGTCATGTGTCTGCTGTGTCAGGTCACTGGGAGCTGGAAGCATTGGTCACTTCTAGGTCACACCAAGGTGATTTAAACAAAGCCGAGCAACAATAGCCAACTATGGTGTTGGGCAATTCCCTGAAGATATTTCCTAATCTTAGGGGGTTTCTGCTTATTTTCATCTATCTCCTTCTAAAAGGAGGTAGAAGAAAGCAGCGATAGAAAATACATAGAGAGGCAAATGTGGGTGTTGGCATAATTCCACCAGCTGGGATGGAAAAATGCCAGCAGAGAGTTTGGTCTAAAATGTTTCCCTTTTTGTTTTTAAAAGATATCTGCAAATCAACAACAACAACAGCAACTGTGGCTGTAGAGATGGTGAAAACTGCCAAGTTCACAGTGGTAGTGACCAAAGGGCCAAGCAGATCTGTTTATCCAAGGCAGATACAGTACACACAGTGTGAGGGTGAGTTTGCCACATAAACACACGGCTTCAACCAACATGACTCAGATTTGACCTGAAAGGATCAAAAGCAGCAGGAGACTTTATTATCCTTGCCCATTTATTCTGTGGCTTCTCTAATGAGACTGCCAACAAAGATGCCAAATTTTTGAGGTTGTTTCTGTAACACTGGCCCATTAAAAACTGAACTGAGATCCATCTACTCTTTTCAAACAGACTGCATAGCAATAATGACTTTCAGTCATTAGAGTACTCTGTGAAATGGAAACCTTTGACCTGTTGGTATCCTATTTTGTATTGTATTATCATTGCCAGTCCCCAGAGGTATCCAGTTCTGACAGCCTGTTGTATTTTTGTCTGGCAAATAAGACTGTTGAAAAAACGGTAGGAAATTAGCCAGAGCTGCTAGCTGGACTGATGGAAAGGATCCCTAAGGAGAATCCCATCGGTAGCACTGGACTATCAGGAGCTAGGTGTCAGAAAATCTAAGGGCTGCTCAATTCTGAGCTACTTCCAATCTACTAAATCCTCTGTTTATTTTTTCTCCTGGTTTACACAGTGAAATACCATCATGAGCCAGAAAATAATCAGTTTATTGCTATTCAATTATTTCATGACTTTCACTCCTTTTCCTCCTGTGCCAATATTCCAGATCTTTAAGAGAAGGTGGCTTTGAAGGAATGGAGAAGTCTACCAGAGAAAAATGTCATTATGATTTGATTTCATCACAACTTCTGTGGATAACTTGTGTATGTGGATAAATGTAGGGAACTGTGTATTTGTCAGGCCAGAGCTCCAAGCTGCTGAAAAGGAGCACAAGTCTGGAAGTGTTTCAGCTGTATGAGTGCAGCCCAGAATGAATATTCCCATGGTGGCCAAATTTCTTGCCCTTACATGTCACATCTTAACATCTTCATTTGTCTGGGAGCCACCAAACATATACCCCACCCCTCAAAGAGCTTGGGGGACTGTTTCCCGGACCAGAGATGACAATGGCTCCTGGAGTGTCTGGGTGGATGTGCTGATGGGCCCTGAGGCAGCCCAGCAGTGCTACCCCCATGGGGCTCATCCGTCCCTGGGAGAGCTGTGCCCTGTGTCTGGCCAGCTCCAGGAATGGGTGGAATGAGAATGTCGCTGTGATGGCCTTGGAGACAAACTCTTGGTTCCCTCACCTTATCCTTCTGCATCTCTTGTTCTGCCCCTCTCCCATATCAAGGAATAAGTCAGGCCTCAGGACAGTAGGATAAAATTAATTGGCTTGCCCACTGTGTCCCAGTTTGAGTGAGAGGCCCAACAGAAATCTCTGAGAAATATTCAGCCCTAAAAAGACTGAGGTCAGCAATCCAAAATCCTCAAAAACAAATGTCAAACAGATGAAAATATGCATTTTTTGGAAAAAAAAAAGTGTTTCTTTGTCATTTTATGAAAAGAGGCTTATTTCTGTAAAAAGGGGGTGTAGGAAAGAAAGAAAAATACCTACCATGTTAAAAAGACCTGACCTCCAGCCTATAAACACATGCAGAGTCAGATATGCACACGTACAGTGAGACATCACCGCCCTGCTGCCCTCCCACGCTGACAGCAGCACTGACACACAAACGCACGGGCGCTCCCTTTGCACGTCCCCGGCTCAGCCACCCCCCCCGTGCAAACACACACCCACAAACTCACAGCCTAATTTTAGGCACATGCATTAAGACAGTGTTTCCCGGCCTTCCCAAAGCACTGACTTCTTTTCACGGCAGGCACTGAAGTAAGCACAACATTTATAGAGCAACATGCTCCTGCACTGGCTCCAAATGCTCCCTCCTAATGCGATGATGAACGTAATGGGCTTCTGATAAGATCATGTGTTTGGGATAAAAGAATACTCAAGGCCTACTTCAGCCCAATGACTTAATTCATACTCACATGGAGGGGAAAGCAGCCTTTGAATAGCTGTGATCCAGGACAGTGTGTGATCCTAACAGAGGCTAATTTGTTCCTGATTATGCCTAAGACCCCAATAAATCTGTCTGCTCAGAGTCTGCAAAACCCGAGGGAGGAACTGAACAGGGAGGCTGAGATGTCTGAATTAAATGGGGGCTGCCTAAATGATTAACCAAGTCCTGCTGAGCTGCACTGTCAAGAGCCCTGGAGCTGTGCTGGCCCTGGAGAGCCACCCCATCCACGGGACAACACCATGCACAGAAGCTGAGAGATGAGGCACCCACTCACCTTTGTGTGCTTTGAAAAATGATGAGGGAAACTGGCTTTACAACCCTGGTTACTATTAAGGAAGATCTGTTGGTCTCATCACGCAGTGTGCAGTGCTCTGCATTGAGGGGAGTGTTATTGAGAGGAGGGGAAGGCCTTTCCTGCCCGTGAGCTTCCCAATTCTGAGTGATGGCCAACAGGGGATTGGCATTAAATCCTTCCCAGACACAGATGAGGACACCAACTTTCAACAGCCAACTGTGGTGCATCACTGTGTGGGCTGCCAAAAATGAGCAGAGGTTCTTCCTTCAGGTGCTGAGTACCAGCTCTGACTCCAGATTCTTCTGGTGGTCTTGGATGATTGGCAGGTTACTTGTTGAGCTTTACATTTTCATGAGCAAAGCAAAGAACTAGCAGATTGTTTCTTCCTACAACTGCCCTCACACAATAAAAAACTAACAGGCTTTTTCCCTTTCTTCAGTGGTGGGAACAGAGATCAGTTATATTCATAGAGTCCTACAGGCCTAGAGCCAGAGAGAACAGTGTCAGGAGTGGTGTTTTTCTAGGAATAAGTTGCTAATGGCTTTATTCCTAAAATGATGCAAAATGCTCTTTCTGTTCTCTTCTTAAGTACTGTGACAGTAAATGCATCTGTGACCTTGGCAACATGAGCTTATTTTTGTCTCCACAGAGGTCCAGAGGCTCCCAAGACCTGGTGATGATCACAGAGATTGGTCATGCATGACCTGCACCACCAACTGTGTTCATCAATGCCATGGACTTCTCACTCCAAACATGAATCTGATTTGAAGCAGATATGGAGGAAAGGGAACATAAAGGATGTCTGATCTGTCCTCAAGGAAAAAATTACTTCAAGAAATTAAAAGGCTGTGGCCTGGAAATCCAGCTTAAATCTAGAACAGTAAAATGTCTGCAGACATAGCACCTGGCAGCAGGAGAGACCATCTCTGGAGGATTGACAATGAATGCTAGAGGATGCTGAGCTGAACTCGGGGAGCACATTTTCATTCAGGCAGCCCCTGCTCCTTTTCCCTTAGAAAGTTCTTACTGAAGGCAGAAAAATATTAGGGCCAAACCAAAGTTCCTGTCTTGCCCTTGTTTTGGGAAAAGGCAGTCTCCAGTTCAGCAAAGATTTCTGTGACATCTGGGAAACCCTGAAGGAGGCTCCGTGGCAGCAACAACCTGGAGAAGTGTGACTTGAAGAAACAAATTGGCAAGACCTGTTTTGCTAACTCCTGAAGTCAGGCTTTAAGATCCAAAATAGTCTTGGGGCTCTTGGGTGCTGCATCAGAAAATGATGCAAACTCCATCTCTCCTTGCTACCTAAGCTGCCTGAGCACAGTGCAGGAGGCAGATCTTAGAACGGAAATACAGATCCCTCCTCTGGGGTTCAGAAATCAAAGGATGCCCAAGACAACACAGATGGTTTAGTGAGCATTGGGAAGTACCTGATCTGGATAAGCAGGTAACTCCCCATCACCTTTACCAGTTCGAGGAGAAGCTGGAAAATCATCAGCAAAACGAGTGAAGCCTGATAGAGACCAGCCAGCAGACATGCAGGATATACACTTATCTGTGACAGGCAGCCTTCCACCTCATGAAATAAAGAAAAATGAGAGATAAAGAGATCCAATTCATAGCACAGGGCACATCCTCAAACAAGGCTTTGAATGTCCAAGCAGGGTCGTCAAAGTGCTGGGGACAGACACTGGGGGGAACTTCCTGTTTTCAGCCAGGATGCAGTGATTGGCATCGGCATAGTCTTCTTTTGTGCAGTAACTACCATTTTTTTTTAAAGGCCAGACAGAAAAAAAAGGAGTATTTTTAAGCTCAGCTGTTTACTTAGGGATGTTTCCAACTATAACAAGCCTCATGCCACATAACTATTTGTCCAGAAAAAAAAAAAGGGAAAAAATAAAGGGGGGGACAAAAAACGCAGAAGCATTGTCTCAGAGTAACAAATTCTTAGAACAGAACAGGATTTGCATTTTAACCCCTGAAAGGTCTGTCCAGAGGTATGCAAGCCTTCAGACACAGCAAAGGCCAAACCTCAGGCTCACCAAAGTCAGCAGCTTCTGCAGAAGCAGGGTTTTACCACCACGTCACTTAATCGGCATCTCCAACACTGGTGTTTATGTTCACACAAAGGAGAAGAAATGTATCCAGAGGTTTCTGTCACAAAAGGGGAAATAATTCCACTGCAGATCACATGAACTCGGTGGCTGAGTGACTGCAGGACCTGCTCCATTTATTTCTATGGGAGTTCCACCTTTGGCTTCAGTGGGAAGAGAGTGAATAACATGGCCTGTTTCCAGGATATCTGCTAATCTCTTCTTTAATATTGAAGAAGGCAGAGACAGAGATATTTCCTGCTACAGTAAAATATTCAAGAGTTACTTTCCTTTCTGGATGTTCTGATTGAAAGCAGGAAAACCATTACATGGAGCTTGGGCAGACCTTTCTGAATAAAGTCACATATCAATAAATGGTGACGTCTTC
Source organism: Cyanoderma ruficeps (assembly GCA_008694505.1). Taxonomy (NCBI): domain Eukaryota; kingdom Metazoa; phylum Chordata; class Aves; order Passeriformes; family Timaliidae; genus Cyanoderma; species Cyanoderma ruficeps. The sequence continues at coordinate 7,820,269 of VZDJ01000051.1, forward strand.
CTCCAATGAAATAAAACAGACACCTTGGAAATGAAGGCAGCGTGGGTGTCGCAATCTACTGCAGAACATCCAGGGGCCTCACAGGAGGCTTTTTTTTTTTTCCGTGGAATATGACAATCATGTCTGAGCATCTCCTGAGCAGAGCAGGCAGGGATAATGCCTCTGTGGAGCACGGCTCCCTGGTAATTCAGCTGCTTCGTGGAAATGCATTCCTGGGAGTGACTGGCTTTCTTTGTGTGGCAGGACTCGGCTCCTCGCTATGTTATAGCAGTCAGAGCACCAGAATTATGCAATTGATCTGCCTGCTGCAGACAGATACAATTACAATTCCCTCTCAGAGCCCGGCACTGAAATTTGATATTTCACCTCCAAGAACATTGTCATTTAAGAGAAAGGATATTTCCCTTGGCTGGCAGTGGTAGCAAGATGTTGTCTGAGCTATTGCTGCCAAAGTGGCCATCCCCAACCCTGGGAACCAGGAATGCCCACCAGGACCCAACACAGCCATCCCAACCCTGACAACCAGGAATGGCCACCGGGACCCAACACAGCCATCCCAACCCTGGCAACCAGGAATGGCCACCAGAACCCAACACAGCCATCCCAACCCTGACAACCAGGAATGGCCACCAGGACCCAACACAGCCATCCCAACCCTGGGAACCAGGAATGGCCACCAGGACCCAACACAGCCATCCCAACCCTGGCAACCAGGTATTTTTGTAAGAGCACCATCACATATGTTCTCTTCCCACCTCACCTTGTTTCCCTCCCTGGATGGTTGGATAAAGCAGAGCCAAGAAGATTTTGATATTACACAGATTTATCAGCTTAACTTGGAAGCTGTTCAACAGAAAGTCTTGAGGTTTCTGCCACACAAGGGAGTAACCATTATGACCTCGAGAAAGGTGGCCAGCATGACCCTTTGAGACACCTGGCACACTTGTTTGGGAGGAGGAATACAACAGTAAAAACACAGAGGTGCCATTCCCCAGGGAAAACAAAGTGCTTTTTTGTGCATGTGGTTGGATGTTACTGCAAAGGAAGGTCTTGTGCTCATCCTCATCCTCTGAGCACAGTTGTTGTTGAGTCACAGAGGATGCTCTAAGGATGGGAGCACGACCAGCTGTGGAAGCCACTCCAATCCACGGAGAGTAATGTGTGAGGGATGCAACAAGCAGAGGAGTAATTCTCCTGCTGGACTTTCATTGTAGCTCTGTCCTAAAAACTAAAGCTGGATTGAACTGGGTTGGAGTCACTGGCCTAGGGAAAAATGCAGGCAAATACCACTCCAGCCCACATTCTCCCCCACAAAAAAGCATCTGTCCTTTGTATTTTGCTGCCTGAGATGTCTGCTCTCTCTGCTCTGTGGCTCAGCTGGCCTTCCTAGGATTGCACTATTAATGATGACAGTCTGAAAATCACTTTAAGAGACTTTACGAGGATGCTGTGATTACTAACTTGCCAAATGAGTGCTTAGACATTTCAGAACATGCAGCCACATTCCCGCGAGCTGCAGGAAACAGTCAGCTTCAAAGTATTTGCCTTAAGCTGAAGGAGTCACACAAATATCATCTGAATAACCCCGGCCAGTAAATTCATGACTATTTGCCATGAAATTCTGCTATAGAACCTCAGCTGCTTTAACAACACCAAGACTCTTTCCCAAGCTCTTTGGTCAATGCTTTCACCTTATTGATGCCCTGGGAGATCCTGAGCTTCTCTTGCAAGGTGGTTCTGTTTCTCCCATGCTGTTGTTTTACTGAAAGCCCTCGGCAGGGTCAGCCAAGGCCTATTTAATGCTGGTGAAAGAAGGCAAAATCACCATTAGCTGCTGCATGGGGCCACGGTTTGGGCAGCCAAAGCTGTGTTCCTGTGCAGTAGCAGGAGGAAGGGAGGGGGAGAGGATGGGAGCGCTCTCAAAGCATGCCCACAATGAATATGGATGGTCATCCATCAATTTATTTTAAGCACATTACTTCTCTGTCAGAAAGGGAAAAAAGGAAAAAGAAAGAAAGGAAAGAAAAGACATATAAAATTAGGTTTGTGTCACTCATTTAACACTGCAATTTCCCCAGAGGATTATGCACCAAACAGAGATAGCAAGCTCATGAATATTAATCATTTCCCTGAATGCAATGCAGCCCGCCAAACAATAAGATTAGGGGAAAGTGCTATGCTTAATTTATGGATAATGGGAGAGGTAAAGGATAGAGCTCCCACAAAGGTAAGGCTCACAGCTGGAGGGAGAGGCCTCTGAGGAGGAGGAGGAGGAAGACAGATCCAGATTTGTAAGGTAGCAGAAAAACATTTGGGGCCAAGCAGGAGCAAAAGAAAAGGTGTTTAAGGATCATTGTCAAATTAAAATCATACTTCTCCCTGAACAACCACTGGTGACTAATGTATCAAGCATGCCAGAAATTGGTGGTAAATTCAAGAGCTAGATATATTTATTTTCTCTTTGCCTCTGCTCTGTGTCTTTTCTTTGTGTTTTATATCCCTGAGGCCCTGATCCCACACACCACTGAGATGTGTGTCTAACCTGAAACATTCCCATTCTTCGGGGTGACCACTCCCATCTGGAAGTCAGTGGAAGCGCTGCCCTGTTTTGCTGTAAAAAGGCTTTAGCCAAGAGTCCCCTATAAGCAAGGGAAATAAAGTATAGCTATAATAACACCAATAAGATGTGACTGAAAACCCCATAAATTGGCTGGCAAACTTAAGGGGAGATGGAAGTTCTGGAGCTACTTCCCAGCTGTGTTTCAATGTGTCTATCAGTCTTTACTCATCTCTTTTCATATTACTTTCTCTCCCCCTCCCTCCCTTTTTTATTGATCTCTGCATCTTTTTTATTATATCCTTCTCTTTCTTCAGCACTGGCGAGCTAAATCAATGCATAATGCACATCCCACTCCACAAAAGGAATGCAAATGAAAGCCGGGCTCTTTCTCAATGTCCCACATATATCTGGGTGTGCGGTGTCGGTGTGTGGGAGAGTGCACGCCAAGGACAAGGTGCTCAGCTGTGCCTCAGACACCCATTTCTCAACACTCTGCTGGGAATGGATCAAGTGCTAAGCCCCAGGTTCCCACCACTGCGAATCATAACTCTTACAAATGGGGTCTGTTTTACACAGGGCACGTCGGGTGGGACTTGGCTGCGATCTGCGGTAACCGCAAAAAATCAGTTATCGTGGGAGTGATCAGGAGCAAGGTGAAAGGAAAGCAGCCCAGAGGTAGGGGAGGGCTGCATCAGTCACAGGGACACGGCTTTGACTCACCTGCCTTCTACAAATCAAAGGGCAAAGTGAAACTTTCCCCCGTGGGACTGAATTCTGGGTGGAAAAGATAAAAAGATGCAAAATCTACTACATGAAGCAGCTTGGGGAGGTGGGGGGGAGAAAAGGTAGAGATGATAAATTTCACCATGGAGAAGGGCGAGAGTGCTGCAAAACTTAAAAAAAAACCCTGAGCACTGCCAGATGCTTCCATTAATTAATTAATTAATCTCACTGTCACTCTTCAGCATGTTGCAGGAAGAAAATGCTATTAATCTTTTCTGTTTTCTGTTACTCGGCTTTGTGCTCGGAGAAGGCCAGGACAGCCTGACAGTGAGACCACACAGTTTTCCTCCCTACCTCCCTCCTGCCTTCCCCCGCACCCCTCCTCCCTGGCAGAGCAGATTGATCCACTGTTATCTGATTAGAGAGGAAAGAAGGAGGAAAAACAAAAGCAAGGCAAAAAATAAAAAAGAAATTTAATTTTATTACAGGCACTGGTGCAAAGTGTCTTGAGAGCCTTGTGCCATTTAGTCAAAGGAAAGCTGGACCAATTAAAAAGCCCATAAACCCCATGATCCTAAAAGGCAAAAGGAGTGAGAGAGGCGAAGGGACACCTGCAAACGGGCTGCCTTCATCCCTGGAAATATCCAGAACGCAGCTGAACATGACCCTGAGCAACATGCTCCAACTTTGAAGCTGGCTCTAACTTTGAAGTTGGCCCTCCTTGGACCAGAGACCTCCAGAGACTCCTCTGAACCTAAATTATTCTGTGATTCATGGCTCTGAATCTAAAGCCTGGTGGTGCTTGCGGGCTCTGTTGTATTTCTCTCCTACCGAGCGAGGTGACTTGCGTGGTCTCTGCTTTAGGAGGCAGGAGCCCACTTGGGCTTTGCCATCAAACCTCCTCCTCTGGAACCCGCCCACGACGCCCCTTCAGCCCCGTCTTTAGCAAACAAAATGTTCAGCGGCTCTTCCCAGCCACGTGGGACCCAATCCTGCAGACAATTTGTGACAGGCATTGCATTCACTGTTGTGGTTAGATTTGCTGAAGTCTAAAGAATGCCTTGTGGTAGTTCAGAAACATGCCTGGAAGAAAGCATTTGCAAGATCAAACCCTGAGGCCCCCGATTCAGCAAAGCCTCTGAACATGTGTTTGAGGCTCACTGAATTCTTTGGTGAAGGGGAGTGATTCCCGGGGCTCTGAAGAGCTACATAATACAACAAGAACATCACTGAAAAAATAACTCTCTCTGAAATAACTGCTTGTTGTTCTACAGGATTATAACATGTGTTAGCCTTGTAAACATGGAAATAAATTACAGTTATTTTTCTGTGCTCCTCAAACGGGGACTGAAGAATTCTGTATTTTCCAGGAAAACACCCCGCCAATATCAAAGAAGACTTTTGTTCAGCTAAAGGCAGAGGATTAGATCTAACATTGTTAGATTGTGGAGAATGCTGAATTTCTGGGTTTGGGGTTTTTTTTTACTATTATTTATTATGTAATATGTACAGCCACTCACTTCCCTAACATCTTCATATATTCTGGTGAGATTTTAATGCTTGATATACCAAGCAGAATATAAATCAGCACTGTTCATTTGTCTGAAAGACAAACTGGCAGTGTCTCCTTAGCTCTTGGGGTCATAATTCAAGGTGGTCCAGCTACCAGAAGAGCCAACAGGATGTGTTTCACAGGTATTAGCTCCTCTGAACCTGTCCTAGAGACCTGACGGCAGTGTTAGCCTGCAAACAGCAGTGGGGCTGCCCTCACAGACCCTGCACAAACACTGAGCCCATCACCACCACAGCAGTCACACCAGCACGACTGTAAAGTCACACAACCAAACATGTTCAAGGTCTCTGTTCCTGCACCTTCCCTTTGATTCAGCTAATTTGATTCATCTGAGTCCCTTTATTCAATATTTCACAAGGAATTTGATATCATTTGTTTTGTAATCCAGGATCTCTGCAAACCACAACCTTCCAAAGCCCGTGACAAACAAACAACTTTTTTTGCCCCTGGAATTCCCCTCTCTTTTCCAACACAAGCAAATCTGAAAACCCACTTCCTCTGTCATGGAGTAGAAAAATCTGTATGTTTTAGTTGCTTCATTTTGACTGTCAGACAGCCTTGTCCCAAACTCTCGGGAAGCCCTGTTGCTGCTCCTTGGATGTTGGATAGGGGATGAATGGTTGGATGATGGTGGCTGGATACTACAACTGGACTCCATGATCCTAAACGTTTTCCCAACATAACCAATTCCACAATTTTATGTACAAATGCACAAAGCAGAGTCTTGCACACCCCTGGATAAACACCATTGTGTGGTCCAAGGCTTGGGACACCCCTCTCTTTCTCCTCTCTGTGGACTTATTTTGGAGCATTTTGCAGCTCCCACCCAGCCCACATCACCTGGTTCCCTGGAAAATGGACACAGGGGAGGAGCTGGGTTATGTCCTAATGTAATGCTTGGATGTGGTCAAAGCACAGACCTGGACCAAGGAATTCAGCCCTGCTGTTGAGCAGGTTGATACAGACACAACCATCCAGCACCAGCCCAAACCCTTGCTGGAACCGGCCTCACACTGTGCATTGATGTCTGGAGAACCCAAAACATTTGAGTAAGTGTTTATCCCGCTTTCAAAATATTATGACGAAAACATTTCAGTGCTTGAGGCTCTAAGGCAACAAGTTACTCAAGACACATATAACTTCAAGACCACCAATTGTCACAATTAGTCTCGACCATAAATATACCTGATTTCAACAGAATTATTTACATATGTAAATAAGTACGTGACCAAATCAGGGGTCAAGTCTCACAGTGTGGGATGCTGACGTAGAAAAGTAGCTGTTCTGATGAGCCAAGCACCCCCCAGTTTACCACCCAAGGGAAACACGGTGCCTGTGGGGTCCATTCTACATTGCTCCAGGCACAAAAGATAATGGTCAAACTGCCAAAAAGAGCAAATTTCAGACTTGCCAACATTACATTATCTGCTGAGGACTGATGCCCTGAGCTGAAGGCATGTGATCACTACATGGGACAGAGTGTTTGCTTGGGCAGTCCTGATAAGGAATCTCATAAAATGTCTTGAGAAAAAGCCGACCCTTTGCAAACATTAACTTTGGTTCCTGAAGCTCCCCAGGTTTTGGTTCTTTCCCAGACCTCACAGACCCCCGGGTGGAAAAAGCAACCCCACAACGTGAGGCTACTCCACAGAAGGGGCAGTGTAAATTGGTCTCCATTTCCCTTCTCTGTCCCCAGCATTCCTAGAGAGTTTAATAAATATGTAAAGCTCGAAACTGCAGCCCCGATAGCTCGAGCATCTTCCGGCCATTGTGCTTACAGGTTTTGCTAATCAGAGCAAACCAGGCTTGCAAATGAAATCTGATTAAGTAGTTTTCACCTCTGAAAAAGGGGATTAGCCAGACCTTTGATCCTCAGATATTGATTTGCAACTCAAAGGAGGTGTGACCTCAGCTGGACTTGCTTCTGGTCTCAGTCCCTTCCCCTTTCACTCCTCCTCCTGTTTACCAGAAAAAATCAGTTCATGTCTTCTCACGTAGTCAGATCTAAAGCCTATTGAAGCCAGTGGAAAACCACCCACTGACTTCAATGGGCTTTGGATCAGGCCCACAATGGCTGACTTAGCCCTAAGTCCTGGGCTGTTTCAAAGCCAGCAGAACCAATTTCCCATCAAAATGACCAGAAGCTGGGAAGATATGTTCACCTTTCAAACCTACAAATTCCACCTTTTTTCTCTCTCCCATGACAACTCTTCAGCTGGAAATGCTGAAAGTGGTGCTGTTTCTTTCCCCTGCACTGTGCACAGGGTTCTTGCCCACCGTGGGTGGAAGGGCTCTGAGCCGGACTTACCGATGCAATTAAAGGACAGCTCCTGCAGGCAGAACAGGGAACAGCCATCGCCGTTTATCTTGTTCATGTCATCACATTCTTCCCCCAGTTCTCTGCAGGCAGGGGACACACATGCAAAAAACAAAGTAGCATCAACCTGATGGTCTGTGCAACCCCTCTGGAGAACCCCAAAGCCCTGGGTACAGCGGCTTTGTGTGCCCACCCCAAAAATACCTCTCCCTTCCTCCTTAAAGGGAGGACTTTCATCATTCCTGGCTCATAGGCTCGCCTGGGCAGTTCCCTCCTGCACATGTGGATACCACTTGCTGTTCTCTGATGAGGATATGAGCAACTTCCTTCATAGCTGGTGTGGCTGTAGCTCAGCAGGTGGGGAAAAAGAGAACAGGGATCTCTGAAACTCTTTGTATTAAATCTGGAAGGGCCAGCCTGTGACCCCAGCACGGGAATAACAAGGCATGGAGCCTGGAGCTGGGGTATTCCAGGTGGCAGCTCTCGGAGGAGAGCAGTCAACAGGGAGCAGGGGGTGTTGGGGACGGAGTCCTGCCCCGTGCCAACCCGCCCGGCTGCGGCAGCGTGTGGGGAGAAGAGTGGGAACCAGATGAGAAAGGGGCTGCCACAGCTGCAAGTGGGGCCACAACCAGCCAAGCTGTGACATAGTCTGGTTCCTGCTCGCTCCTGAGGCAGCTCAGCTATTGTTTGACACTTGCTGCAAAGCCACAAGTGATGTTTGAGGAATGTGCAAACATAACAGTAGCAGAAGAGTTATGTAAAGCAAAATTAATCTGTCTTTCTCCACCTCTCTTTCCAGGATTGCCCTGGATTCATATGTTGTTTGATTGTTTTCTTTGCTTTTCTTGCCTGTTGGGCCTCTTCCTGCAAATATTTGCTGCCAGGTATATCATCTGACAGAGTTGTGCTGTGTGATTGCTGATCAGCATTATTTCAAGCAAATAATACTGTCTGGATTAAGCACTTGCTTGTTGTTACTTCCATAGTTTAAATAATTAAATTACCTAATGCCAGGAAGCTTTGAAGCAGCAGCCTTAAGGGCCAACATAGTAAAAGAATAAACTCTAACATAGTTGTGAAGGATTGTTTTACATTTTCAGTGGCCTGGGGAGTGGTGAGAGAGGGGAGCTGATTGAGAACATGCAGTTCCCAGCACTCTCCCTCAGAGGCCAAATCTACCACCTCCAAATTCATCCCAGCTCTGGTGGTCAGTCAAAAAAGGGGTTGCACCAGGAGCTTGTCCCCAACACGTGGCAGGGTTTTACCCAGCTGCCACACACATGGGACAGCACATCTAAGGACGGCATCGAAGGCTGTGTGGATTTTTCCAGCACCGGGTCTGTGTAGGAAATGTCATTTACATGTATAAAGATAGGGATACACGGGCAAACAGCACAAACAGCACAGGGCGTCCTTGCCTATCGATCCTGCAGTCTGGACTCCATTATCTGTATCTCTGTCTGTATCTCCTGGTGCCAGGAGAGAAGGGCCTACATTACAATTAAATGTCATCATCCCAGTAATCATGAAGCATGTGAGTCATTATTTACAGACGAGAGCCAGCCTAACCTAAGGAGACATCAGAGGTCATCAATTCCTTCCTAGTCTCAGACTGTGGCTGAGGAGATGTGCCCAGGTTTATCAGTTTGCTCGCTCCAGACTTACATTTGGATAATCCCATCTCCACAGTATCCGCTCCCAGAGATGTAAACGAGGGCAGGGGAAGGCTCGCTCTCCTCCATCCCAGACACAATCACCACCTGGTATCTGTACGTGGTCCTGTCGCTCAGCTCCCTGCCAGACAAAAGGAAAGTCAGCCATTCATACAACAAAGGCAGCAGCAGCAAAGGGCAGAGAAAGAGGGACTGGAGCAGGGTCTGGCTGCCAAAAAAGCAAGGTGTAGTTCAATCAGCTCCTCCCAGCATTCCTACCTTGTTTTGATGGCAATAGTTTTTGGTTGGGTGTCTTTATTTTGTTAGCACAATCAGCACTACCTTTGTCTATGCTTGACTTATGCAGGGCTCTGAAATAGGTGCAGCTCTTGACCACCTGACAGCTAAACCATTTCCTGATGAAAATCGTGCATGTTGGTGCTGCTTACATCTCCACCCTCTGCAGAGATGGCATTGCACTGACACTGTGGCAGTGCCAACCCTCCTGTGAGCAATGGGAAACACTGAGAGCATCATCAACAGACAACAGCACTTCAACACCTGAGGAACCAGCCCTGTGCCTCACTGTGTTCAGCCTTGGACACTTCTGCTCCACGTCAGGGACAGTGCAGCACAGCAAGTCGGTGCCACAGTTCATTTAAGCAATTTAAAATACCCTGATTTTCATTATTAGTGTAAATATTCATTATTTCCTGAGCAGCCCTGAGCTCAATCCAGCTGCACCTGGAGCCAGTGGCAATGTGATGATTAGTGTAAGTTGAGGGTGTCTCAGTGATGGACAAATAAGTTATCCACTTCACACATGGGCATTAAAACAGTAGAGTTACAAAGATGGTTTCTTCCAGAGCAAAAAATAGGATCCACACCACAGCACAGGATCAGGGTATTAGCATTGAAATATTCACAGAAAGAATTAGCAAACTGTTACAGATTGATGCAAAGCCATAATTACCTAAAACCTGTGCTTCCATAAATGAGGAATAATATTTTCACATGCAATATGGGAATAATATAAGCCTAATAAATATGTTCAGCTCTTTCACAATGTCTTTTACACTATCAGGACTCAAAACCTTCCCCAAAGAAACTCATTACAGTTGTCCCCATTGTGCCGATTTGTAAAGCCATGGAGTGGCCAAGGCAGAATGATTTGCTCAAAGTCATCAATCAGGTTAATTGCAGAGCAGGAAAGGCAACCCAGCTCTTCCCTAACCCCGCCAGTGCTCCGCTCACTGCGCTCACATTGCCCCAATTACTGACAGCAATATACATGGCTTTTTGTCACAGGAACTTGGTCAAAAAGCATCTACTAATGAAGTGTGTACTACGAGGAGATAAATCTACTACGCAGAGCAGCAGAGCCATTCAAGTGGATATCAATGAGTTACTGAAATCTTCAGGTTCGCGAAATAAGTATCTCCTTACAACATTCATTAAATTAACAAGCATGACTTAAACTCCAATATCCCACATTATATTTTACAACAAAGCTGTTTCTCATGGATACTGTGCCTGCAAAATAACTGGCATTCAATGAATTGCACGCCAACAGCACTGGGATCCGACTCTTTGTTACTGCACATGGCAGTGGAATGGGAGTGAAACTCAGTGGAAGGGAAACAGAATTGGTTTTCTCATTCCTTCTGCACCCGATTCCTGCCAGCAACAGTCCGTGGGTCCTGTTAGCTAAATTTGAGAGTTCATGTAGCACAAACAGGATCTTAATTCACCTATAGGCTGGGGACTTGCCTACCCAGATATTAGTAAGACTGTTTATTCGATCAAAGTGAAAAGTTTCAAACTTCTGCCCCTTGGGAATTGCTTAAAGCAATTGTTTTTTTCTGGGAAAAAAGAAAGAAAGAAAAAAATCAAAAACTATAGGAAGTAACTAAAGTGGCCAAACACACACTGTAGTAAAATAATGAGGGTTTTCTTGTAGAATTCACTCCCAGATAAATCCACTTACTAAGATGGGAGGTTTCTCATATATACTGATGAAATCAAAGCAGAGCCGAGCTTTGATTATTAAAGAACCATTATTTCTCAAGTTCTGCCTCAAAACCATTTGTAAAATATTTAGGATTAACAAGTACACTTGCAGAAATGTGGATTTTGTCACTGGGGAGCTGCTAACCACAAAAAAAAAGAAGACTCAATTTTTTGAAAACGGTAACAAATGAACAGTTGGGGCAGCTACAAAATAAATAAAGCCACGCTGTTTTCTGATGCACTGAGATCGCGGTCACTGAGTGCAAAATAGGAGTTTGAAGATTTTGATTTTTGGTGTGATTTCCACCAAGACCTCTGGATGATGGGGCAGGCTGAGAGCAGTGAGTGTGCCTTGCACATGGGTTTTACTGGAGGGAAGTATTTGTGTGTGCACATGTGAGCAAAGATACAACGTGAAAAAACTCATATTTGTTTGGAAGTTTGCAGAATACAATGGAGGAAAACCTAGAACCAAATCAAGCACGAGAGAGAATGTGGTGGTTATGAATTATGAGGTGGTTGGAGATGAATGGGTACATGGGTGAATAAGAGAGAAAATTGGAAAGGGAAGTTATTAGGGAGGGAGAACTCTGGCTTATTTAATTGGAGTATGAATCCATAGTATATTGGCTGCTGGCTTTGTGGCACTGGGCTGTGGTCTAACCCTGTCCCCTGTGCTGCACATCAGGGAGGGGGCACATCCAACTGCAACCTGCTCAAAGATGGAAAGCTCTTGGAGCTTTGTGTTGTCACAGGCAAATGATCCTTCAAATTTAGTGACACACACACACACACACACACCCCAAAAAAAAGCCATTTTTTTGTCCAAAAAGAAGGTGAACAAAATCTCTGCCTCCTTACACATTATTTGCACGGTCTGGTTTCCCCTTACTCCTCTGCAGTTTGGGTAGAAAATAAGAGCTATTAAGTTATTTGTACTCATGGTACCCCAATATCCTTGCCTTAGGTTAAAATACAAAGAAAGAGAAGAAAATGCCTGGAGACATGTGGTCCCTGTAGAGCAATGGCAGGCTTGGGACCAGGTGTCCATAGGGGCCAATCCTCCTCATCCTCATCCCTGGTAACCTGAAGCTTCACAGTCTTGCCTGCACTGGGGGACAACAGGATGTGACATCCAGGGCAGCACGAACAAACCAGCTGCACCCAGAGGAGCTCAGAAATGGGGTGTCTGCTCCAGAGGAGCTCTTCAGCACCACACAGGCAAAGTTGGAGATGTGGCTGGACTGGAGCAACAAAAACCTCCTTCGACACTCTAAACTGGAGCCATAATGCTTTCAACTAACCCTGGTCTGACACAACAAGTGACAAAAGCTGACTGAGCTGGATATGGCATTTCACGATTCAACAACTGGAACGTGAGATACTCATATCCTCCTGAACTGTTGAATGTGTCATATTGGCAGCCACTGAGAGTTTTAGCATTCCCTCACAGTGCCCACATTTTGGAGAAATATGGCTGCTAAAGGGACAATATGTGCAGTAGTCCTATAGGGAGGGAGGAATGCAAGAACAGGCAGGGGAAGGGTTTATTCCCTCTCTGTATTTATAGGATACCAAGGTGTATAGTACAGACTGTAATCTGGAGATGTCAGCAGGACAAGCTGTGATCCCAAGTGGTGATAAAAGTGTGATTTTTTGACCATTTATTTCCTCTCCCTCCTTCCCTGGGAGCTGGTGGCACAGTGGCAGCAACGAGGGGCACTTTCCACTCCGCTGCCGGGCAGGACCCAGCGCACGGCGGCTCCCTAAGATGCTGCTTAAGGAAGTGAGAGAGAAGAACATCTTGAACATCAAGGATGTGAACAAACACTCCTCAAATGTATATCTATGGTCTTTTAATGACCTTTTCTAGGACTGAGTAAGCCGCATTGATCGCTGCAGCTTCCGCCTGTGGGGAGGCAGCCTTATTAAAAAGCAATGACTCAAGCCCTCTGCTTAGAGGGGGAATTAGGACGTGCCGTGTGAAATACCACGAGGGCAACTTTCCTGTCTGTTGTGGCAAGTGACGAATCCAGGGTCAGGAATATAGAACCCTCTAATTCTTTTCCTGTTTTTACTGGGGAGGCTGGGCACTTGAGTTAATCTTGTTCTCTCTCTCTCCCCCAGGCGAGGGACCTCTGGTCTCTGTTTGTGTGTTCCTGGAAAACGTAACAGGAAAAGTTATACCTGTGGGAAGTTGTTTTTTTACTCAGACCAAGGTGGGTTTAAAGGATCATTGAATTTACAGAAGAAACACTCATGCCCTTGAATTCCAGCAGACCTGCAAGGGCTGACACTGCCCCAACCACATCTGCTCTGTGCATGCTGTAGGGTTTCAGCATCTGAGGACACACTCGAGATGCAGTGAAAGCATTGAGGGAAAGAAAACATCCCACGCCTCTTTTCCTACTACCGTGGCATATATGTTTTTCCTACTACAAATAACAGCAGGAGGGTTTCTTATACAGCAAAGACTTGTTTCCAACAGAATTGAAAATATCCTCAAGGCTGAGGCTAGCTTGTGCCTTATGAAAAGACAAATGGCCAGATAGCAATGAAAGCAAACAGTATTCCTCTTATTTAAGGACGAGACAGGCTTAAGCATCCCAAATTAAATTACAATTGTCATAGCCAGTGTCATGTGAAATAGGCAAATTCTACACCTGAAATGTCCTTATGAAGGACTCATCTATCTTTGACCTTAAACAGCCACCAAACACTTGAGACAAAAGATGACATTTCCTTGCCATCTCTCTGCAGCCCAGAATGAGCCCTGGTTTGCTGGTGGCAGCCCTGTTTCCCTCTAACCCTGTCACCTTTGCTCTTCTTCTCTAGCAAGGAAACCTTGCCGAGCAAAACAGGAAATCTGCTGGCAGCAAACAGCATCAACCCCACATCTTCCCTCGTTGCAATACTTTAAATCAGCTGCCAGGCTGGACTGAATTACAACCACAAACAGAAGAGCTGAAGGTCTACACCATCCCTTGTCCTGTCAGATGCAGCCTGGAGCTGTCCAGTCTGTCCCCACAGGCTGCTCATGGCCTCAAAAAGTGCCAGTTCCAGAGATCCTGAATTACCCCAAATATCCACTAACACCATGGTGTTTACAGGTTTCCCTATCCTCAGGTGCTCCAAAAACAACTGATAAAGAGTAAGGATGAGGTCACTTTAGGACAACCCAAACAGATCTGCTCCCCAACTTCCACCCTTTTCCCTTCATCGCCACTGACTGCACAAATACAACTGTTTTCTTCTTCTTCTCTCCTCTCACACACGCTCCCCCTTGCTCTGCCTTTTTTTAATAAAAATGGCATGAGAAGCATGGCAGAAGATAATGAAGAGAATTCCTGCCTGGCTCTGCAGTCAGGAGAGAGGAGGGGTGGATGCTGTAAACACATGAGGGACATCAAAAATCCCGAGCTCTTGCACCGGGCTGTTATTTCAGCTGTGGTCCGAGCTCTCCCTGTTTGGATAAGCCCAGCAACATGGACATGGCAGGTGCAAAGGCCTCAAAACAACTCTCTTGCCTCTCTCTCAGATACTGAACTGACTCAGAAGACACAAATGCCAAGGAAACAGCCCTGGAGAGGCTTTTCTCTCTCTCTCTCTCTCTCTCTCTGAGGAGAGAGGTGCCAACAGGGGCCACAGGTTTGCTCTGTGCCCTCCAGCTTTTTTATGATTTGTTTACAAGCACAGGAAGACAGGGCAGTTGGAGCACTAAATGAACATTCAGGAGACTGGGGGCTGTATGGTGGACTTCTGTTCCCAAATTCAACTTTAATCTGAACTGGGTGTTTCCAAGGAAGAACGATGGAGCAGCCAACAGCCTGAACAGATAATCTCAGCTGAACACTTGGTGGGTACGTCCTGTACCAGCAGGACTCTGCTTCCCAAAGCCCAGACTCAACTTTTGCTTCTGGCCGTGTCAGAAAGTTTAACCAGCACCTGAACCAGCCACCTTGCCCACTTATGCAACAACCCACGGGTTTGGGACTGTAGCCAGAGGTTAAGGGATCCAACATATTAGAAAAGGAAAATATCCTTTGATCCTTGGAATATTTCTAGGAACCAAAGCCACCACCAACTCTCATAATCACCACAAATCCACACCAGGCAATTAGGCTGCAGCTCTGCTCTCACTTCCATTGCTGTAAATCTCAAGTAACTCAGGAAAACACATCAGGTTTAAACCACTGCAATTCAGCTGCTCCTCTGTCCCTCTGAGGTGCATTTGCAGCCCCATGCCTGCACAAGATGCCCTGGGGCAGGATTAAGTGTCTGCCTGTAGCACCTCTGCTCTGAAATCCAGGTCCTGTTCGGGACCTTAAACATATTTGATTTTGAACATTTTTTTCTTACACATACTGCTCGCCTCTGTCTGTCATGCAAGGACTGTTAAGTTTTGTACGTAGCGAACCTATAGATGTATATGCAACTGATTAACTCCTGCAGACTTTGATATAATCCTCCATTTACCTTAAACTGGTAGCATTTTCCCTGCTACGAGTTTAAAACACAGTAGCATATTTAATAAGAAAAACCAAAGCTTGCAGCCGAGGCCTTAAAGATAGTTCTTAAAAAAAAACCACAAAAACCAACCAACCATCCAAAAAAAAAAAACCAAAAAAACCAAACCAAAAACCCAACCAACCAAACAAAAAACCACACACACAAACCCCCCCAAAAAAAAACAACAAAAACATTGTCAAGAGACAATTTTCTCCTCTCATGTTTAACAACAACAAAAATATGAATTTTTAAGGTGGCTGATGTAAATGGGCAATCTCACTGAGATTAGGTTACAAATCCTGGGATAAAGTAAATCCTTGAGGCCCCGGGCCTCACGTGGGTATTTGCACTAGACAGGCAATTTCATGGCAGCACACAGGTTAAGTGTCAGAGCACCTGGTTGCTATTAGAAGCGGGGAAGGAAGAAAACAACAAAAAAACCCCTATTGTGTTTTCTTCTTCACTCAGACCCTGAGTGAGATGGGAGCACTTCTCAGTTTGAGGCTCGGATGTGGACACCACAGGAAGGGAGGCTGGTGTGGTTTAGCTGAGGAAGGAAAGACTGGGGACACAAAATGCAGAAACCCTATTTCCAACTGGCAGAAGCCAGCAGTTCTCCATTAATTTTGAGGGAATGGTGCCAGTATCCTCCACCTGAGGACAGTGCTCCTGGTTCAGCAGGGAGAAAACAATAACCCAGGCAGCAGGCAGGCGGGGACAGGATCCCTGCTGCCAAGGCCATCACTGTCCCTGACAAGCTGTGCCTGTCACATTGTGCCTCTCTGTGAGCACTCTGGTTTCTGACACCCCAAACCACGTCCTGGCTGTGACACGGTGTGCCCGTGCAGGACCACCAGCATCTGCCTGTTACACCACAGGGGAGGAGAAATGCCAACCCCAGCCTGGGAGACAACAGCCAGCCCTCACTTTTTGGAGCATCACTGGGACTGGGGGCACTTCAGCTGCTGCCCTCAGCCCTGTGCCAGCCCATCGAGTTTGGGCAGAATTCTTCCCAGTTTAGGGTGGTCAGCTTGGCAGAATAATCTTCTTCACCTACTCTGAATCCAGACCTGACTTCTTGGATTTATTTTCAACAGGCCTGAGCTAAGACCTGATTTTCAGGACTCAATACCCTCCTGTTTCCCTGTAATCCCATCAAAATGGTGAACAGAGCCATGGGAGCAAACACTGACAGTGTCTGATCCGAAGGCTCCTGGAGCCAGTGGAAGTTATTTTGTGCATTTTCAGTGGAGCTTACATTGGGCCCCAAGTGAACACAGATGTTTGCAGTGTTCTCTGGTTTCACATCCCCCATCCCACCTCGCCAAGATGTATTTTGTGGGGTCCAGGCAGGAGGGCTGTGGCCCTCCTGCTCCTCAGGAGGAGGGAGGGATAACAGACAGGGATGTGCTGTCACACCAAGAGCAGAGCACAGACGGGGGTGAGGAGATGAGGCAACTCTTCCAGAGCAACATTTTATCATTTCCCTCCTCAGGGGTTCTGTGTTTTGCCTTAAGCTGCTGAAGATTATGAGAAATCCTACTGGCTGGTCTCCAGTGGGATCTCTAATGGTTTAATAACTGAACATTACTGAACATACTTCCAGTAGCCTCTTCCTAAAATCCCATCATGAGCTAATTTCCTCTATTGTCATTACATTTGCAACTGGTCTTACAGTTTAAAAAAAAAAAAATCCTGTACCACTGTGAATAAATGATCTGGTTTACTACACTGGGCTTTCAGGGACTGATAATTTGGGGTATCAAATTCCAGGCACCGTCTCTGAGGTGCAATTTTAAAAGAAGGAGCTTTCTTTCCACCTTGCTCTTCTTATCACAAGAGCACCAGGAAAATGCTGGAACTGGGATATCAGCACAGAGATGCCCAATGTCACCATCCATTTGAGGAGATCCTGCCCAAAAGCACTGAGAGAAGTTTGGGTGAAACAATCACAAGATGCAGCCTTGGGCCTGCAGCAGGATCAGCAGGTTGTATGCCATGCAGCCATACATCTAAACTCATGGGATTCCAGAATGGTTTGGGTTGGGAGGGACCTTAAAACTCATCTCATTTCAACCCTTCCACTAGACCAGAATGCTCAGGGCCCTGTCCAACATAGCCTGGACACACTTTTGTCTTGTCTGTCTCCAGACCCCATCAGATATAAAGGACAGCACAGGTATTTCAGTCTGACTTCAGCATTCTTTCTAAATCCTTGCCTTCTTGAGTGTAGATTCAAATTTAACAGAGACTTGGAATACATTTCCTAGGAAAATATATTAAAATAAAATGCCCAGGAAATGATCAGGCCAATAGTTCAGCAAAAGTAGCTGAGAAAAGCTGTATTGGCTGACTGATAAAAAGGTAGGTAACATATTTCTGCTACTTCTGCGGTATTTGAGGCTCACTCCAAGTTTTACAAGGGAGTTATTTTTAAATTGTTGCATAACACATGTCTGCCCAATATTTCTTTCCTCAATCAAGCAAAGAAAATGCATTTGTTATTCCTGAGAGATTTCTGGTGCTTCTTATCTTATTTAGAGCCCAAAATAAAGATGCACACAAGAAGGCAAACATCAGAGAGAAGTTATCCATGAGATAATGCACAGCCTAATTTACCACATATCTCAGATTGTTTCACCTGCAATAAATTATTTTGCCCAGCAGAAAAAAGTCCTGTTTGACCTTTTTTTTTTTTTTTTTTTTTTTTTTTTTTTTTTTTTTTTTTTNTCCTCCTGCAGCTGAAAACTCTGCTACTACTTCTGGGTCATGAGTTCAAATTCCACCCTGGCTGGGAGTGATTAAATATATCAATTTCTAATAGTATCTATTTGGATAATAATAGGAGAGCTGTTAATGTTCACTTTTTTAGGGACACTTGGACATGGCTAAGTTGTAGTCTACGGGTTGATTTCTCTACAGCCTCTGTGTGTTGCCCAAGAGGTACCTTGGAGATGGGAATCCAATGCAGCAGCAGTCCTTGGGGAGTCCCTGGCTGGAGCAGAGCTGATCCCAAAGCCAAGTGTCACTCCCCACATGGGGCAGTCCCTCTTTCCTGAAATGTTTTATTTAGGAGTGGCAGCTGTGGGGCATTCAGAGCAATCCCATCTTTCAAAGGCAGACCCAGGCTGAAAAATTCCTCTGGGCTGCCTTGTCCTGGGATCCCAAACCCATAAAGATATCAACCCGCCCTTACTACCTTTATTCTTGCATCATGTGCAGCCGAGCCAGAACAGGAGCTACGGATTCTGTCAAGTGCCAGCTTTAGTTACAGCGTTACGTAAGAAACCGCAACAGCGAGGAACCACAAATCTATCACTGCAGCTGGCACCAAACAGCCTCCCTGCACAGGCTGAGCAGAAAAGCTGCCTCCTGAATGGGCAAAGAGTGTCAAATTGTTCTCTCTCCTCTCCAGGGCAGGGTTAAGGCAATTTGGCAGAGGGTGGTAAGGGAAAAAATTGCTCTACCTGCTCTGTGTGTGAGGTCAGGAAGCAGGTTTTCTACTTTTGCAAAGATAACCTGGCACCTTTAATGAAGAAAGCAGGGAAGAAGGAAAGCCATCAGAATGTGGCTTCCAGCTGTCAAATCACATCAGCCAAGTGGAGATGCATCATCCCTGAGAGCAGCAGCACCACTGGCCCCCAACACTTCATTGGGAGCTCTTTGGATGAAGGCACTCTGTGTATTTCCTCTGGGAAACACCCAGCACGCTACTGGCAGCTATAAATAATAACAACCACTACCTGGGGATTTAACAGCACGGCATGTGAAGGAGAGAGGCAGGAACAGGAGATACAACAGAAGCAGCTTTCATCTTTTCTTTCCACTTCCTGGCTCACTGAGCCCTCAGTGCAGGGCAGGGCTGTGTGCTCCGACCTGGCACAGGGAGCAGCCTCAGTCACCCCTGTGCCTCCCTGCCCAGACCCGTGCAAGCCACATGTGAGGCCCCACTGCTGGGAAAGGAAAGAATTTCCCCAGGGGGTGTTGGCAGTGGAGTTGCTACTGGGTGGAGGATTCTCCTTCCCACAGCACATCACCTCTGTTAGGGTCAGGTGAACCTGTGACCAGTTTCCTGCTGCTGGGAGGGAAGGTGTGGGACAGGCGGTTGTCCCGTGTTGTTCTGTACTTTCATCATGGGGGATTTCCAGGTTCGTTAAGCAGGAACAGGGCAGTTTGTACTGGCTGCATGAGAAAGGAGCTGATGACACAGCCAAGGCCAGGCATGGTCTCAGAGCAGCCCAGGGACAGCGCTAGCCCCTTGCTGAGCACCGGGACTGCTGCACTGTCCTACACCAGCTGCATATCAAACATCACAAATTCCCAAAAATGACCACAGGCAGCTCCAACACACCCAAAACTCTTCACTGACAGGAGTTTTGTACAGTGACAGCATGGCCACTATTCCTACTGCGAAACTAGGATCTGCAAGGGAAAAATGAAATATCTACTCCTTAACAATAGGACTCTGGATGAAGAACCAGGCAAGTTCTTGAACCTGAAACCGTAAATTACAAGGGTAAGAGAAATCTGGTGGGACAGGTTTCCCTTACCCTTATTTCCCAAGCAAAACCTGGAAAGGTGTTTGATTCTTGGGGAAGCTCAAAGTAGCTTTGTCCATGGAAAACTAGCGTGGAAAGCTAACATAGGGAAGCTCTTAGAAATGAGCAAGAAAGTGTGAATAAGAGTAAATCTGTTCCTGCTGAAGCTTGGTAAAAGTGTTTCTGCTGGAGAGGAGCTGTACAATGTCACGTGGATTTAGCCAGGGGTCTCTAATCTATTACTAAAGAACAAATAATATGGAAAATTATGCAATTATGGGAAGGAAACCTCCTAGATGGAGGCTAGTGAAAAATGATTTTAATAACGGCAGTTGTCTGGTAGTGTGTGATGTGAGAGTGGGCATTAAATACTCAGTGGCTCAATGACGGACACACTGTTTTGCATTTACATCTAGTAGCAGTAATAGGTTGGATAGAAAGAGAAATTTGAATGAAAATAGGATTTTTTCATTCACTTATCACTTTGAGACTGACTAGCAAACATTTCCTGAAAAAAAATACCAAAAAATCAGAAACCCAAAGGTTCAAGCATCCAGAGACATACAGAACTGGTAAATAGGCTCACTCAATGCAGAGAAAGATGGAGCTATAATGCAGAAATTAATAACTTACAGGTTTGGATGTCTTGAAATGGTCCACATGCTAGCATGAGATAATATTATACATGTTAGGACCAGGAAAGTCAGACTAAACTGGGAACTCCTTATTGCAAGTGAGAGGGGAAAAGAGCGGTTAATTAACTGGAAAGTCTGGATGAAGCTCTGAGCAACCTGATGTAGTGAATGGTGTCCCTGCCCAGGGCAGGGGGTTGGAATGAGATGATCTTTGAGGTCCCTTTCGACACAAACCATTCCATGTTTCTATGATTCTATGATTTATTCAATTGCAAGGCAACTACGAACTATCAGGAGGATGAAAAAGCACAGGAGGTCCTTGCACACATCAAGGCAAGGCCTTTGCAGGGTCTGGAAGTGTTTCCAGGGTCTGGAAGCTGGGTAGGTGTTCGTGCAAAGGGACAGCTGGAATGTCATCCACAGTTCTAAAGCCAGCTGGGAATCCAGATGTGTAGCACACCAGTATCACATGGACAACCTTGCAGATAAATCTGGGCATGCAAAATGTTTTCTTAATATTTCAGTCCTATCTTAGAAACTCCCCAGTATTTCCTGGCATATCAAGAGAGGTTTGGCAGGGTAACTGTGGAGGAAGGATGAGCAGAAGATGGGTGATAATATGGGCCTCATCTTTTGGTGTCGGGAGAAAAACCACCCAGTGATCTGTATCTTGTTTGGGTGGAAATATGGTGTTAATTATCTTTATGACAGATAGATTTGGCAATTCATTTCAGCTGCTTTAGATCATACATTCCTCTGGCTGGTAGACCTCCAGAAAACAGAGAAATAGATCTTTGAGGTGAAGGAAGGAATGTCATAATAAGGACAGATGTCTCATGTGAAGTTTTAGTGTTGCATTCTGCATGGACTTGGGCCTAGATATCATCAGTGTGATATTCATCATTTCCCAGTCCATTCAGCTGGGCTGGGGTCAGGTAAATGCACTCTTCTTCTTGAGTTCAGGGGCTAAAAGGCACACTAATAAGTAGCTGTAGGGACTTCTTGCTCATTGTGAACAGCTACTGCCGATTCTCCAGCCTCTCTGCTTGTTCATGTTTGTAGGAGACCCCAGACTAAGGAGTCACTTTGCATTTGAGTCAGCTTCTCCTCATCTGGGATTTCTGACGAGTCACTGACCATATGCCCTTTCCAGCTGGGGACCACTAACAAATGTTATATGCAACAATAAGGCAAATTTGGAAACAAATGATTGTGTTGGATAAAGTAGAGGGCTAAAGCACGTGAACTGCTAAGGACCCATGAGCAATGAAACACTAAGGACCCACAAACAGTGCCACAGGAGCCCTCCAGCCACCCTGAGGGTGGCAATTTCTCTGTCATTCTGCAGGCACTCCAGGAAGCCAGAGTGAGATCTGAGTCCACCACCCCGAGGTGTTAAAGCAGAGTTAGAACCCAAGAAATGACATGGAGTTTACAAGTTCAGCACTGAATGGAATCTTGATTCTAACAACATATTAAAAAATATTGTACTTACTTGAGCAAGAACTACTGTTTACACAGATGATGATCAGTCCCCTCCAACTATTATCAAGCAACAGAAAAGGTTTAGCCACAGAACGTCAGTGCAACATAGCCAAAATTGGAAAGAAAAATCTATTCCCTGTACAAGAAAATGCAAGCTTCTCTCTCAGCGTTTCCCTTTTGAAGTCTGAATGCAGGATCTCTATACCAAAGCCCTGGTAGAAATGGCTCAGAATAACATATCACAGGACTGCAAACTTGCTTCTCAGCGAAACTCAACCCTGCAAACCCAAACCTTGTACCAGGGATTCGTGCTGAGATCCTTTCTCAGGTTATTTCAGTCAATGCCTTTGTCTTGTAAAAACCCTACTGGTTAACACCACAAAGACAACCTGATCCAGTGCTGTCCACCACACTTTGAGGCTTCTTACAAAGTGTGTGTCAGAAAACTTGGAAAAATGTCCAACCCTTTGAACCTTTTTTCAGTTAATCTGACAACTTTCCAAAACCAACCTCAGTGTCTCATGTAGGTCTTGTAAATGCACTCAGCTCCTCATTCCTCACAAACTGGGATTCTGGGAGTGCCAGGGGAACATGGGCTGGTCACCCCAGACTCCCCTGCTGGGACTGACACTTAACTGTGCCTCTGACACCATCCAGAGAGCTCTGGGCGCTGGCTGCTCACTGAGCTCTTAAAAACCTGCAAAGATTACTCTCCAACTCAACAATGTGAGAGTAAAAAAGCCCCAGTAATGGTGAAAAGCCGCTACCTCAATTGCCCTCGTGACCATGTCACACAGTGTTTCTAGAGAACAGCCTCTGAGCATGGGCACAACCCACACTTTGGATTAAATTGTGAGCTGAGACTTTGAGACATGCAGATGAGGCTCCTTCCTTATCAGTTGCTGTGGTGTGAAGACTCAGCAGTTCTATGCTGCACCTGGCCTGACCTCTTTTTCCCCCCACTGATTTATTTAGCTTTCTGCTCTCCTCCTAGGCTCTGACTCTCATTTTGTATCCCAGATACCAGCAATTCTGGCTGATCACACTCAGTGGAATTGAGTGTATCTTGCCTGGTTTCTGTAAGGTCCAAGGATAAGGTCCTGGATAAAGTCCCATCCCTCAGAAATTAATGCTTAAGCCTCAGCTTGAGCCAAGAGCTGAGATTAAAATTCAGCTTGAGAACAGAAGGTCTGGCATTATTTTGCATTTCTTAATAAAATGTTTCCACTGTTGTAGTTATTTACTCTCCTCTGTGGAGCACCCAGTGCTGACTAGGCAAGGGCTATCCATTAAAGGCTGTCTCTCCTCTCAGCTTAAAAGGAAGTTCCCTCTCTTTGACGGGAAGAAGGTAGGAGAAATTAATTTTTCTTTCAGCATCGCCACACCTGGGGAAAGGATCTTGCTCACAGATAACAGTGCAAGCAAATATTTTCTTTGGGAGAAAAAGAGAAAGTGAAGATCAAGGTCAGAGGAGGCAAGAGTAAAGATATGTGATTGCCTTCAAAATAGCCTTCCACAGAACATGTGGGGGTGTTGTTTTATTTAATATGGAAAACATGCAAGGGCACCAAGGAGGGGCAACTGGCTCGGGGCTCACAGGGAGATAAAGGGGCTGCAAAGTCTGGCTGCACAAATACGCTGAATTCCAGTGGTGCAGAATGAGGTAAGCAGGCAGATGTGAACAGGGGAGAGAAGCAGCATTTACCTCTACACGCATTCATAAGTGGGAGCATGGCCCAGTGGCTCTGCCCCTGAATTCCCTTGTCCTTTCCTTCCTGCTTAGGGACTGCAAAGACTCTGGCTAGTCTTTGCACAAGGTTCCAATGGAAAATTCCTATTGTGCCTCTACCAGGAAACCACAACCCCATGCAGAGTTTGTTGTGTCTCAAAGTATGACCCAGCAGCAGAAGTCTCCCCATCACCAGGGGATACGGATCAATGCTGTGCACAGATGATATAATAAAAAAAAAAATCATCTCACTTCTCAAAAGTTCGAACACATGCAGAAGTCTTGCACCACACAACACAGAATGGTTTGGGTTGGAAAGGACCTTAAAGACCATCTTGCTCCAAATCCCCTGCCATAGGCAGGGCCATCTTCCACCATCCCAGGTTGTTCTAAGCTCCAACCAACCTGGCCTTGGACACTTCCAGGGATCCAGGGGCCCCCACAGCTGCTCTGGGCACCCTGTGCCAGGGCCTCAGCACCCTCATTGTAAATCAGCCAAAACAGTCTCAAAGCCAGCTATGAGTGCTTCAGAATCTGCATATCTCATCACCCAGTGACTAAAACTTCACTTCCCAGGTGTCCTGTCAGGGCCCACTGGCAGGATTTTCCCTGTGGTCCCTGGGAAGACGCAGAGGAAGTGAGCCCAGCTAGCCTGGAGGGTTTGGATGGGATTTGGTTGTGAGGTTAGCTGTGCCAGCTTCCAAGATCATCCATTTCTGTCCACTGATCACAGATGGAGCCCAGAAAGACTAAATTAAATGTTCTGCCTGATTTTTAGCTGGCTGTGTAACTACCTGAGACGTACAGACAGGGACAGTGCTGTTACCCAATGTGCTTTAAACCATGATTCTCAGGAAAATTGTCATTAATTCCTGGCTACTGATTTAATTCTTGGAGCATTCCTCCACTTGAGCTAGCTGTAAGCTATAAGTGACCCACAAAATCATAATAAAAGACGAAGAAACAGAATTCAGAATGCAAGTTGTGTTTTGGGCTTCTCTTTTTTCTTTCACATTGTGTTATGAAGTCAAAACTGGACCTGTTTCTGTGGGAACTTGTGCTAAGGTATGCAAATATTTCAAACTAAACCAGTCCCATTTTCCAACGAGAGTGGGCTAGGTTTCAGGCAAAGATGCTTTCACAGCAAAATCTTGGGAAAACTCACCACTTTCCACATTTCCAATATGCCAATATCCATCTCATGCTAAGTGCCAGCAATTGTTTCAGCAAGGCTACAACCCAAGCAAGCACTTAAGCACGTGCTTAACTTTCAGCACATGAGCAATCTTTGTGATGTCCTGGGTTTTGTTTTTAGATCCACTACAGTTAGTTACCTTAAATTTTTAAATCTGTAGGGACAATTTGCATCTTCTGAGATGTATAATTGGGTCATGAAAATGGGTGGTAGCTCATGATTACTGAATTGTTAATTAATCATTTTTATTCTATTTAAATATGCTTTAGAAGACCATAATGATGTATGCTTCCTTGATATTAGCTGTACTAATTAGATCATCTTTTCTAAATTAGAGTGCAGCTTTCTTAGCAGGTTTCCTTTTATCTGGTATTCATTTTTCAAAAAAGCTTCATGTTGCTCCCACAGACGAGTGAATCATTTCCAGGGAATCACGTTATGCAAAAGATGTTTTTCTTCCTGTCAAACGCTTACGGGCAGATCACGGCTCTCCTCAAGTCAGTAAATATTTTGAAGTTGGACTTTCTTCAACAGTAATGCATCCCTTTACTATATGACTATAAGTGTATCTGGGATGAAACTCAGCTTCTACAACCAACTAGAGCATTTGTCATGTTTCCCATTTCAGAACAATCTCACACCAAGGCAACTTGGTTTAGTGGCCCATGAAAGCAGAAAATGGAAGTGGGTGAAAACACATTTATGCACCTGAACATGCATGTGTATTTGTTTGCACACTCTCTTTAGCAGTTAATAGGTGCTCCAGCACTGAAAGTCCTGCTCTCTCCTTCACCAAAACTTTCAAAAGATTCCCAAGGAAATGATGACCATGTTATTCCAGAGGTCCTCATTTAGGTTAGATTAGACATTTAGTTTACTATATCTTAGGTAGATTGCATTATCTTTTCTAGTTAAAGAAAGCCAGGATGACACATCTCTGTACAGCCAGCCTAAAAATTTCTCAAAAACTCCATGAAATCTCAGGCTATCTCATTTGGGTTTAATGCTCCTGATTTCAGAGACAACCTATGAGGACATCCTGTCTTGGTAATTCTTGGCGTGTCTGTCTAGTTCAGCATCTTAACAATCACTTGTAGTGCTGGACATTAGAAGGGTGAAAAGAACAGAAAACATTGTCTTGATCTATCCAACTCTGTGGAAAGCAACTACTTACATGTCAACAAATCTCCTGCTGAGGTTTGAGATGACCACTGGAGATCCAGACTGGAAGGGGGGATCCCGGACCACTTTGTACTGGATGGGTTTGCAGCCTGAGCACAGGGTGCTGTGGGGGACAGAGCTCAGCATGGCAGCATCAATTTCCAGGTGCTCGTCCAAGGTGTAGATCTGGATCCCATATACTTCCTCTCCTACTTGTCCCACATCCAGCTTTATGGTCAGTGGGATGTCACAGAAGACGTTCTGCGGCCCCAGCGAAATGTTCTTCCCGCTGACGGTGAGCAGCTTGATGTCATTCACTGCTCCACTGGAGTCCCAGTCTGGGGAAACAAACGTCACCCAGACCGTGAGGGACTCTGGGGTCAGGGGATAGCGGAATTCCAGCTGCAGGTAGCAGCCCTGGGGCTCGGGGCAGGCCGGGGGCACCGTGTGTTGGTTGACGGCTGAATTGGGGCTCCACGTCCTGACGCTGGATTTACAGGGCTGCTCGACGTCGGGGTGCCCTGGGAAGGAAGAGGAAAGCAAAGAGAAGGCACGGAAGATGTTAGAGAACATGAGTTTTCATTGCCATCAGTTTAAAAGGCAGACTGGTGGTGGGAGAACATATCTGTCCAGGAAACCAATTATTTACTTCATCAGAACAGGCACGACCAGCACGGGGAGGAGGAACAGAACACCAGTGTCTCCTGGTCAGGTGAGAGACACAAACCCAGTTTAAGTGCCCAGCTGGGCTGGACACCACACAACAAACTCTGTGCCAGTGCACCTGGGCCTGCATTTCCTATTTCTAGTGCTTTTCCCTGTGCCAAACAATGGTATTTTCTACCCTTCCACTTGGTAATTTACCTGATAAACAGAGTCACTTTGCCTCCATTTAAACTCTTACTTACTCCCTTGCCTCTCACTCGAAAACACAATCTTTTTCCCTTTAACAAAGACAAGAAAAGAGCCTTTGTTTGTTCCAAGAAGCAGTTGAACTGTTCAGGGGCAACTCCTGTGGCATTTACAGGCTGATCTAGCACGTTGTGCAAGGCCCCTTTTTTTTTGGAGGCACATGGAGCGCAGGTCTGAGCTGTCTCTCTGCTCTCGTTGTGATGAAACAACAGGCACTTGTGCTTTTACTTTTCTCACCGTTGGCTGTGCTCAACTACATGGGAGGTAGTACTAAAAAATAATGAAAGCCACAATGCTTGCTGAGTTCCCAAATACTATGGTAACATTACAATTTGGCGTGGAGTCATGGACTACAAGATCCAGAGGGGTCAGATGGGTGGAACAGTTGGTAACAGAATCCAGTGAGAGCTATAAATTCCCTTTTCCTTCCCAAATAATCACACAAAAAGGGAGGCAAACATGACAGGGAGAAGGCAAAATACAGGAAAAGGAGATAAAGAAAGGTAATGAGAGGAGAGAAGTGCAGAAGGCAGAGGGAAAAAAAAGGACAGCACAGCTGTTTGCAACTGAGGAAAAAAGCAAGACAAACAACTGGGCATACATGGACAAACAGGACATCACTACTAATTTAAAGAGAAAAGGGCAACGTGTGAAGGTTATTCTGATTGTCTGTGATTCAATGAAGTGTTAGAAATGTGCCTCTTTTGTCAAGGATAAACAGCTCAGGGAATTCTCCCGTTCATACCAAATGAACCCAGATGCAGAATAGATTTCCTGGCAGCCTTCCTGCGATTCAACACCGTTGTCCTGCAGATGCCCAACTTGTCATGCTTCTCCCTCACCTCCCATATCCCAGAGCCCTTCTCTCCTCTTCACATGGCACAGAGCAGTGGGAATACCACTAAGATCAGCATCTGGAGAGACCACAGCAGTGATAGATTTTGAGGAAAGCCAGAGGTCCATTTAACACGCTCGAGTTTCCCCCCTGGCAAGTGTGTGAGCCCTGTGGATAATCCCCGTGAGCAGCAATACCCCATTCAGCTCACGTTATCTCACC
Organism: Cyanoderma ruficeps; assembly: GCA_008694505.1. Classification (NCBI taxonomy): domain Eukaryota; kingdom Metazoa; phylum Chordata; class Aves; order Passeriformes; family Timaliidae; genus Cyanoderma; species Cyanoderma ruficeps. The sequence continues at coordinate 7,848,325 of VZDJ01000051.1, forward strand.
CTCATTGCAGGCTGGGTGTGCTTGGCTGAGCCCCCTGACGACTTTCTCAGACCCACAGCAAACTCCTGACTGCAGCCCTAAGGTCTTTTTTAACTCCAGTATCTCAGAGGGCTTTGGGAAGATGTGTGAATTTTACCACTGCCCTCTCGCAGAAAGGAAAATGGAGCTGATGGCTCACAGCCCAGCACGTCCCCACCTGGGATCCTGCAAATTCACCTCTGTCAGTTCAAGGCCTCGCTAAGACTTAAATTCCAAACAAACCTGCATGTTTTGGTAGATCAGTGTGTGATCCCTGGAGATGCATGGATTGGACTCAGTCTCTAGGGAGCTTAGCACACACAACATTACTCCAAAACAGGTGGAAGATTGTAATCATTCATAAACTAAAAACCTCAGTGAAGTTGAGATAAAGAGACTCTTTCTTAAATATTATCCAACACCTACACCTGGATAAGAAAGATTCATTTAATTGTGGAAGAGGATGAAAACCTTATTTCATATAACTGGATTTCTAGAGATAGGTAAATACTCTGAAAATTACAAATATTTGTATGTAAAAAGAAATGGTGTAGAAGTTATTCTTCCCCTCTGCCCTCAGGTTCCGAAAAATCCTTTGCCTTATGAGACTGATCAGACACAGAACAGCATCTCATGGAACATCACATCCTGCTTAACACAGAACAGGAATGTGAGGTTTGTGAGGATGAGCCAAACCCCATGTCCTGGTTGGATTTTCTGTCTTTCCCTAAAATGCTGTCCACAACTGCAGACTGGTGCTGGTCCTTCGCTGTGCAGTTAAGTGCAGAGCCTGGGATGAATTCCCCAGCACAGGGACAGAGCCTCAGAGGCCATCTGGCATCAGGAGTCTCTCAGGATATCACCCCTGCTACAATCACAGCCCACCTGCCACATTTCTTAGGTGGTCAACGTAAAGGAACCACCCAGTGGGACTCCAGTGTCCAGCTGGGACAATTAAGATGCAAAAGGAACTGCTCTTGAGGGAAATATTAGGCCCAGGAAAAGGCTAAGCTCTAGAGCAGTGCAAGGCAACAACATTTTTTATCATAATCTCACACTCCTCTCAGTCAGCAGTGAGCCAGGCAGGAGGAACTGACTGATATATGTATATATTGCACAGCAAGCAAAGGTACTCACTGGGCTTGAGCCAAAATCACCTTTCTTACATAAAACCCCCCTTTGACAGAGTTATGGAGGTGCTGTAAGGTTTGTTGATCTAGCTGGTGTTGCTGGTGAGAATCCAGGTAGGTTAGAGCTTTCTGGCTCTATGGTGAAGATAAAGAGTAAATCAGAACTGCCTGATCTCATGAGCCTTCCCACAACCCTGCCAAGGAACAGGAAGCCCCTGGTGCAGGGGCCACAGCTGGCTGAGAAAGAACCACGAGATGCCTCAGCCTGGGGGTTGGATCCCACCATGCTCAGGAAGAAGCAGGGGACTAGGAGGGACACTGCCTGCTGCAGGGTTTTGCAATGGGCACAGCTTCCACATAGCCCAGACCACTGCTGGTGCAGCTGCCTGGGCTAGGAGACCTCAGGAAAATGAGCTCAGACCAACCAGAGCTGCTTCAGAGACACGTGAGGAGTGTGGTTTTCTGCTCAGAAGCTGGATGAGTCCTACAGAACATTTTCCATGCGTGTCATCTCAGATTTTAGAACAAGTTCATTTTGGCTGTGCTTGTGCCTCCTTTGTCTTCATTTTCCACGGATGTTCAAGCAGTGGAGATTTACACCCATGAACCCCTGCAGAAAGTGGATTTAAATCTTGATGGCTTGAGTACTTAAAGAAGCCAGACAATGACCTAAACTGCTATTTGTAACTCAGACCAAGGGCAAATAGGCAGAGGGCCTGAATGTCAGGGAGTGTGGTGGTGGAGACAGAAAATCATGGAGCAACAAACACCATACACTTGGTATGTTTTCTACCCTAAAGTGGCAACAACTCATTAATCCTGAGGACACGATTACCAAACTTCTGTTCCATACCAATGGCACAAAAGCAACTAAATGAGACAGATAAGGATCAGGCTGCACCCTTCATAGTTAAGAACATGCAGGCACACACAGCAAGAAGAGGAAATTAAATGCAAAATGCTGCTGAGTAATAAATCTTAGAGTAGCTTAGTTTCTCTAGGAATGATGCCTCTGGCAAGATGTGTGAGATCTAGAAGTTTTCAAATCAAAGCTCAGTGGTGAAATTATGATGGAATATGCAGTCCTTTCAAAATAAAAACACTTGGCAAAATTGGGTTTATTTGGCCAAAATCTTATCCTGGAAGAGAAAACTGCAAGAAATTTCTAACACTATTAGAACATTGTGTTTTGACATTTTTGTGAGAAACCTTTTCACTTTTGCACCTTGAATCACTTTCCATTTCGATTTTCAAAGTTGCTTTTGCCCTAGATTCTATACTAAAAGGGTATATTTTCCAATGTCATAATTTAACCAAAGTTCATGAGGAGCTAAACAAAACATTTTGGCCAGCCTCAAACACTTTTTGTTTTTAATTTTCCTTCGTGGAGAATTTCAAAAGTTTCAAGTTTGGTTCCAAATGAAAACAGGTTTCAAAGTCTTGTAATTCTTGGCTAGGTGGAAATTCCACCTTCTACCCTGAACTACTACTGCAAGTGATCCAAACTTTGCTAATGCTGTTTACTGGGTGATCCAGCCCCTCATACCCAGAGCTTCTCAGTATGGAGCTTCCACCCAAGGGCCAGCTGTGCTCTGAGCTGTGCCCAGCAGCCTCGGATGCCATAAAATCATGGAATGGTTTGTGTTGGAAGGGACCTTAAAGCTCCCTTGGGCAGGGACACCTTCCACTACCCCAGGCTGCTCCAAGCCCCATCCAACCTGGCCTTGGACACTTCCAGGAATGGGGAAGCCACAGCTTCTCTGGGCACCCTGCTCTAAATTTAGGGGGTGAGTCAGAGTGAAACACAGCCTCTGCTGGGCCCCAACCCTGGGACAGAGTGGGGCAGAGGACACTGACCATTATCCCATCAAGCAGCAGGGGCACAGCTTGTTGGACGTGCTGACCTTAGGACAAGGGAGAGCTCCTGGGCACCAGCCCAAATAATATTCCTTGCAGAATAACTCCCACGTGCTTTAGTTGCAGGGCAAATAAACCCTTAACATAAGGTGCTATTTGTATAATGAGTTTGCAAAACCCAGGGTTGTCCTTGGGGCTCAGTGAGCTCACCTGTGTGCTCATGGTGAGGTGTGGGCCCAGAGTGTGCTGCTCCGGAAGGAACAGCTCGTGAGGGGCAGGCTGGAATAACACTCTGCTCTTTCCAAGCTGTGATTTGGGATGACTGACCTTTGCCTGGTACAATCTTAAATATGCTCCACCACATACACCCAGGGACGTAACGGAAGGGATGTGTGGAGAGAGTTAATGATGGAGATCTAATGGCACTGCACAGCCAGCCCTGCAGACAATTCTCCCTCCAACAGGCTCCAAGAGAATGACTGGCAAAACACCTGAGCAGGAAGGTTTGACGTGGTCACCTGCATTCCTGCTGCAGGGCACTTGCCCAAAGGGCAACTTCCTTCCAGCCTGGCTGCTGCTGCAACCCACTGCTATTCCCCACAAGGGAAGGCAGCACAAATCAGGCCCAAATAAATAACAACTCCTTGCTTTTGAAGTTGGAGTGGAGGGAGTAAACAGCACCCCTGAGGAATTCATCTGGCAGATGTGAATGGCCAGCCTTTCTTGGCTGCTGCTTTGTGAAATTCATGTTCAGCTCCTGAAATTCACTTAATTCATGGGCAGGGGCAGGACTCAGGGGCCAAAACACAAGTATTTGAGCCAGTGACACTCCTTCAGGGCACGGTGCTCCTCTGCCTGCTAGTTCTGTCCACGTTACATGGAGGTATAAACAATCACTCCCAGATTTCCCCACTGTCTTTGTGGCTCTCCCTTTGCTCTGTCCCACCTTCTCTCCCACCATGTGTTTGTGTTGGAATTCTGGAAGCTGAAAAGTTGGGTTTTGGTATATAGTGGTATATGTGGGGCAAGATGGAGACGTTAGATTGGAGGTTAGTTGTTCTTTTTTCACCTTCTTCTTCCTTCTTCGTGGGTTTGGGTGGTTTTCTCTAATTGGGTGAAAAAGGCCCACACTGTGGACCTTGGGTGGTCATTATTGGGTCAAAAATATAAATAATATAGGCGTCATCTCATTATTGGGCAATTAGCACTTAAATAACCTTGGAAAGAGTTAGAGGCATCCATTTTACCTCCATTTTCTAACCATTTGCTAGTTAGAGCTCACCACTTGTGAGACTGTGTTATAGGTAAGAAATGAAAAGCACCGAGTCCAAACACGAACACTGCGACTTCCATATATCAATCCTGGCTTTAACAGGAAGAAAAGAGGATAAGAAATCAACATGTTTGTCCCCATCCCTGTGACTCACCTTCTGCCTCCCGTGGGCTCCAGTGCCCCGAGGGGTCGCAGGGCATGGGAGAGGAGGCGCTGAAGGCGTATTGCACCAGGACTCTTCCTTCTGCGCACAGATCACATGCTGATCCCACTTCTCTAGGAGGCCAGGAAAACAGGAAAACACACCAACTTAGTAACAGCTGAATGAGCTGCTTATTCAACTATATTAAAAGCAATAAGACTTAGAATTCAGGTCCACTTAACCCTCTTTTCTCAAGGCACTGACAAAAGTGTTTTCTGATGCTGACCTTCTGTAGGTTTAAGTCAAGAGCCTCTGTAAAAAGCATTTTTGAGCCCTCCATCCAACACAAAATGACAGCCACCTGGGAAATTACATTCACCTATATTTTTTCCCCATCCTGCACTGGACCCGATCATGACAAAAGACAACACACATTACTTAGGGGTTGGAGCAGAGAAGTTTGTCTCAGGAGTTTGCAGATCTATTTTCGCTCCCACCATGGATTTACTTATTGCTTGAACTTGTAGTATCTTTAGGATTATCCTAACAGCAAGATGGGATGAGCAGGGAAACCCACTTAAACATCAATTCACAAATCACAAACTGTTTGGGGTGGGAAAGGACTTAAAATCTCATCTGGTCTCACCCCGTGCCATGGGCAGGGACACCTTCCATTGTCCCAGGGTGCTCCAAGCCCCAATGTCTTACCCGGCCTTGGGCACTGCCAGGGATCCAGGGGCAGCCACAGCTTCTCTGGGCACCCTGTGCCAGAGCCTGTTCACCCTCACAGGGAGTAATTTCTTCCTAACATCTAATCCAAAACTACCCTCAGTCAGTTTAAATAGTTTTGCTAATACATTCACAAGATCCGTGTTTAAGCTGATATAAACCAGAGTGACTCTAACATCCTCCATAAAGTTCAGCTGATTTATATCAGGCGAGGATGCAATTCACACAGTTCAGTCTTCTGTTCCTTGGGGTCACAAATTTCAAACCCTGTATGACCCAAAGTATGTGGTTATTTACCCCAGCAAGCTGCTTACTATTCAGAATTAATTGTTCTGCTTTAAGGAACACTTTCCGCTGAAATGGAAAGTTAAAAATTAATTATCCTAATGATCAAATGCACCTAGGAAAGGACAGAGGTTTTAGGCAAACGATTTGTGTGTAACACAGTGTACTCTCTACACTACTCTAGTAAGAACAGCTTGAGTCAATTATTAAATAATTTATATCAACTATTATAATCAGCTATGCAAATTTTAACCATCATAACCACCACTGCATGATTTATTTCAGCACTGCTTTCAAGAGAGGACTGTGATCCTCAGGCAGAGGTTATTTGGGATCCTCAGTGGCTGAGCCACCCTGACAGAGACAGCAACTGGCTGAACTTGTGCAGGGCAGGAAGGGAAGGACCTGCTGAAAACACCTGAAAAATACAACGTGGCAATGGGGTGGAATAAAGAAGAAGGAGACAAAGGTGGCCTCCTCTTCCTTTCGTGGTCTGTAACATGAAATGTTCAGGCAATGAAAAAATGTGGGCATGTTGTGAGTAACTTCTCTCCGTGTCTCACTTCACCCACCTGCACCACTGGTGTGATGCTGCCTCCCTGTTTCATTTCTCAGTGCCTATTTAGCAGAGGCTTAGTTGTCTGACTCAGCTTGCCTGAATAACACATGCAAAAACAAAATAATAATAATAAAAAAAACCCAACAAGAAACCTGAATAAATGGTCCTTAGAAATCAAAATATAGAATTATCGTTGTACAGTTGTTCTTCAGACACTCCTACGAACAGTCAGGATAGAAGTCCCTGCAATAATAATCTTTCAGTTTCTCTACAAAGAGACTCCCGCATTAGCACTTGGTCCTGGATGAGGAGAGGGCTCTGAAAGCCAAGTTTCCACAATTAGGACTGCTTTTTACTCAAATTAGCAGCTATACAATTTCATCACAGGCTGCCACGGTGGAAAAAAAGTGTAGGCTTATGGACAAACATTTCCTTTTACCAGTGAGGACTTGGAGGTAAGAGAAAAATCACAAGGAGCATCATGTGGGAAAGGCTATGAGCAAACTTTCTCTTTTTACTTTTCCAGTTTGGGAGCCAAACTCAATCCTGATGTAACTCCACTGGCTGAAAGGACTTACAGACTTACACAGGGGATGACTCCTGAGTTAAAGACTTTGGTCTGCAGGCTCTTGCACACAAATCCTATAAAGAGCCCATGAATGTCAAACCTAATTATGGAATTGCATTTACAGGCTTATGAAAACCTAAGCCAGGTCCTTATACCTTAGAAAGCCATGGACAAGAAGAAAAAAAAAAAAANAAAAAAAAAAAAAGAGCATAAATTTGTTCAAAACCACTGTTAATTAGGAATGATGACCATATCTGCCACCTTATACACAGTGGCACATGACTGCCCAAAGTGCAGGGTAATGGAAAATCTAGACTTCTCTGTTTTCTAATAAGCCAAGTACTGGGGAAATTCCAGCTTATGAAGTTCAGAGCACAGGAGGAATTCATTCCTACAGCATGATATTTCAGTGAAGTGGGTTCAAAATCTAAAGACTACTAGTGAAAAACAGACCATTTCCTTCAAGGCCAGCATCAGTTCAGTAGGCAACTCAAAACCACTAAAAATCTGTGATTCCTTTGGGCAAAGAGTGCCTGTTTACAGACTAAATTTGAGATGCTGTACTTGAAATTCGGGGCTGGTCCTCTCCCCTCTAAGGCACTGAAACTTTCCAGCAAGATTTAACAGAGTGATTATCAAGCCCAGCCATCTCTAGGACACCACACTGACCAAAATATTTGCTTGCTAAGAATGAGATAGAATCAGATTCATGGAAATTAATGCTGTCACCTCAATGAAAACTTGGAGAAGCAGATGCATTCAAAGATTTCTGCCCAAATTCACTGCAGAGCCCCATGACAATAACTGTTCACATCTGCCCACGCATCTCAGACAGGAGGTGCATGAAAGGATGCTCAGGGACAGCAGATGAACACATCCAATGGATGCAGTCAGGAAATGAAAAGACTTCTCTTTTTCTTCCTTGTTTTCACTTGTTTCACTTGCTTTATTGTTATTTTATTATTACATGTCACTGTGTGTACATTTTTCCATGCTTTTTTTTAAAAGGGAGGATGGAGAATGGGAAGAATTCCAATCCTGTGGGCAGGAGCTACGAGAAGAAATGTTGGTTGTTGATATATTTGATTATTAGAGATGTCTGGGAGCTCAACCAACTGCTGGAGCTTAGGGTCAAAGCACCTTCACAAATTTACATGCAGGTAAGTGACTCTCTAGAGTGATAGAGCAAATATCAGTTTAACACTCTGAAGAGGCCGGGAGGGTCTGTCGGGAAGATTTTACTGCTCATGTGTCTACTTTTGCCAAATTGTGAGAACATAGGAGAGCCATTCCCTAATTTACAGGAACTAGAAGTTAACATTGGTCTCTGTCCCTAAATCCAAATAAGTAATCATGTAGTTTGAAGACCGTATGGGGAAAGCATCTAATGCACCTATGACAGATTTGCATCTAAGTAGGGAACAGACACACGGTCTTTACTTCCATGCCTCATCTCCCTTCAACCTGTCAGGACCTCCCACAGACACAGCCAGCCCAGTGCTATGTTTTTAAACAGAAGGCTAAATTTTCCCTCCCTGACTTTCATTAAGCAGAGGTCACTGCCTGTGCACAGCTCTGGAGAATAAAAGAGACATAAAAGGAACTTGAGTTACGCCGAGCACGCCCACAGCAGCGTTGTAATTGGGATCAGGAGTGAGCTCTGGGAGTGAAATTCCTCCTCTTCCCTGCTCCCAGCACTCAGAACAGTCCTGGAGCAGGGGGGCTGGACCCAGTTTTACCAGGAGCCCGAGTGGAGGTGTGCTGCAGGACCACACCTGATGTGCTCCCGGCCGTGGGGCACCGTGAGCCCCCCGAGCCCCCGCGGTGTTGACGTCAGGTCTTCATTAACAACTGCTTTGCTCTGGAGATCTGCTTCTATAGGGCCACAACACTTGCTAGTGTAGCCAGAGCCATTCATCCTTTGAAGGCCCTTTTACACTGTCAAAACAGCAAGGAAGGGGCCTCTGTGCATTAGAAACCAGGCCCAAGGCACTCAGCAGCTGAGTATCAGTCTTCTGTTTTTTACATGAATAGTCCCATTGAAGTGAATGAGTTTATTCATTCAAGTGAGGCAAGTAAAATTTGGGCCAATGGTGTGCACTTTGTGTAAAAATATCTGCAAAGATTTACAGTATTCCCACACACAGATAAGATTATACTTGGCCAATTTTACCTCCTACTTGTCTTGCACAGTGACCCAATTTCACAAATTGGTACAGGCATGAGTCTCTGACCGAGCAGCGCCGGACACGGCGGTTCTGGAAGTTCAGCACGTGGGCTTTTCCAGGATTAGTCACTAGAATAATACTATCATCCTTGTTTTGATTAGCAGATCAAAAATTTGGGCATGTTTTAGACAGGATCATTTATATGTTTCAGTGACATTTTTAAATGGTCACGGCAACATTTCTGTATCCGTTAGCAGTGGGAATCTCATTTTAACAAGGAATTGGACTCAAAGTACTTGAGGCTGTCTCTTTAAATCTCTTCAGTAATACTGAGCACACAGATTTGAAAACCCAAAGGACTCTTTTTTTCCTGGAAAATCACTCTTTATTTAACATATGATAACTCTGTTGTGAAATTTTAGATTTAGCAGGCTATCCACTGTGTGTTATTTAAGAAGCAAGTAACTAGAGGTTATTAAGAACATATTGATTGAGTTATAAGAAATATGTAATAAAGTCATATTTGGTTACATTACAATTAACTCTGCATCAATGTGTTTTTTAGAGGCAGATGGCATTTATTTAACACACAATAAGCATCTTCTGAAATCTAAATTAAATTGAAGAAACTTAATTTACCTAAAAATGATTATGGGCTGAAAAATTCTGAATTAATTTTCAGAACTACACAAGTCCTTTTCACAGGTAGGGAATAAAAGGATTTGGTTACAAAACTGTAATTAAAGCAAACACTGTTCAGAGCACAAGACCTCTCTTTATCAATTCCTAACAGGATTTGATTTCCCTCCCCATATTAATCTACAATGAGGGTGGAAAATCTCATCTGGGCAGAAAATATCAGCTCTCTGCCTAGTGGGATAAAGTGCAAGCTGGCCACTGAAATGGCCACGGTATCCTAGCAGTGCTGGAAGGAGTTTCATCCCTGAGGAAGGCAGTGGTTTCAAGGTGCTCTCCCAGCACAAAGCAGCAATGCTGAGGCAGCTTTTTGGGTGCTAATATGCTTGTAAATTTGGCCTCCTGTGCTCTGAACTGCTGCGGTCCTGAAGGACACTCCAAGTTTGCTCTCTATAAAACAACAAAGCAAGAGGTGGAGAAGAAATGCAAGCGGGGATGTGAGTTAATGGTAATACGAGAAGGTCAGCGATTTGGGAAGGTCTCTGCCAGGACTCCCATAGCTCCTGCAGCTCATCCAAGAGCTGCATAAGAGCATTTAGATGAACTACCCAGTGACTCAGGTCACAGTGGGGCAGAACTGCTCTGAATATGGGCTGCAATGAGGTACAACTCCTGTCCAGAGCCCTACATTTTCCATTATTGATATCACATTAATGCTTTCCTGCCAGACAGATACAGACCCCTCTACGCTGACCTACAGAACAGCACTCACATCATATCCAGAGGTCTGGGACTTTGCTTTGCCCAATTCCCATCTCACACCTACAGTTGAAAGGAGGAGGGAGTATTTGTCCCTGTGCCCAGACCAGCCACCTCCTTGCCCACGAGCTCTGTGTTGTAAAAACAAGATCCACTTTGTCCTTGCAAAGGGAATGTGCAAGGGGAGGAGGGGGGAACGTGCAGGCACAGCCAAAGCCCACAGGTATTCGTGAGCAGTAACAACAGTAGGAATCACAGGGCTGGAATCTTTGATTGAAAATTCCTCCCATAACATATGGAGAAAGATTTGCCCTTTACATGGCAAATCAATGGCCTTCAACTGAGTGCTACAGGCTGAGAAAGGAAGAGCAGACAACAGATCAATAACCTCCTCAGTATGAACCAATTTAGGAAAGAGCCTTCACCCAGGCTGAGCACAGCACATGACCAAGCTGCACTCCTGGAGTGCACGCTCTGGCCCTCCCCTCCCCATTTTTCCAGCACGGGAGTACAGAGCAGAGCATGATCACCTTTCAAAGAAGTGGCCATCGATGGGTGGAAACCACTCCAGGGTGACAGAGGTGGAGGTGCGAGCCACAATCTGGGGGGCGATGGCCACGGGAGCCGGTTTCTTGGTGGGCTGCCAGCTCTGGTAGACCAGGTCCAGGTAGCAGTGCATCCTGGCCACCTGGTTGGGCGTGAAGGAGTCGGTGCAGTCATCGTCTGGAATTCAAACAGAAGCCACATCAGCCACGTGGGAGAGGAGCTGGGAGCGAGGGGAAGAATTATGAGCTGGTGAAGGGCCGGGCTGGGGTCCCATGGCACTCCAGAGTTAATGGTCTGTGAAGGAATTAGCACAGCCATCACTTGTGGAGGCAGGTGAAAGGAAACAATGGTTAAAAAGGAAGGGAATAAATCAATAAGCGTTCCCTCCCCCTGACCTGGGATACACCTGAAGCAGCCAGAGATCATCCCTAAATAAGAGACATGGAGGGGAGGAAACAGAAAGCTTCAGTGCAGCACCTTCTGGTCAGATTTGGGCCACCAGTGGAGCTCTGGGTTTAAAAGAATTTCACATTTAAAAGAATACCTCTGAGAAAGGATGGAAGGGTAAAGGAAGGTGGTGTAAGGAAAAAGCACTGACTGGGATACTGGGATTCAAGCAAATTATGGGCAACAGACTGTCAGATTTCATAGATTAAAACACCACAGAATTTTAAAATACATAACTTCTAAAAATCTTAATTTTTTTAATGAACAAATAAAAAAGTTCTGAAAGATCAATTAAAAATATCATTCCAAACATTGATAAAATGTAATTTTTGGTGTAAAAAATAACTTTAGTTCTATAAGAAATCTCTCCCATTACCACTATGATTCTAACCCCTTTCTGAACTTTTCACAAACATCTCTTGATATTTCATATTTCTTATTTCATTCAAAATGGAGAAAGAACTATGCTGGATGATTTCCCATAAATATCCATTTCTCATTTCATCTTGTTTTCCTCAAACATGATTTGGCAACAAGAACACATCCAGTGCCCTCTGAACACCATACAGCTTTACAACTACAATGCCCCAGAGAAGCAGAAAATTGCTGTTTCTCTATTGTGCAGATCCCAGAGAGAATAAATATGTTGTGCAAAGTCACCCAGCAAAGCTACGCTGAGGAACTCAATGCTAAGCACTTCAACCATTTTTCTGGTGTTCTTCCCATCAGATGAAAAGCTCTTGAAAACACAGAGTGTTTCTTCACATGTGCCTGCAGAGTTCCCAGCCCAGCAGAGCTGGGTCCCAGCTGGGATCCAAACAACAATGACAGTTCTGCACAGGTCAAGTGCTGCACTTCTCTGGGGAGATGCAGGTCACCGCAGGCTGCTCAAGTTCAATATTGTGACAGCGTTAGGAGGTGCTCTGATGTTTGCAAGTCTGTGCCCTGTGGTACTCCGGAGGAAGAAGAAAATGTGGATTACTTCTAAAGACAAATGAGTGTTTGCTGGCTGATTTAAAACCTGGCCACATCTTCCCAGAGATGCAGGCAAAAGCAGACAGATCCTGCTCAGACTCCAGCCCTCCCACAGTAGGGACACACCAGCTCACGTGTTTTCCTGTGACTCTCCTCTGATCAAACATGCACAGCAGATAGACAGACACCACCCGCTTGATAATATCTACAAATCCCTGTGGGTATGCAAAAGGCGGCTTTAATGTGACATCTCTGGATTTCCTCAGTAATTACCGATGGTCTACCCCTGAGCATGCTGTAAAAGCCATAAATATTCTTCACGGAAGCACAGAAGGAGACAAAGGCCCTTAATAGCCATCATAAAAGAACAATAAAATATATATAGGACAAAGCAGTGGGACAATGGCACAGGAGAAAGATGACCTGCATTCTCAATCTGTTTAAATATCAGCACAGGCTGTGTCTGGGGTAAGGGGAAGGGAGGAGAGGCAAGGGGGAAAGGTGTTCCACTCAATATCAAGACAGGTTCAAGACTCTCAGATAATATAATAATTAGAGAAGTTCTATACTTTGCTGGGATGATTACTCCAACAGAATTCAGAGTGAATTCATGAAAAGTCATCTAAAAGACTAACTTATTTTTTATTTGGGAACACCACAGCCATTTGGACTTGTAAAAATAATTTATAAGTCCTATTTCTCACACTGCCTAATCTTTTGGCCATTGCAACTTGTTGTTCCAGGAAAAATAAAAATTACCAGTCCAAGTCAGTGCTTTGCTCGGGGCTGAGGGTAACTGGACAGATGGATGGGACAGGAACAGACAGACAAACACAATATGACCAAGCTGTACACGAGCAGCAAAACAGAAATGAAAGAAAGGCAATTCCTAGAACTGCATGACCTCAACCTACACGTTTCAAAGGTATTTTGACAGAAACTTGATATCCTGATATATTTTACTCCACTGGCAACAACAGAAAAGCAAACAGATTCATGCTTCAGCTCTAGAGATATCTATCATGTCTCTTCACTTAATTTTTCAAGGAAAAAAAAAAAGAAAAAGAAGTTTCATCTCAGAACACCAGCACACATGTAGCTCCCAGGAGCAGATGGGTATCTCTGTGGTCTGCCTCAGCTCCGAGTCAGCCAGCAGGGCAAATTCTCTTTGGAAGAAAAGAGCTCAGAGTTTTGAAACAAGCCCGCTCCACCCCTCAGCACATCCACACCAGCAGATTTGGTGGGGGGATTCTGTCATCTGGAGTGGCTCAGACAAGACAGATCTGAGGGGTGTCACCATGAGGCTGGACTGGGTGCTCAGGCTCCCTGCCCGACCACAGGCACCACAGCACAGAGCACACTGAGGAGCTGGCTCGGTGTGTTTGTCCCTGAAAACACCCTCTAAACAAACAGAAAAATAGAGAGAAAACTTGGCATTGCTTTTAGCTAGTGCCACAAAGGGCATAAAAGCGTTTTGGTTATAAATCATTTCAATCCATGCCCCAGATGACATTAAACACTTTGCTTCTCTACAGTTTTATTAGAGAATAAGCACTCCTGTGACCTTTTGAGTGGGAAATCTGTGTTTTTGCCTGGAGTATAAAGGTGCCCTTCAGTGTCTGTAAGTATATTGGTTGCCTTTAAAATGTTGTTGATGCTGTCAGCTCACTGTCATAGATTGTCACAGCAGAGAGACCCTGCAGCCCGAAATAAGGGGAAATACAAGTCAAGGTATTCCCTGTTCCCTCTGAGAAATAACAGAGGAGCTTTCAGCTCCCTTGAACTTCCAGAGGTGCATCAAGGACCCCACTCCAGCCTTATCCAATGGGACAGGGTCACAGGAGCAAATGCCCTCTTTGAGATATGCTCTGTTGGGAGGAATGCCAGAACCTGGCACATCTGGGCAGCAGAGCTGTGCCTGCAGAGTTGTGACCACATCAGCTTTTGCTTTAAAGGGGCGGTTTTACCGCACTGGTACGGAGCCTCTGTTGTTGCACTCCCAGTACAAACCAGCACAGCACCCTCGTAGTCCTTGACCAGGCAGAATCCCACTATTCGCATTCGAAAGATGGAACTGGGATGTGAGTGATTCCAAATTGAACCTAAACATGGCATTTCAACAGACACCTGGAGGCACGAGCAGTGCCTCGTTAGTTGTCCACTTGTCACAGGGTTGTCCGACAGCCTTGATGGTATCAATATTCACCTGGCATTCCATATCTCCTTGGGGGAGGATAAACAATCTCTGGATTTGAGTTTTTCAAAGACCTCATAGATCAGGCATCCAGATCTCAGAGAAATAGGGTGTCAGGTTTGCTGTAGAGCCTTTAGAAGGTGTTTTCTTAATGCTTATCTCATTTCTTCCATCCCCCAAACCTTCTGCCTGGTCTTCACATGAAACTCTCCGAATTTGGGGAAAACTGGGATAAAAGAAAAGGAGAGCTAGAAGGGACTCCTGAGGCTATCAAACCTGATCCCTCATCAAGCCCTAGACCTTTATCAGCATAAATCCCCCCAAGAAATGGACAGAGAGACCAGAGGTAAAACTGCAATTCTTTGTTCCTGCCCAGCCACAGCCCCAGCAGAGCCCAGTACCTGCGTAGCTCATGAAGTTGCTGAAGGGCGTGTTCAGGAAACCGTGGAAACCACAGGTGTCATTGCCAGGCCCGGGGTCCCCACACAGCTTGTGCTTGGGGGCAGGGTTGGTGTCACTGCAGAGGTCCCCAGTCTCAAAGGAGGGCTCTGTCTCCATGCAGGGGTCGCTGCAGGAGAGGATCTCGGAGATGCCGCGGAAGACGTGGTAGAGCCCCAGGCTGTGCCCGATCTCGTGGATCATGGTGTGTGTGTGGCCAGGGATCCCATAGAAGGAGGGGTTCAGCACGATGCCACCTGTAAGGGAAAAGAGAACAGTGCCTAGGTTTGCCTTGTGTCCCTCAGGACAGAAGGAGAAAGGAAGGAGAAGGACAGAAGAAGTGTTCTGAAGAACACTTTCCTGAGAGTGGGTACTCTGGCAGCTCGTTGGATCCTCTGTAGCACAGACAGATTTTTGGTTGGTTTTGTTGTTTTGCAGAATCAGACACTTTTTTGTTGTTGTTGTTTTTTGTTTTGTTTTGTTTTGTTTTGTTTTATTTTATTTTGTTTTGTTTTGCTTTGCAGATCCAGACACACTTCCTGCCCGCCGTAGTTTCATCTCACCCTTAATCTGGGGCTCTGATGAGGAGTAACTGTGGGACAAAGCTCAACATCCCAAACCAGAAACACTGCAACCATCAGCCTTCCAACTGAATAAACTCAATTTAGGGGGTTTTTTGTTACCTTAGAGGAAAAATCTTGCATGAAATTACTTCCTACCATGCAATTTTAGATAATTTCATGTGCTTAAGGAGTGTGACTCTGCCCAGATAGGTGCAAGCAACGTATTTGACACAAAGAGTCAAACAAAACACACCTGGAACACTCTGTGTATAATATTCCACTGGGTAAAGATGTGAGAAAAGCCTATTAACTTCTGGAACACCCTGAGAATTGCAGAAGACTCCACCAATACTTGCAAATCAGGAGCTGGGCAAAGCAAAGTGAGCACACCCAAGGCCGGAGCAGCTTTTTCAGGGTGTTGTGGAGGCAGCTTAGGAGTAACTGTCAGAAACACACTGTTCATGTACTCAGGCAAGCCTGGCTTGATCTGAACTGCACAGTCCACTAATGAATATGCATTAAGTCAAAAGTGTCAAAAAATATGAAATCCTGGGAATGTGATAACCCTAAAAGAACTACGTGGTTATTAAATGTTTGCAAAGAAAACTGACGATGTTTTCTGTTGTATGAATTAAGGGATGTGCAAATAAGCAAATGGCAAATTAGTGAGGATTTGCAGTACATTGAATTAATCATATGAACTGTATTTTTACCTCAGTTAGATGTACCTTTGTGTTTAAGATATGCTTGATATTTTCATTATTTAGCTTGTTGATCTCCACTTTTCCAAGCCTTTTTTTTTAAAATACTTTTTGTGTCCTGCTTATCATGAGAATTGCTGCTTACAGACTGCTCTGTAAAAGTTATAGTGGGAATATAAATCTTGGACATGGTACTCTAATAATTTAGTGACAATGAGGAGAGAAAAAGTTTTGAGAGCAGGAACTTTATCAGTGGCTGTAGCACAGGGAAGATGAGATCACCAGGTTCTGATGCACTATAGACCCTTCACTCTCATCTACCTGGAGACTTGGTTGTAAAACCCATGAATTTGGAGGAAAATGAGGCCACAAAGTTCTTAAGAAGTCCTCTAAATTCCACTCTCAAATGAAACAGAAGCAATTAGGCCTATACCATCCCTCACACACTCTAGCCTGTTGCCTCTTCACAGCCCCTGATGACACGACTGCCCCAGCAATCAGTATCAGCACTCAGCATCCCTGGAAGGATTTACCTCACATCTCTAATCTCAACTGATTTTTTGGCAATTTAAGTTCGTGACTTCAAGCCCTTCCTCACACGGATATGAAGAACAGAAGATTCTCCTCCCCTTTCATCAGCTTTTATGAGGTTGTCATCATCCCCTCTTCAGGCTCTTTCCCTTCAGCCTGAATCACTGTAATCCCTTCAGCCTTTCCTTGGAGCTCAACCCTTTTCCTAGACCTCCCTGACTGTGGTTCTGCTTTGATTTTCCCCATTACCTCACGTTTTCCTCTAAGAACAATATCCAAAACACAACATGCAGCACTACAATTGAAATTGTGTCAGTGCTGAAGGGAGAGGAAGGAGTACTTTGGATGTCCTGAAAGGACACACGCATGGAATAGGAGGAGAGAAAAGATCTTCCCTTTGAGCAGGGGCACGTGTGGCAGTGTGCACAGGGTGGAGAGGAGTCCCATGGGCATGTACAAATAAATACATTAAACCTATTTTAAAAAGAGAACAGAGAATTTAAATACCTACACAAAAGAGTGAATAAAATCTGCCACGCTGCAGCATCTTGTCTACTATATCACACGTAGCATCTGCACCTCCTGTCCACTGAACTGTTCCTCACACCAGTTCTCCACATTCCCAATTTATTATATACAGAACTAGCAGCACACAGCTCCACAATAAACCCATGGTTCCTCTCTCTCCCCCTCTATACAATATAAGCTCTGATTCCTCTGGTGCTTGGTCTCTACCCAGGTGGAGCCCTTTATACCCAGAGAGTACCCTGACATACTTTTTGGGGTTCTCTATCCCAAAAAGAATTTCAGAGTGGGTTTTTTTTGGTGGTTTTTTTTTGTTTGTTTGTTTTTCCCCAGTGGCAGGAATATTGGTGAAATTCCTCAGCAGGATGTGCCTTCAGTAAAGGCTGGTTAAATTGTTCTGGCATTGGAGAACCCTGAGGCAGCTGGAGAGGGAGATTTTATTTTTGCCTTTGTTGAAAATTTATATTTTTTATAGCTGTCAAGAATCTAAATCAATTGCAGTTTTACAGAAAAGATAAACTCCCTCACCCAGACAATCTCTATCCCAGCCTTTAGATCTGCACCACAGGACATATTTCATATTTTTTATTAAGTACATATTGGATTTATAGAAGAGAGTAAAAAAGATTAAAGATGAATTCTTACAAACCAAGCACAGGTCTGGGAGGGCTATTATGACAGGAAATTATGAGCATTATTTATTTATTTTTCTACTTTCTTTTCCTTTTTTTTTTTTTTCCCTGGCAAGTCANCCCTGGCAAGTCAAATTTAATCTGTTGTCCAATGTCTATTTTTTTTGTCTTGCAAGATCTTTTTTTGGTCAATGAACTCTGTCAGTGCTTTGTAGGAGCTGAATTTAAATTGTTTTGCTCAGGCATGATGCTGATAATTAGCTTAACGAAGTGACAGAAAAGCTCATCAGGGCTTTGGGCCAGCCCCAGCCCTCTTGAAGAAGGTTTTCTTGGCATTCTGGAGCTCTCCCCTTGTTCTCTGATCCCTCCCATGGCAACACCAAGGGAAGTTGTGAAAATCCTCATTTAGGGAAGGAGCAGCTGTACTGCAGCCATATTCACTTGGGCAGTGGCACTGGGGCTGATGCTCCACAGGGTCACTGAACCTTCTGGGCTGGGAAGGGACAAACAAGAATCATCAAATCCAACTCTTCAGCAAATGACCCACACAGGGATCACACCCACAACCAGCAATTCACACTGGTTGTCATCCCAAAGTGATAGAAATCCCATCATGTGGGCGCTGGTCAAGGCTGGGGTTGAGATCTATCTTTGTTTTTGCCAGATGATGTCGTGGGGAATGGTCACTACTGGGCATTTACAGAACATTCTGGTCTGGGTGCTCCCAGAAGGAGCCCGCAGAGATGAGGCTGCAGGCAAGGCAGAGTGGAAGTGGTTTGAGTTCCAGCTGAGCTCTGCAGGAGTGTCAGTGTGTGAGTGCTGCTCCTTGGGAAGGGAGGTTTGCTCACACTTCTTCCAGAGCAGCTGCAGAGCTGGATGTTGTAATAAATCATTTGCTAAACTGAAGGAGGGCAGCCAGTTCCAACTGGCTTGGTCTGACCACGGAGCCTCTCTCTGCTGTGGAGACAGGTGACCATAAAGACATGGCAACATCTCATTTTTGGGGTATTTTTGACCTTGGAAAAGCCCCCCTGAGTGATGGCTATTCCATACAGCTCAACTTCCATTGTATGTTTTAGGATAATAAGGGCTGCTTGTTCTCCTCATTTAGGTTTATAGTCACCGTATCTTTTTTATTTAGTTCAACACAGGGTTGGGTAATATAAAAACTGGCTGAAACAGTCTATCACAAAGATTTAACTTGGCTGAAACTGGACCTCACTTCCAGCTTAAGAAAGTCTGGATGAGCTGGAGAAATATCTGGAAAACCCATGAGAACTCCTGCTCAGAGGAGATGACCAGACCAGGTTTGCAGCTCGAGGGAGGTTTGTGAAGTCAGGAGAAACTCATACTGACTCAGTCAGTGCCTGCTGAACCTTCTGAGGCTCCTCTGACATTTTGCAGGGAGCACAGGTCCGGTGGCACTGCAGGTGGCAGTGAGTCATTTGGGAGGCTTTGTCTGGATCCCCGGGTTCCAGCAGCAACCTGGTTATGAAACACGCCGGGCGATCTGCAGGGTAGTGAACTCCTTCCAGTTCCACTCAAATGAGCACTAGAAATACAATCCCTCAGCTGTTTGCTCTTTTGCACATTGGTAGAGGAAAAAAAATAGCAGCAGATTTTAGCTACAGTCTGTGTGCTAATTGGATACTTGCTAATGAGCTAAGGGTCAGAACCTAACAGGCCAAGGTTAAAGATTCTGTCTCATCCCCACATCTATCCCCCCACCTTCTGCAAGCTGCTCCCATGGAGTGAATGCCCTGTGAAGTCGCTTCACTGAAAAGGTGAAATACTTTCAGCTTGACATCATCTACAAATACCATAATATGTCTTGGTTTTATAACCTAATATTTTCCTGGTTGTGAGCCAGTATCTGGGAATCGTGAAATACTTTTTTTCCCCTGACTATATATTAGAGGCATGATAAGAAATCAGAACAGAGCTTAACGCATATTTGTCTTTCCTTCTTAGTGCCTCAAAAGAATGCTTTGCAAAGAAGAAACATCTTTATCACTCACCTAGATGCATCAAGGCTTCTTTGTCCCAGGGCCAAGTTGCCACTCCAGCCAGCTCTTCCTCAGAGGAATTGGCAAAGAAGATGTTGAGATGTGTGGATCCATCCAGTTTGAGTATGTTCTTAAGTTCATTGACATCCAAGTATGCCCTGTAGAAAAAGAAAAGCATTTTTTCCCTATAGGTGACACAAAAGCAACAAAACACTGAAGAAGTGCTGCAATCCAGCAAAGGTCTTATAATACCCTCCATATCAATCACCTGAAATGTTTTAAGAACCCGCTCCCAAACTTTGATTACTTTGCATTCATGTAGTGAATCTCATCTAAAACTTCAGGCCATTGATTAGCTAAGGCCACAAAACCCAAGGTAAATACATAAAGCTGTCCACATTCTCAAGATAAGTATATGAATCTCTTTATTATGAACGTAATTAAGCAAATATTATGGTCAGTGAATCTTTTTACACCAGCAGTTAGCTTTGCACATTTCCTCTAAGCTGTTTGTTGTTGTTACCTCTAATCTTCCTTCACAACAGCAAGTTTCACATCCTCAGGCTGGCACCACAATTAACACCAGCTCACAGAGCCACTGCTGTAGGACCAGTGGAAGTGAGTTGTGCTGAAACCCACGTGGCCTAACCCTGACATCCCAAGGCTGCTTGGGAATTGCTGTTTCCCACAGGCAAAGTTGTGCCAAGAGGTTTCCTTGCACAAGCTCTCCCCAGGAGTGGTACCATACCATGACAAAAATTCCTAAGGCTCCTTAAGCCCTCCCATGGTGAGCAGCATTTCTCCTTAGCTTTTGGGGTGCCTGGAAATCCCAGAGCAATCTGTTTGCAGGCAAGCTGAGCCAATCCCTTAAGCCTGATGGCTGTTGGAGGAACTTTTTTGCTCCTCTAAAGGAGTAGAGTTTTTAATACTGGAATACAGGAGCCACTTGACAGGTCACATACCGTGGTGCCACCCTGCTTGCACTGCTCCAACTCCCAGTAAAGCTGGAGAAAACGAAATGTGAGATTAAGCCCATTGGTTCTCTGTTTGCAGCTCACACTGGCTTTTGATATGAAGTGTTGTGAAAAGAGAAAAGCTAGAAGGGGGAACAGGTTGTAGTATCTTCACTTGACAGATGGACACCCCAGAGAGGGAGATCACACTGAGCCAAGCACGGTCCAAAGGCTGTAAGGAACAGGCACCACCATGGTCTTGAGCTGGTGGATTCCTGCTTCCTGCAGTCCCTCTTTGTGAGTGTCCATGGATGTGTCCAAGGCTCACACAGCTCTCCCAAACCACACACCCCCACAGGCTCTGAGAAGGGTTCCCTGCATACTTTGCAAGGCCTTTGCTACCAGAAGGGTGAAGAAAAAATGGGGGAGATGGCTCAGCCCCAAGATCTTTTTGTCCTTCCCTGGAGGACTCCCAAATGGAAAACACATTCATATTTCCACAATAGCTTCCCCTGCCACTTGCTGAAGTCATTGCCTCCAAAATAGCTCATGGCTGGGTGTCCCCAGGCCCTGGCTGACTCATGGAGGAAGATGTGCTCTTTGGGGACACCAGTGGAAGGGGACGTTTCTGTTCCATACAGTGTTTATCTTCCAATCAAATGGGGACGTCATCCTAAAGGACAGGTCAGCACCGTGACCCTCTACACATTTCTCATCTCTCCAGTGTTCTCAACACATCCATGGAAAATACGCAGACCTTCCCCTTAGCTCCTCAAGCTTGTCCTGCCTGGGTCTTCACAGTGCTCTGAGGCTCTGCTCAGCCTGCTCCCAGGAGCTTCTTTGCGCCTTAGGAAACATCTTTTCCAAGCATGGGCTCCTACTTAGACACATCCATGAGCAATGGTTTGAAATTACATCTGAGAAATGTTGTGCAAATGTTCTCAGTGTGAGAGCATTGGGGGAATGTGTGACAGGGGTGTGACCATGGGGAGGGGACTGTGTGCCTGCACCTATGGCAGCACCACTGACAGTGAGCAAAAGTGTAAGAGGGGATGTGGGAGTGATGCCATGCTTTGTGCAAGAGAGAGGGGCAGAAACAGAAGCCTCTGGTCTGATTAGAACAATGTTGATGTGTTTGTACCACAGTGGGAAGGGAGGTCCTGCTGCCTGGACGGACAGAGGCTGTTGACTCTGGATGTAGATGCTTTAAGCACATGCATAAATCCCTGAAGGAGTAACCATAACCCTAGTCCCCTCCTGAGATTGCCATTTTTATCCTTCCTCTTCTCTCATGGTTTCAAATAATCTAAACTAATATTTCTTTACTCTCAGCTGTCTCTTTGCTTATTGTTGACACAATCCAATCCCCGTTTATCTCCTCAGTGCATGGCCACAGTCACTCTTTCTCTTCCCTGCAGCCCATGTGCTCCAACATCCAGGGCTACATGGATTATTACTGCAAAAAAAAACCATCCAGAGCAGGCAGCATTTAACTAATTGGCCAGTGATGGCAATGCTTCACTGAGACTGGACTCGTGCCTCGTGTAAATCCGTCCTACTAAGTCCTTTGGACTTGGGTTTCTGATATTTCTCTGACCACTTTTCTCTGCTAGCCAAGGCAAGGCTATGAGTGAGCAGAATGTATTTAGTGGTGGAAGAACAGAATGCCAAGAGGATTTTTTAGCAAAGGATCTGCCCAGGTGTAGGTGTAAGTAGATCATGCCTGGAAGGCGGTAAATGCAAACTCCTTCAGGGAAGCAGCCAGCAACCCCCAGCACGTAAACATGCCCGAGCCCTGAGCTCAGGCAGAGCCCTGGGAAGTGTGTGAGGATTTGCCTGTGTGAGCAGGAGCAGAGATGTGAGTGTGGCAGTGAGGGCTTGGGCACTGCAGGCACGTGAGGCAGCCAAGAGAATGCGAGGAACCAGTGTGTGCGTGTGTAAGAGATAAAAACACGAGCTGGAATTCCTTCCTCTCCTTCCTCCCCATGTTTCTAATAACCTCCCATCCCTATCCATCATCGCCACATTCCTACACTCAAGGAGGCATAAATTAACTACTTTTGCAGTTCATGTCCAACTCCGTAGCTGCAGGCAGCAGACCCAACAGTTACCGGGTCAAAACAGCTTTCAGTTATTGCTTTGGACTGGGCTGACTCCCCCCTGCTCCCTTATCAGCCCAGACTATCTGACCCAGTGCAATCTGCGAGCGCTGCTTACACTTCTCAAGGTTATGTGGGTCCCCTGACAGAGGACATTATGTCTGTCACATGGGCTCGTGCCAGAGAGAGCCAAAGAGCCCAGCCTTTCCAGCACTGCCAAACTCGCATTTCAAAGACGTGAGTGCAGTCCTGGAAAGGGATCAAAGCCTTTCCAACTGTCATTAGAATATTTCCTTTATGCATCTCTCTGTGAGTGCCAGCAACATATTTCATAAAATTCATTGGCTCGAGATGGTACCTCCAATGTAAACCTGAATGGGGGAACTGTCAGGGCAAGTCTATGTGGAAAACAAAACAAAACCCAAAGCACAACAAAACACGTGTAATTCCTGTAATGGAAAAAACATACGATGCTGTGAGCGTGCCTTGCTGGAGAAAGCCTAATGAGCCTATTAGTGCATCATAAAAGGTCTCCTTTGCTGGAATCTGTTTTAGACATAGAAATTCTATGGGCTGTTTAAGGCCATTTGGGACACCAAATCATATCAGGCAATGCTCAAATTCCCACCCAGATCTTTTCATCGACTTATTTGTTCAATGCTCAGTTTTTGTTTTCTTTTTCCCTCTGCTGTAATGCAAAGAGCCCTCTGAAACTGTTGTGTGCAGCAGCTCAGCCTTATCCAGTGAGCCCCAGCCCTCAGTCAGGGATATGGATCCCATGCAGTGCTCCAGTTTCAGTCTAATGGAGTTTTTAGCTCACCCAGCAGCGTCTCTCAGAGGCCCTACCCATCACACAGCCCACCCCATCAGTCACCCAGCCATTATCCCCGTGCCTGTCTCATCTGTCAAACCCATTTCCTGTCCATTTGGGCTGTGACTCGTCCCCAGGGAATGAGGTGAAGCCCTTGGCCACCAGCCCTACCTGCCTGTGAGGAACTCCCTTTGCTGGGCCTTAGCTCCACATCCAAACCCCACCACAAACCTCTGTGCTGAGCCACAAACACATTTGGCAATGGCTCTTAAACTCAGCTGATAACAGGTTTAATCATAGTAAATCTGGTTTTGTTGAGTAGAATTGAGCAGTTTTGTTGGGGGTTGGCAACTCTTCCACCTTTTTCTAATTCCAGGTCAGAGTGGTTTCCCCAGGTTTCCCTGATGTGGCTGAGCTGCAGCCTCTCGCACTCCTGGTTGGAACAGAATGAACACAGAGTCTTCCAGTCCTTGTTGTTATGAAATTTCCTCCCGTTTGCTCCCAGTTATTCTCTATTTGCCTTTGTTTCCTTGTTTTGTTTTGATTTTTTTTTCTTCAACAACAAGTGTCGTTTTACAGCAAGAAAACAAACAGGGAATTTAAGGGATTATTTGCGAGATCCCACCCAAACACAGAGTAGGAACTTTGCTATCTGCTCACTGTGGAATATGGTCTGCAACAGCCTGGTGGGTTTGTTAGGAAGAGAAGGCAATACATTTCATCCTTAAAAGAAACCCAACCAACAACAACCAAAACCAGCACCTCCTGAATAGGGAAGTCAGCCTCAAACTATCTCAATTTTCAATACTGACATACAGTGTCCTATCCTTTACCCACTGGGCTCAGCACCTGTCAGGACAGGGTAAATCTGCTGGAACCACAGGGACACAGTGATTCACTCCTCTTCCCAAGACTCCTCGTTTCTACTCTCAGAAGTGTCAGCCCATCCTAAACCATGGTGCATGGTTTAGACAAAGAGAAAGCTTTTTTTTTTTTTTGGACAGCCCTGGAACACTCTCCATCATCCTGTGACAGATGATGACACCAATGTGGTGTAACTGACAGGTCTCAGTGGTGTTCCCTGTGTCCCTCCAGGTCTCCTCCTGGCCCCAGGACTCAGTGGAGCACCGATGACCACAGCAGTCAGTGTGTCACAGGCGCCCACCGCGTGTCTGTCCGGGTTGTCCCACCCACACAGAGTGCCCAAGGGTTCAGGGTGGACACCTAGAGATTCTCAATATCTGCAGTGAAGAGCAAGAACAGTTTTGAGATAAAGGATGTTCTTCCTGAAGACAGTGGCAAGAGCCACGACTGCAACAGCGCTGAAAGCTGACCTTGAAATGGAGCCATTTGGCAGATGTGCACAGCTGTAATTCATCCTTTCCTCTTGTGATTTCTCAGTGCTGGGTGGTTAGACAGCTAACTGTCCTTTTGGAGAGGCCCTGCTGATGCCAGTGTGAGAACTGCCTTTTGCCCTCTGTCGTAGAGTCACAGAAAAATGAGTCTGGAAAGGATGTCCAGAGACCAAGGCTGCCAGCCCTTCACCCCAAAGCTCGGCCATCTTCGCGTGTCACCAAGCAAATTTTTATTTAGCTCACTTAAACCCACACATGACAGGAACTATGTCACTGTCCCAGTAACCTGCAGCCCTTGTTTCAATTCCTTTTTGGTCAGAAAGGTCTTTTTTCTGAAGGTCTAGCTAAATGTTTTTTTTTCTCTGTTAGAGGAGTATTTGTCCCATTCAACCACTGACAGGGAGATTGGATTCCCTTCTGCTTTACCAAACCTATCACTTATTTGAAAGCCTGTTATATCTCCTGTAAACCATTTCATTTTTAGGCTAAAAACCATCTTACTTCCTCAGCATTTCTTGCTGCTTTTAAGACCTCTGCTTGTTTCTGATGCTCTTATCTGCACTCTCCACATCTTTCCCAAAGGCAGGTCATCAAAAGGGGACACAGCCCTCAAGCTGAGAGTTTATCAGTGCCATGTAACTGCTACGTTTGTCCTGTCTGTCACCTCCAACCTGACACAAAGACACAGTAGAGATTTCAGACTTCTAAATATTTCTAACTTTTTTTTTTTTTTTTAAAGCCTGAAGTGTTACAGGTCTATTAAAAAAAAAACTGTACAAAAAAAGGACAATCTACAAACTCTCTTTAGGAGTGGATGTGCAATAAAATTTGTGCCTGACCTGATGTTAAAGATTCCTCTTTGCTGGCGAATTCAATTTTGCTCCTCGTTTCAGACGGATCGCCATAAATCATGTGCAGCAGGAAGCGTGCCTCATCTACTCTGAGTTTAGTGTTAATTTAAGACACTGCTGTAAGTGCAGTAAAAGTCACGATAATTTATTGATAAAGGTATAAATCTTTCAGTGATTGGGACAGAGCCTGAAACAGAGCGGAACCAGAATCGTACAAGTGAGAGGCTTCAGGTCCCGGTTTAGATCCAGATCACTGCCCGTGTTCACACTGAAATCCAAGTGTGTAACTGTAACTCCAGCCACATCCAGCCCAGGCAGTGGCTAGGTCATGTCCACAAGCATAAATTACAAGCACTGTCAGCACATGCAGGCTTGGCAGCTCTGAAAGAATTTGGGTTTATCTGCTGTAGCAAAATGTCCTCCGCAGGCCCCGAATCTGATCTCCCGTTACAAGAGAGGAGAAATGTTTTGGCACAAAAAGTACAATAACCATAAGGATCCAAGAAAAGCCACTTAGGATAATTGTTCAAATATAAATCCAGCTCCTTGGGTAGGTTTGTAGCCCCTGCTGAACTCTGTGACAATGGTAATGCATTCAGGTGAGCCTGTGAAACCTGGACCAGGGGTTTTTACATCACTGACAAGTTTTACAGTTAAGACCGACCCTTAAGCAAAAAATAATGCAAAATAAAAGCCAATGTGTCTATAAAACTCTGGGTGTTCATTGATCCCACGTTTCCTTTTTCCAAACTGAATTAATTCTACCACTAGGATAGTGACTCAGGCTTTATTCGCCCAATTAAACAGATATGCTAAAAAAAAAAAAAAAGAAGGAAAATAAGAGTTTTCCTGTACAAAATATGGGAATTCTTTGGGTCTGGGTTTTCTTTATCCTGCACAGAGACTCAGAGCACTTCCTTGCTTGAAAGTAGAGAATTTTTACAATTGTCAGGTTATCAATTTCATTCTATTTGCTTTGAAACCCAGGCTTTTCATCAGGACAGTCCTAGAAATACACAAATTTCTACAGTAACTATAAATCTATAGGACTGAGAGGAAAAAAACCCACCTGATACATTAAAGAGATTATTTGCTGTTAGATTCTGAAATCAGTATTATCGTCTTAGAACACAAAGGGCACATCCCTACTCGGCCCTCTCTGACCTCATAAAAGACCTCCAATAAATGATGCAGCTTTATTTCATGCAATCACTTAACTCCTGGAGGTTTTTAGTGCAGGACCTACTTAACTGAATCCTGAACCGCAGCAACAGGTTGGAATAAATCCAATGGCTGGACAACTCCAGACTTTGTGCTGGGTCCTGTCTTGGTTTGTTCATGTGAACCTGCACTCTGAGCCGGCCTCTGCTCTCGCTGGGCTGCACACAAACATCAGCACTGACTGTGGTGTGTTTGCTCCAGTGTAAATCTAGAGTTAGAGCAAAATTTGATTCTCAAAGTGCAGTTCCAGTTTCAAATCCAAAATCTCAAAGGAAACATCAGTTGAAACGACCAATTTTTGCCCAATTTTTGGCCAAGGCAAATTGCTTTTTAAAGGAGGGAGGCGGGTTTCCTCAGATCTCCACGCGGATTCTCTCAAAGGTTTGTAAATCCTTGCCAAATCCTTCACAAACCTGGGCTCAGATTCAGAAATACAGTAAAAACAGATTTTTTTTTTTCTCTCTTTTTTTTTCCCCCGGCACTTTTGCTGCTGGTTCTGGCCAGGATAAGAAAGAGCAGAGAGGCTCGGGGAAAAAGATGATGCAAAATTTTTCAAATGTCAAACATGTTCTGTCTGAGCTCTGGGCAAAACTTTGGGATGGCTGTTCATGTACACAACATTATTTGTTCCTTCTCTCTCTTTATCCTTTCAGGCTTTACTACCCAGTTCTTACAGCCCACCTTTAGATAACCTTTACATAGGTTTAGAAAGAGTTGCAGTGCTACAGACCATAAATATCTGATCACACTGAGCCTTTTGCAGGGTCTGTGTCCAAGAGTGGAGCGACTTCTGAGTTCCCTCGAGCAGCAAGAACTGCAAAGCCCCATTTCCTTGCATGACCATAACAAATTATTGAGCTACACGGAACTCCATAATATACTGCAGAAAATAACCAACTGCACAGAACAAGGAAAAGATATGCTGGCTTGCCAACTTGCAGGGAGGAAAAAAAAAAAA